>CM038681.1:584688789-585152590 GCA_021605205.1 Aegilops longissima | reverse complement strand
GCAAGCGGAGATCTCCGTCCGGCGCCCTTGTTGCCATACCGGCCTGACTATCGGCTTACAAGTGGGCGAATTCACATACCCGATGGCACATCTGTCACGACCGAAGGCAGCGGGACCCTTTGTCGGCGGGAGTACCAAAAACGGCGAGAGCACCTCAAAACGGACCCGATGGGTCGGCCTCAAAGTCGGCCGACTCCTCCCTGAGATCCGCGCCATTAACCAAACAAAGCGGGGAATAGCGCGGTGATACGCCCGCCGGTAACTGCACGTTGCCATAACCCCATGACCGGCTTCAGCGTCATTAGAAGCACGCTCTGATGTCTGCGGCCCGGCAAGACCCCATGGCAGACGAAACAATGTCGGCCCCATGTTGGGCCATGGCGGGGCCCACTAGTGGCGGGCCCCGAGTCGGCGGAGAGAAGGCGGCGACTTAAGAGGACGGCTTGGACCCACGACCCATGCGGATTACCGTTGTACCCGAGGGTAGGCCTATCTAAACCCCGGGCACCCATGCAAAGGGTTGGAAGCTAGTAGTTTTAGACACACACATAGAGGGAGAAGAGCAAGCCGTACCCTTCTCCTTCCTCACCCCAAACAACTCAAGGAGCCTCTTGTACCCACTTTGCCATAGTGATCATCACGGAGACCCGTGGAAACAGCGATAGGGGTGTTATCTCCTCGGAGAGCCAGAAGCTGGGTAGATTAGCGGCGTGCATGTCTTCGCCTCATCCCGTTTCGAGGCACGGCTGACGTTCTACTGCGCCCCTCCATGATAAGCCATCCTTTGGCATATATACACCAACCCCGACAATGACAATAACAATAATATAATATAACATATAAAATAATTTAAATATATATAATATAGTTAGAAGGGAAACATAAGTTGGACCAGGCGTTCCTATTCTTATATAGAAAAATAGAACATACCTCTGCGTTTTCTTCAAAAAAAAACATAAATTGGGTTGCCGATGTTTCAGGAAAAATAAAACCTCGGATGGGAGGTCCATAGGCCGGTCGATACATGACGGCCCTCAAGAAAATACAAACAGGCCTATGGACCTCCCATCCGAGGTCGTGGGTTGCGCATGTTAAAAAAGAAAGCCTAGATGGGGCAGCCCAAAACCCACCTGATACTTGTTGTCCCAGTGATAATAAATGATACCTGTCAGCTCCCCGGCTTCGTTGTGAAGTTATCTCCTATAGTAACTACGTTGAAGCACCTAAAATATGTAACTATGTTGACAAACCCGTAGGCCCCAACGTCAGTATAGCATTAGGAGGAAGTATTTTTTCGATGAGGCACTTGCTTGCGTCTGACCATAGACACTGAGTGGGTCCCATTATCCGCCTCTCCATGTATATTCCTCTCCAGATTCCTCTCGTTTATTCAGCATGTTCTACAACAGCAGACAATGGCGTCATGGCCCAGTACTACAAAAGCCTTGAGGAGAGATCCGACCACCTCGGGAAGTGCCTTATTAATGTGAAACAAGCTGAACTAGCCTAGTGGTCGAGTGACACTACCGAACACATGTATCCCGCTTGGGTTCGATTCCACATGTCGGAGAAAATATCTCCAAAATTTTTGCCTCTGCCTTTATTGACATGTGGGTCCCAATTTTCATCTCTGCACACCACATCCAACACTTGCCAAAACTTTGTCCCTGATTTTCTCTTTTTTTACTTTTCGACATTGTGTGGGCATCTTGAAAATAGCATATCTTTTTGTTATGCATCATATGAAGATGTGCTATGCATGAATGTTGATCAACATGATGTTAAGCGGCTGGTAGTTCGAGTTTTAGACCATGAATAAAACTTCCACATGATGTTAACACTGTTTGAAAAGGCCGTGTTAATATAAATGCTCTGCCTCTGAAAGTTTCACTTTCTTATCTGAAACTGAACTTGGAGTTTCTTATCTAAAACTGAAACTTGCAGTTTCTTCTCTAAGAATCACATTATGCACTTTTATACTCCTATGAAACTACATTTTTAAGTGCTAAAATAGAACTTTAGAATTCATAAAATACTTCATATGCTCCATCTGAAAATCTGAAATTCAAAAGACATTCATATCTGAAAGTACTCTCAAAATACACAACACAAAACACAATTCACAACCTGCAAATACTAACAACCCTAAGCTCCTCGACAATTCACAACCTGCTCGACTATTGGTGCAGGGAAATCCCTCCTATTCCTCGGCGGGGCAGCCGCCCGTGAGACGATGTGAGCGGCGAGGAGAGATGGCGGGGAAGCGTCGTCAGACCAACTGTTTTCTCCTCTTGCGGTTGGGTTCGGTCGACAAAGACTCCACCGGCTCGCTCTGGCATGACACCCTCACAAGCGGCACCACAGTAGATGCTCGATCCTTCAATCTCGGTGGATGCTCCATCTGGGATCGATACTCCCACCACCGTTCCCTCACGATCGGATTCGGTGAATCTGTTTGCTCCATGGCCCGGAGGAGCAACTCTATGTACTCAGCGCGACTCCTCAGGAATATATCGCCGCTTTTGTTCATTGCGGATATTTGGCCATGGATGTCGCCGTCGCCGCTAGTTGGTCCTTGTTGTCAAACCAAGGCTGTATCTCCAACATCCTAGCTAGCTTCACGAGGTCGCGTCTGCGATCCTCATGTATCGGTTGTACTCCTCCATCGATCTACTTCTCCACAGCACCTTCACTCATTGGCGGTGGTTTTTGAATGGAAGAGGAGAGGATCAGCGCTGGTTTTGGTTTAGAACGGGAGAGGGCGGCTGGTTTTGGATTGGAGCAGGAGAGGGAGGCGGTGGTTTTGAAATGGAAGAAGAGAGGAGCAGCGCTGGATTTAGATTGGAACAGGAGAGGAGCGGTGGTGGTTTAAGAGGAGAAGAGCGGAAGAGCGGCGCTGGTCTTGGAAGTATTTTTTTGTTTTGCGTATTTTGGGTCAAAGTTTGACCACGTACTGTATTTGACAAGCAAAATGTGAATGCATGTCACCAAAAATTGTATCATTTGGTTCGTATCTGAATGTACATTCAAATTATATTATTTTTGCAACGTATAACATACATTTTATTTGCGAAAATCATGGTCAATTATGACCCAGAATAAAAGGAGACTAGTTAATGTGGGGTCACTTTCTTAATTGAAGGGTAAATTGATTTTGATTTTGATCCGATCCACGGTAGCTTGCCCTCTCGTCCAATCCTAAAAAGCGCTGCATACGCTCCTCTCCCTCTTCTCCATTGCAAAACCACCACCTCTCCTCTCCATCATCTCCATTCCAAAACCACCGTGTCGCCTTTCCCTCTTCTCCATATGCAAAACCACCTCCTCTCTCTCCATCATTTCCATTCCAAAACCACCGTCTCGCCTCTCCTCTTCTCTATTGCAAGACCACCGTCTCTCCTCCCATCTTCAAAGCTAGCACCGAATCAGGCAGATCGCCGCATGGCGACTCCATTCAGCAAAGTTAGCTTGAGTTGAAGGAGATTCTTACTTGGTTTGACAATGAGTGGGAGATTTTCGAGGGGCAGTGAGGGTTTAAAATAAGCTTAGCACTAACCTAATCTTCCACCTGCTCATGCTTACAATCGATTGTGACAGACTAATGAAAATCATGGTTACAATGGTCTCAGTACTATGCCAATCACCCTTAAATAGCTCGGACCTTTGGGTAAAAGTTGTGACACATGTACAATTAAAGAAAAATAGATTGGCGCTTCTTTAGGAAAAGAGTAATCCCTAAAAACTGCCAATATAAGCTACTAGTATTTGGTTAGAGGATTTGCTGCCGAGAAAGATCCGTCCACAGAGAAGTGCCACACATCCCTTTGGTGGTGGTGGATGCCAATCGTGCATGGAGCATGGTTGGTGTCGGTAATTTTACTTGGCACCTACTCGCACTCTGCATATATGCGGTTCCAACCATACATTTGTGCAGTTCCACCAAAATGCAGCTGAATAACCTGTTTGCAGATAATGAAAAAGCGTGATTACATTATAGTGGCACTAGTTGATGAAACACATAAAATAAATAGAAGAAAATATTGCAATAGTATCATAGTATGCCATGCTGCGAGGCGGGATGGGCCTAGATGACGCCTCATACGATGCATACGCCTCATCTTGGAAATCGTCCCAAGTCTCCCGATACACCTTACGCGGTGATGAACATCGATTGTACAGCGGTAGTACAAGGAGGGCCTTGAGACATTCAAATCTCTATTTTTGTGCAGATCAACTAAAATTAAGCACCCCGGTTTGCAGAAACATTAAACATTAACAATGGGACTAGTTGATGAAACATACATTAACAAAGAAAGCACTTTCTTTATCTACATTGGAAATGAAATGATAGAGAGGACACTCGCTCTATTTTAACTGTATTATTACTTCATTTTATAAGTGACACTAGAATTGAGCGGTGGAAAAGCGAGGTGTACCGTGCATCATGAGGATGAAGGCAGGGGTGCTTAGGCGGGATCTTTGGTGGCTCTTTGGTCCCTATCTTCCCCGATGTTTACGTGGTAGCATTTGGGTTGTAATCCAAACTTGGTCGAGCTGGTGCTCGTCCCCTACCTGCCTAGCTTATGTGGCGAACTTGTCTCCTGCTAGTACTCGATCCGTTCTAGTAGTAGTTGCATAATTGCCCGTTTACCTTTGAGATGTTGTGGGATAATGGTCTCTATGGTTGGGTTTCTTTAATGAAATCGAGGAACCCCTCTTTCGATATATAAAAAACCAGTGGCACTAAGCGGTGCCAAAACATTACCTCAAATTAATAGTGCCACTAGATTAAGGTGCAAAATAATAACATTACTGCTTTATCATGGCGGTGCCAAAATAGTAGCACAAAGTAGGATCAACATGCGGGATCTTTGGCAAGCGGTCGGACCAAAAGGAACATACCTCGTGATGGGAACCATATCTGCGATCAACGCCATCGTAGAAGGGATGACACGATCACCAACATGGATGATTCAATTCATGGGACCTTTTGGTGCAGTTCACCTAAAATGAAGCAATGTCCCATGAGCTAGCAGCTTCTTCTTCTTCTTTTTTAATAAAAGGGCTCCAGCCCCAGTTCCATTTCCATCAGAAAAGGAAACCCAAAGCTTCTTCGTCATTAGTTGCAATAAAATTGAGCAACATCAAGGTTGGTCGTGAAGCTCTTGGAAGTAGGCGGACTAGGGCGATTGCATCTCTAACGAAAAGAAGCAACTTATCATAATGGGAAATTTAGCAGGACTTGAAAAAAAGTGTCATTGATTCATATTACTGGAGGCATTACATTGAAAACAACATTGGTTTAACGTGTCCTTACTTTTAACGGTCTGTTGCTACATTTTACCGGTGGCATTACATAAGAGCGGCTTGGGGCAACAAACATCAGAAGAGGATATCTGGGTTGGTCCCATTTTTGTTCGGTATATAGCCACGTTATACTGTGTGAGGCTAGCAAATCTAGTGCTGGACTTACTCTGTTGACTTGTCCCCGATCCCCACTTTCTTTCCTTTTCATCCAATAGATCGGGTTTATATTGAGTTTGTCTGCGTTCCTTTATTTCCTATTAGACCTAGAGACCAGTTGGATAGCAGTCTCTCTACTACTTTTACGCCCCATTATTTCCTCTTCGACCAAGTCCTAGATTCAGGTAACAAATCTTCCCCACCCCCACCCCATTTCTTCCTTGTTTGAACCAAGTACTACTAGATTGAGTGCATGAACTAGTTTTACCTCTTATGATAAAAAATTAGGTGGTTTTCAAATAGCGATCGATCCTATCTACGAGGGCTGAGAAATAGTAAAAGATACAAATGCAGCGGCGTCGGGAGCTCGGGAAATGAGAGCAAGGCGGTTTCTAAGGAAGTTATACGAGGGTCGCCGGGATGTCGCTAGGTGGGCGGTGGGAGGCTGGATCTGCCCACACTCTGGCGAGGAAGAAGGGGTGGGAGGCCCTCCCTCGCTTGCCGATGCTGGGGAGAAACGGCAAGGCATGCTGATCGGGACCTTGCGCCGCCGTGGGTAAAACCATCGCCGAGGGCGACCCGCGTGAGCGTTGCACCTTCTCACCTTCCGGCGGAGAGGATCCGGCTGGATCTGTGACCAGCGGTGAGTAGAGAGAGTGTGTAGCCACCGTTGTCGTGTTTAGATCTGGAAGGACGAGACAGTGTGAAGAGAGCAACACTAGCAAGCAAGCGCGGAGGCTCCTACCTATATAGTGGAGTACTAGTTTTCTTTTGTCTACCGGCCGGAGCCGGCTTGACCTCGGCAATGACTATCGAGAAGTCTTCATGCACGTGCCCCGGAGGCGCAGTTGTCGTGATTTTGATCTGAAGCACCGGATTATAACATATAACACGAAAAAATGCCACATGACAAGAAATCATAACCTCACTACCCAAAGGAGACAAGATGAATCCCGACGGACAAACTAGACGAGGATCAAAGCTCAAATTAAAGATAAACTCGTAGAAAAGGGGTCCATCGATAGATGTCCTAATTAACATAGTTGGCTTGACCTAGATGGCAGCCGGGTAGTCTTCGTGCATGTGCCCCCAATGACTAGCCCAACTAAGTTGTCGCTGTTTAACCCTCGCAGTGATTTGAAGCACATGACAGCTAATTTTGCGAGATGACAAGAAAACATTTTTTAGATTTCTCACCAGAACTACAGCCTTGTACAACACAGCCTGCATGATATGTAGCGATAGCCAATCCGGCATATGTCTGCTGAGTGCAGTCACATGCATGGACGAACTGGTCTTCCGTGTCTTGCGAGGATCATCCGGTACCAATGTATGTACTCCTACAACACTTCTTTAGTAGTATTGTGGCGTCTCTCTCTTCTATTAACTCACCCGACTTGCGGGACGAAGTGTTCTATGGTCGGTTCTCAATTGCGGTCCCACATGTGTGCAAGCGCAATATGACGTGCGTTCCATTCGGAGGCGGGCGTGTACGAGCGACCGGCCGTGCAGGGTGCGGCAGCGAGCAGCGACAGGCGTGCTGTATACTCCGTACATGTGTACGCCGTTTTCTTGAGGCTTTGCTCCATGGCGCAATCCATGGATACAAAATTAGTATCTTGTACTATTTAAAAAGTCGGCGAGGCTTTTCTGCTTGCGATGGCGGGGCAGTTCCACCTAGTCGATTCGATAGAGGCAGAGAAGATGAGGAGTAGGCTGCTGCAAGCGTAGGGCTGTGTGATTTGGCGGTGAGTTCTTCTTTGGATAGGTGGGGCCGGTGATTTGACTTGCCATTATCATTTTAAGCTGTGGCGCTTCGACCGGCTTGAGTCTCCAGATTCTGACCACCTCCATACAGGTGCCTCTCTGATGCTCCACCATGCAGAGGCTGGCTCTTGCTTGAGCCCTCCTCCACTTTTCCTTGACTCTTTCCCCACATATGCAAAAATGCCATGTAAAGCGGGCTTATAGCCCACTATTGTACTTGATCCTACAGGTGCTAAGCCTACCACATATGCATAAAGTCTGATGTGGCAAGTTAATTAAGAAGAGAGAGACTAGTTTGGTGACCCCAGGAAGAAACAGTGATAAGCGTGTGTACCTAGATGAAGCAAACTTAGCAACAAAAACTAAGCACCTATGCATTGGGGACTTGAGTTGCTAAGCCATTTAATACCCATAGCACCTCATCTAAGCACCATTTCATTGGAAGAGGTCACTCCTTGGCAAGCATAATAAATACTACAAAGAAAGAGATAGAGAAGTAAACAAAAAATACTCTTATAGCCAACCTTATAGCTAACCTTGTTGTATGGTGACTAAGTGATGACTATGTATGACATGCCAACATTAGATAGCCTAATGCACCGTGGTAAATCTCCAAAGAAGCGCGACCCAGCGCGGCGGCTGACATGCGTGGTAGGCGCGACCATGATACGGGATGCTGGCAGCCCTTGGATCTGAGATCAAACAGTCGCATGCTAAGTTGCTGAAAATTTGCAGAATAACCCTCCGAGGATATGATATTCACCCATAGGTCTAGAATCACGCCATGCAACCGTTCGATCTCAGATCCAAGGGCTCTCGGAAGCTTTGTATCATGGGAGAATGAAAGCTTCGTATCACCTGTAATTTTCGGCGCTTGACATGACATCGAAAGCCATTTAATTGGGCGTCGAGTAGACATGACATCTAATTGGGCCCCCATAGTACTGTGGATGAATCCATTTATCCACCAGGCAAGCCACTACCCTGTGCTACCTCTTGAGCACTGCGTTGGTTTTCCCTTGAAGAGGAAAGGTTGATGCAGCAAAGTAGCGTAAGTATTTCCCTCGGTTTTTGAGAACCAAGGTATCAATCCAGTAGCAGGCTATGCGCGAGTCCCTCGTACCAACACAAAACAAATAAATCATCACAACCAACGCGATAAGGGTTGTCAATCCTTCACGTTCACTTACGAGTGAGATCGATAGATATGATAGGATAATATTTTTGGTATTTTGTGATAAAGATGCAAAGTAAAATAAAAGCAAAGTAAAAAGAAAAGGAAATAACTAAGTGTTGGAAGATTAATATGATAAAGATAGACCCAGGGGCCATAGGTTTCACTAGTGGCTTCTCTCAAGAGCATAAGTATTTTATGGTGGGTGAGCGAATTAATGTTGAGCAATTGGCGAAATTGAGCATAGTTATGAGAATATCTAGGTATGATCATGTATATAGGCATCACGTCCGAGACAAGTAGACTGACTCCTACCGCATCTACTACTATTACTCCACTCATCGACCGCTATCCACATGCATCTAGAGTATTAAGTTCATGAAAGCAGAGTAACACCTTAAGCAAGATGACATGATGTAGAGGATAAATTCATGCAATATGATAAAATCCCATCTTGTTATCCTCGATGGCAACAATACAATATGTGCCTTGCTGCCCCTCTCATCCTTTGGGAAAGGACACATAAGATTGAACCCAAAGCTAAGCACTTCTCCCATTGCAAGAAAGATCAATCTAGTAGGCCAAACCAAACTGATATTTCGAAGAGACTTGCAAAGATAACCAATCATATATAAAAGAATTCAGAGAAGATTCAAATATTGTTCATAGATAATCTTGATCATGAACCCACAATTCATCGATCTCAACAAAAACACCACAAAAAGAAGATTACATCGAATAGATCTTCACGAGAGAGGGGGAGAACATTGTATTGAGATCCAAAAAGAGAGAAGAAGCCATCTAGCTACTAACTATGGACCCGAAGGTCTGAAGTAAACTACTCAAACTTCAACGGAGAGGCTATGGTGTTGATGTAGAAGCCCTCCGTGATGGATGCCCCCTCCGGCGGAGCTCCCGAACAGGCCCCAAGATGGGATCTCGTGGGTACAGAAGGTTGCGGCGGTGGAATTAGGTTTTTGGCTCCATCTCTGGTCGTTTAGGGGTACGTAGGTATATATAGGAGGAAGGAGTGCGTCGGTGGAGCAACAGGGGGCCCATGAGGGTGGAGGGCGCGCCCTGGGGGGTGGCCGCGCCCCCTACCTCGTGGCCTCCTGGAAGCTTCTCTTATGTAGGATCCAATTCTCCTGGATCTTGTTCGTTCCAAAAATCACGCTCCCGAAGGTTTCACTCCATTTGGACTCCATTTGATATTCTTTTTCTGCGAAACTCTAAAATAGGCAAAAAAAACAGCAATTCTGGGTTGGGCCTCCGGTTAATAGGTTAGTCCCAAAAATAATATAAAAGTGAATAATAAAGCCCAATAATGTCCAAAACAGAAGATAATATAGCATGGAGCAATCAAAAATTATAGATACGTTGGAGACGTATCACCACCTTACATCGCCGCCCCCCCCCACTCGACATTTTTACAATCGATAAACCGCTCCTAGTCGTCCCGTCCTTTCATATTACGGCAGTTCCACTAATCCTAACCCTCCTCCCAAATCCATGGCATCCCAAATCTCCATGATCGGCGGTGAGTACAAGGTTAGAACCATCACCGGCGATGAGTTCGGCGTCATCTACACCGTTCTTCATAGCGGTGAAAGAATGCCTTGCTCGCTTCAAACACATGTTCGAAAACTCAAATGATGAGTGGGTTACGCTGGGCTAGATGTTGAGTACACCACAGTCTGGGAGGCGAGAAGAAACTAAAGGAGGCGAGAGAAGAAGAAGCCGCCGTGATCCAGGTTTGCGTGCATGACTTATGCTTGATCTACCACATATGCCATGCCGGCGTTGAGTCGAGAATTTAAGAAGTTCCTCAAGGCGGCGAGTCAAATTCGTTCTTGTAGACTTTAGGAGCGACAAAAAATCTGGGTCGGATAGGCCTCGTTGTGGCGACCCTTGACCTCGAGAAGGAAGAGGCTGGTGCCCTCCTTGATCAACCTTCAATGCTGGCCTGGCAGAACCATGTTTCATCCTTCGTGCGGTGAACTTAGAAACCTCCGCACGTTTCGCCGTGCATGGCGATGGACTGTACTAGATATAGACCACATCCACTACGCTGCAATGGATGGCAACCTTTGTTTCAATATCTACAAGGGTTGGATGAAGAGCAAGAGCCAAGTGGGCGGTTCAAGCAAAGAAGTATCGCCCAAGAGGAAGAGGGACAAGGGCGAAGTCGGGGCGTGGGCGAGGACTCCGAGTAAGGTGGCGATGTCGTTGCTCATGGTGGTTCTAATGCGATTGTCTCTTTGGATTAGTTGCTTAGTTTAATTTCTGGTGTGCTTAGTTTTATTTGAGGGTGTGTTGTCTTTGAGCCCCAGCAGAACTATGTTATGTTTCTTCTCGTTATATTTACGTACATTTCATATTTTAGTTGGTATAGTACTACCACTCATTTCTTGACATTATATCACATTATAATATATATGGCCAACATCATATAGCCAGCAGTTTAGTTGTCAAAGAATTTCAGGGTGCTTAGTTTTGTCAAAGAATTCCAGGGTGCTTAGTTTTATTTGAGGGGTGTGTTGTGATGGACACCATTAACTTATCATTGTGAGAACCGGCTTATTTTTGTCATGTAACATGGTCAACGGGTTTGACGTGAAAATAACAATGTCTAATGGCATTTCTAAGCAAACATCTAACCACGATGCCATTTTTAGATATCTAATTGCATTTTTAGAAGGCATCTCACGGATCGATGGCATTTTTGAGTAGTTGTAACTTCTAATGGCAAAATTGAGTAGTGATACACAACTAGTGGCATAAATAATAAGAACCCAAGAATTAAGTAGGTATGCTAATTTCTTTATTTCTTTATTTCTTTATACCTTTATTATGCGAAACAATATCGCTGCCTCCCCAGTTTTTCTTTACATAGGCAACATAGAACTATATGAGTGCCTGTTAAATTTTGGAATTATTCCGGGTTCGTTTGGCCTTTTTTATACATTAATCGAGTTTCTGGTCATTTAATATGCATCATTCAAATTTGAACTACAAGCACATGCTCTCGTGCACCAAAGTTGACTGAAAAATCACATGTGTGTCCTCGGGTGAATTTATAGGTCCCATGCAAGAAATGGGAATGAAATTCAAACATCTGGGCATCGTGGTTCGGCCGAGAACATTGAGAAGCTTGGTTTTAAAATTCTTGTAAATCCAAAACACGCCTGAAAATCATGAAACTTGGCGTGGTGTCATGTCATGGTACTACCATGTTGTGGTAAAAAAATTGCAGAATAGGAACAAGTTTTGGTATAAGTTTCTTGCAAACCGGAGCTTCTCTAAAGAAGGCTCGTGGTTCTGAGAGGGAACGTGTCACCTTTGTGTGCATAATTAAAATTTTAAATACAAGCACATGCTCCAGTGCACCAAAGCTGGTTGAAAAATCACATGTGTGTCCTCGGATAAATTTCTAGGTCCCATGCCAGAAATGGGAATGAAATTCAAACATCTGGGCGTCATGGCTCGACTGGAAACATTGAGAAACTTGGTTTTTTAATTCCTGTAAATCCGAAACATGCATGAAAATCATGAAACTTGGCTTGGTGTCATGACATGGCACCAACATGCTGTGGTAATTTTGTTGTCCGATTTGTGAAGGCGCACACATTAACAATCAACAAAGTCATTTTGGAACAAGTGTTGTCACGTTACAATCGGAAACACAAGTATTATTGAAACCGTGGGCGTTCTATTTACCATTTACGTGCCGCCATGTGTCCCCTTTTTTTATTAGCTAGGAGGCGCCGTGCAGGGTAGCTATTTGAGTACGGGAGGCATGCGATCAGACCCCTGCACATGCTTATCGGGAGGAGAGCCCTTTGACCTCCATATGTTGTCCACCTCTCTCCCAAGGTCTCCATTAATGGCGCCCGAGCCTCTGTTTAATGGCGTGGCAATGTCTCACTTGACTGATATTTAAGAGAAAAAGAAAATCTGAAAAGAAAATTTTGCACGGATCTTGATGTAAGATCCGACGGACCTATATAGCATCTACTGCGACTTATAGCAAGACTGATGAATATATATAAGGATGACGAGAGTGGATAATAATTGTCTTACATAATTAGGAAGATAACTAAAAAGCCACATGCGGCTACGCCCGAAATACACAAGGGCAAAAGAAGAAGGAAGACGCATACAACAATCTGGCTCACTGATCTCTACTTTCTTTATGGGCTGCAGGTCGAGGACTAGTTCTCGCGGCGGGCGATGATCTCTTTCATCAGTTTCATGTCCTTAATACACTGCTTGGCAGTATCCATGGATTCCTCCACCAGCCTATTGCACTCGATGTGGAGCATGGCATTCTCGTCCATAAGTTTCTTGATGATGACGCCCGTCCTCTGCAACAAGGCAGCGGTCTCCTCCTCCTGCTTCGCCCTTCCGGCGATCTTAGCCCTTAGCAGGTCGCGCTCGCCCCGGAGCTTCGCATTGCCCTCCCCTAGTTGCCGGATGACGCCGGTAGCCTCGTCCTGCATCCTCGCCCAGCCGGAGATCTGATCCATCTGGCTATGGACTGCCGCATGCATGCGCCTGTAAGAGTCCTCGCCTGCCCGCAAGAAATTTTCCCAGGCCACCGCGGCACGGCGGGGCCTCCCTGCTGCTTCGGCGGCGTGGTGGCAAATCTCTGCTGCTTCTGCGGCGTGGTCGGACCAGTCTGCTACATCAACGGCGCGGCGGGACCTCCGTGCTGCTTCGGCGGCGTGACGGGACCTCTGTGCTGCTACTGCTGCGCGGCTGGACATGTCGGCTGCTTTCGCGGCGAGGCGGGACATCTCACGTGCTTCCTCTTCCATGCTCACCTCTCCCTGGTGGAAATCTCTCGACCCAGAACTCACGCTGTCTATGGCTTGATTGACTTGATTGTTTTTTGTGGATGAGGAGTTGAGGAGGAATGTGCAGTCATCTTAGCATAGTAGTATATATAACCGAGTACTACTAATACACTCCTAAGTGGGAAACCGTTTAGGTTGTGATCGGTGTGAACAGGTTTGCAATTAAATATAGCGTGGTAGTAGTAGTAATTTGGAATGTGACGAGACGCGCTCAAAATTTATTGACGGTTCTAGTTTCGAAGTGCGGCACTATTCCCGGATGGCGTAACGTCGGCACGTTTTCTCGGCCGTGGTGTATCATATGCCATGGTACTAGTTCTTTTTCTACTGTTGTGTATGTGCAAAAACTGGCACCGTCGGATACATATCTTACGCTTGGCGTTCGACAGGAATAGCCTCGTGGCGAGCTATAGACTAGTCTTTTTTTCAGACGCATTACACCTATCTCTCGGGACTTCTCGCATGCACCATCACTGCTCCCTAGGTCGATGCCACCCACATACAGTTGTACTCACGAGAAGAGGTGCCGCCGCACTCATCCTCTCTCACACGCATCTGTAGCTCTGGTTGTAGTGTTCTAAACCATCCGATTGGCTCTATCATAGGTTTCACGTTGCTCCTTGGCCTTGAGATTGAGAAGTTTAAAGCGCGAGTCTAAGATGGAGGCGAGGTTTTGGTTAATGTGTGGGCATAAGCGGCACCAACACGACCTGACTTACCGTCTGCACTGGTGCACATGCGATCGGTGAGTTGTTCAAGTATAGACACAACCAGGCCCTCGTTGGTATCACGCCTTGACTTTGGCTGGTCATAGTGGAAGTCGCATAGACTAGCTACTAGTCTATGTTACTAGTACCTTCATAGTGGGTAGTGTCATATAGTATATGCATAATTTGGTGACAGCGCTCTCTATATGTACCACCTTTTTCTTTAATTACATCTTGTTAGTTTTGCTCCATGGCGCAATCCATCGATACTACTCTTGTACAAATGTATACATTTTTAAAAGGCTAGAGGCGGGCAGTCTAGCTTGGTCCTTTTCACGAGGCGAGGGCCTTTGTGATTTGTGACTCATTACTGCTTTGGAAAGCGCGGCCTTGTGATTTGACTTTCGTATAAATGTGCCGGCGACACGAGGAGGAGCAAAGAACCATCGGTATACTCAAGAATTACGAAAGTGCAACTATCCCTAGGTGGTTTGGTAATTCATAACAACATGTAGCTCATTGAGCTAATGCTATTCAAGACTATTATTTTAGGAAAGCTCAATGAATGGCATGGCATGGATGATGAAAGTGGATCCCTCAAAATACTGAGGACAAAGGATTGGCTCAAGCTCAAAAGCTCAAGACTCTTCATTTTACATTTTAGTGATCCAAGATCACATTGAGTCTATAGGAAAAGCCAATACTATCAAGAAGGGAAGAGGTATTGCTTAATGAGCCTTTTGCTTCATGTGCTTAGTGATATGCTCCAAAACCCTCAACTACTTTCCCACATCCACAAATGACCTAAACCTAAAGCCAAAATCGGTCACACGATTCTTTCTATCCAGCGCCACCGATTCCAAAAGTCATAGCCACTTGCCACAAACCCTAAGCAAATCGGTCTTACCGTCACGGATCTCGGTCTCACCGAGATAGGGTTACAATCTCTCTATTTCCTTACGTAACGTTTGGTCCAACGAAGTGAGCGTCGGTCCCACGAGGTTGCAATGTAAACTCTCTGTTTCCTTTTGTAACATTTGGTCTCACGAAAAGAGCAAATCGGTCCCACCGAGTTTACGACCAACTCTACGGTTAGCTAATTACCAAAATCGGTCTCACCGAGTTTGTATGTCAGTCTCACCAAATTACATTATGCCTAACCCTAACCAGGTGGGTCTCACGAGATGCATGTCGATCCACGAAAATCACTAACGGTCACTAGGTTTACTAAATTGGTCGGCCGAGTTTAACGATCCGGTCCCATCGAGTTTAGTAAATTGTGTGTAGCAGTTAGATTTTGTGTGGAGGCTATATATACCCTCCACCTCCTCTTCATTACGTGGAAGAGCCATCAGACTAAACCTACACTTCCAACTTACTATTTAGAGAGAACCACCTACTCATGTGTTGAGGCCAAGATATTCCATTCCTATCATATGAATCTTGATCTCTAGCCTTCCCAAGTTGCTTTCCTCAAACCTTCTTTCCATGAGATCCAAATCCTATGAGAGAGAGTTGAGTGTTGGGAGACTATCATTTGAAGCACAAGAGCAAGGAGTTCATCATCAACACACCGTTTGTTACTTCTTGGAAGTGGTGTCTCCTAGATTGGCTAGGTCTCACTTGGGAGCCTCAGGCAAGATTGTGGAGTTGAACCAAGGAGTTTGTAAGAGGCAAGGAGATCGCCTACTTCGTGAAGATCTACCGCTAGTGAGGCAAGTCCTTCATGGGCGACGGCCATGGTGGGATAGACAAGGTTGCTACTTCGTGGACCCTTCGTGGGTGGAGCCCTCCGTGGACTCGCGCAACCGTTACCCTTCGTGGGTTGAAGTCTCCATCAACATGGAGGAACGATAGCACCACCTATCGGAACCACGCCAAAAACATTCGTGTCTCCAATTGTGTTTGAATCCTCTAAACCCTTCCCTTTACTTTCTTGCAAGTTGCATGCTTTAATTTCCGCTGCCAATATACTCTTTGCATGCTTGCTTGAATTGTGTGATCATTGCTTGACTTGTCCTAAAATAGCTAAAATCTGCCAAACTATAAAATTGGGAAAAGGTCAAATTTTAATTGGTCAAGTAGTCTAATCACCCCCCCTCTAGACATACTTCAAGGTCCTACACTTTCCCTTTGGAGTATGGCGGAGGAGCCTGGCTCTGATAGCCGAGTGCCATATCCTCTACTCTCTACTCTTATTATATATTACTAGCAAGAGGCATTGTGCTATTAGCGATAAAGAATGATCTAATTTGCTAGTCATCTCATTTTAGCATTGTCCTATTCATGCCTCATGAGAAAAGGTGACACGTCTTGTTGAAACACCCGAAGCAAAATAAGAAACACAGGAGCAAAAGAAGAAGGAGGATTATCACCCCAAAAAAGAAGAAAGCGCACACACAAGTGCAGGGTGCTGCTCTCACTACATGAAGACAAGGAGACAAGGGATCCCGAACTAGTTATGTCGGTGTCAAAACCGGCGGATCTCGGGTAGGGGGTCCCGAACTGTGCGTCTAGGCGGATGGTAACAGGAGACAAGGGACACGATGTTTTACCCAGGTTGGGGCCCTCTCGATGGAGGTAATACCCTACTCCTACTTGATTAATATTGATGATATGGGTAGTACAAGAGTAGATCTACCACGAGATCGGAGAGGCTAAACCTAGAAGCTAGCCTATGGTATGATTGTTGTTAGTCCTCGGACTAAAACCCTTCGGTTTATATAGACACGAATAGGGTTAGGGTTACACGAGTCGGTTACAATGGTAGGAGATCCACATATCCGTATCGCCAAGCTTGCCTTCCATGCCAAGGAAAGTCCCATCCGGACATGGGGCGAAGTCTTCAATCTTGTATCTTCATAGTCCAGGAGTCCGGCCAGCGGTGATAGTTCGACTATCCGAACACCCCTAATCGAGGACTCCTCGGTAGCCCCGAACCAGGCTCCAATGGCGATGAGCCCGTAGCGTGGATGTCTTGACATTGCGAGGCGGGTTCTTCTCAAATTCCATATACTTGTTGAATAGTGTCCGGCTTCGATAAATGCTGCGCTCCTTAGCTTCCACGCCCAATAATGGCCATCTTCCACGTGTTTGAATGAATCGAAAAGCCAGGGTATTTTACACTTATCCCCTAGCTGTGCAAATGAGCCGCCTATAAAAGGGCGAGGATCTAGATCTGAGTCACACCAACCCCTCCATGAGCTTTCATCGGGCGCCTTGACAAAATCCATTCCATCATGGACGGTCGTGCGGCTCCTCCTCTCGCGCTCCCAGCCCTCGGCACAGAATTGGGAGAGATGCTCGATCCCGCATAGCGAGCTAGTGACACTCCAAACCAAGGGATTTCTTCCACGGCCTTCATGGTTCGGTTCGATCCGGACTTGCCACCTACAAGGCGGAAAGCAAGCGGAGAGTGTCCCGATCCCTCTAAAGGAGGCGGGTATGCTTTATCTCTTATCTAGTAAGAGGACTCGGTTTCCAATTCATCCGTTTCTCCGGGGCTCTTGGAGTTCTCGGCCTCGGTTGCACCACCTTCGCCTGCCTCCATTTTGCACATCGCGGGCTTCGTGGCCCTTTGCGAACTGTTCTTGGCGTCGAGGCTCATTTTGCGCTGTGGAAGAGATTATTCTGCCTTGTACCCGTTCTCATGAGGGTCAATATATCAAGTGGGCGGGCGAACTATGGCGCATCACGGGACGGATATCTATCCGGAACCCGAAGAAAGCGTCCGAAGACTGGCCTTGGAATGGTTTTACATGGAGGGCGTCCGCTGCGGATCTGTTGGATCGGCCTTCGGAGTTTATAGCGCTCCTCGAAGAAGCGCCAAGCTGGCGCCCTTGAGTCCCAAGGGAAAATGACCGGGGCGTCCTTTACTTGATGAGCGAATAAGATTCTGGCTCATGCGGATTGACCATGATTGGAGTCATGGCAATCTGCATTATGAGGGAGTGCAGCCGCTCCAATATAGCGGCCACCCATGTGGGACTTCAATGGGGAGGGCGATGCCACCCGCCATGGCATAAAGGGCGGGATCGGTCACTTGAACTGGTGAAGACCTTGTCGCCATGTACAAAGGGAAGAGGAGGATTTTCTCGCGTCGATCCAGAGCAGGTTTTCTTGAATAATCCTCGAAGTTGGGTAAGCAAATATCTTTGTGGCCTGTCCGATCCATGTTCCGTGGTTAAATATCTCATTTCATGGTTTCTCTGCAGGAACTGCGCCGGGCCGTGGAGAAGATACACAGCCCCCCCACAACAAGGATCCGGAGCGGTCCCTCGATCCGGCCTCGAGGAGGACCGGATATAAAGGTGGAGCTGATCGGCGGGGTGTTCCACCAACTTAGCATCGACAATGCTTTGGTTGCCATTCGGGCCGACTACCCGGATTATTTCCGGCCTCCCGAATGTAACGTGACGAAGTCCGGATACCATGACCCACCGTGCTTTACTTCTAATCACCACGTATTTGATGGTGTTTCGCGGGGTGCCTTGAGCAGGAAGCCAAGCCTGCGGCGGCCGTCCAACAAGGGCAGCTTCGGCCCGTGAAGCGGAAAAAAGAAGTGCGATGCGACTCGAGGCGTCGCCCATAGCGGTATGATGTGCCATCGTGTTTTAAGGAGAGATTCTGGGAGGCACTGGCGCTCGTGGTTTTTTCGGAAAAAGCGCTCGCGGACTAAGTCAGGAGAAGTTGCCAATCGGACCTCCGCCAACCAGGCTCAAAGGCCAAGTCCGGAAGGGGTACAAACACGAGGCGTCGTCGGATGCTCCTCCAACGGAGGATGCCGACAGACTGTCCGCCACCAAGTCGGAGGTGGAGGCGCCATGAATCATAAGGCGCCGCGGACTATTCTCGTGGCGCATGTTTCTCCCAAGAGGCGTTGGGCGCCTTTAGTTGGGAGAAGCGCACCTCCGTGCCACTCAAGATGGCCTAGCGAGCCACGGAGCGGTATGTGAAAGACATCTGGTAAGGAATTTTGACGATTATATATGCGGTAGCCCCGAGACTTAAAATAGTTAGGATAACTGATTTAAGGATCATTTGGAATCTGAGTTCTTACCGAAAAGAATACCCGTTTGTCGGGAGCTTGAAGAGTGCAAGGCCCAACTTGAGGCCGCCTTGCGCGACAGGGGAAGCCATGAAGACTCCCTCGGTAATATATGCCCTTCAAAGTAGAAGTAGTTTACGCAAAGTGCGGCGTGTGCATAAATCGACATTAACATTGCGAGATGGCGCGGGATGGATCCGGACAAGCAACAGCTCCTGCGCCCGCTAAAGGCGGCGAGGCGTGCTTACGAGTGCGGCGGGAGAAAAATAACCTCAAGATGCCAACACCCAACTGGGTGAGGAACTAAGGATGTTCGTGCCCGGTTATGCGACTCCATAAAGGAGAATCGGCGGCCGTCGCGGCATTTTCAGTAAGTGCTTAAGCGAACTTTGAAAGAGTTTGGCGAGGAAGGCGACTAACATAAACATGTATGTAGGTTTGCTCACAGTGCGTCTGAGGAGGAGATGCCCAGTTCTTGGTGATCTTCTTCCCGAACTGCGTCGGCTACCTGAGCGAGTTCGGCGGTGATGAAAAGCGTCGCCAGCCTTGTGGCCATCTATCTCCCTGCCGAAGGCATTGGGGAGCTGGCGAGCGGCTTCAAGAACGCAGTGGCGCTTTCGACTATGGAAGATATCGGCCTGCCGTCAAAGCGCCGAGGAGGCTGGGCCATGGTAAAGGCAGCGGTACACAAGGCTGACCCAAACCACATGGCGAGTCGGACTGTGGGGCTGATGGGAAGGAGATCCTGTAAGCTTAGTGTGCGGCCAAGTAGAATTGGCCGCCAAGTATTCCAACAAGATTGTAAATTAGATAGCCTATTAGATGGCATTGAGGAGGAATACAATTAGTCGAGTTGACTATGTAATTGAATATGACATGAAAAATGTTTTCTAGCCGGATTGTAGATCGTTTGTCATAGCGGACCTTTTCGCTTCGACCTCGGGACCCAATAGTCCGGAGTGTGTCCGAATACCCTCGCGGTTATGTAAGAACTAGGGCATGCATGGAGACAAGGCGTAGGGGTCATTATTGTTGTATCAGACAAGTGCCCAACTAGTTATGTTATATTACATGGATAGTAAGAAACATCTTCCAGGGAGAATAGTTCCGTTAAGGGTTCCTTTCCCTAGGAGGCATGCCCTAAAGTGCATGTCCAAACTGCTAAGAAAGCAGAAAATCATCTGGGGGCAGATGGATAAATAGTTAAAAATCATCTTTCAGTTCACCGACCGAATATTCCCTTAAGAACGCTAGCTTTCGGCTTCACCCGATCTGAGGTACACATCCGGTGACCGGCGATAACAATCGCGAGAGGTGCTCCTTTACCACCTAGCGAACAATCGGGAGCGTGGGGGTAAGCACAGGAGCCGAGCAACCCATCTTGGCCAAAACTTAAGTCATATCGATGCATATAATGGTGAGTAAAAGGTACATGCGGAAGTTTGACACATGTGTTGGGCATGAAGCCCGTATAAATAAGCTTCTTTAAAAAGCCCCGGTATAATGGCGCGGACAGCGCGTCAAGTATGTTGAAAAAAGCGCCAAGCGAGCCTCTAAAGGCTTCAAGAAGAAGGAGGAGGAAGGAGAAATAAAAGACAGCAAAAATAGAAAATGTGGGCGGAGGAAGGAGGCGAACTTCGGAGTCGGCGCTTAAGCGTAGAATCTTCGTGGCGGGCTGCGTTCCATGGGTTCGGCTCGAGTCGGTTATCCGTCGTTTATGAGCGGTATGCTCCGCCGGTCGGGACCTGGTCGATGATGAAGGACCTTCCCATTTGGGCTTGAGTTTGTCCTTTTTCTTGTCCGGCGGGCGTAGAACTAGTTAAGCCAGCGTTGTAAGCTTTGGCCCGTACTTCCTTGCTTTGATATCTTGAGCTTGCTGTTGATAAAATGCGGAGCGAGCTTTTGCCGCGTCGCGCTCCTCCTCCAATCGTCCAAACTGTCCTGCCGATCAAGCTCGGCTTCTCTTTCTTCATACATGCGCCGCGAGGTGAGTCATGCATTATGTCGCGAGGCAAGACCGCCTCTGCGCCGTACACCATAAAAATGGTGTGAATCCGGTAGTATGATTGGCGTGGTCCGCAGCCCCAGTCTGGTCGAGCTCCTCAACCCGGTGCGTGTTAGATTCCTTGAGGACCGCACTAGTCTGGGTTTAATGCCACTCATGATTAGACCGTTTGCTCGCTCGACTTGACCGTTGGTTTGAGGTGATAGGCGGCGTGTCGAGCTTGATGCCCATGTTTTTGCACCATAATTTGACCTCATCGGCCGTGAAGTTGGTGCCGTTATCGGTGATGATCTTGTGGGGGCGCCGTAACGGTGCACTACCCTGATATGAAGTCTATCACGGCCCGGATTCGGCCGTTTTAACGAGCTTGGCCTCTATCCATTTGGTGAATTTATCCACCATGACCAATAGGTATTTTTGCTTGTGGGTTCCTCCCTTAAGGGGTCCAACCATGTCAAGCCCCGGACATGACGGCCGGGTGATGGGTATAGTTTTGAGGCGGTGGGTGGCATGTGGCTTTAGTTAGCAAAAGCTGGCAACCGACGCATCGTTGGACTAAATCCTGCGCATCTGCCCGGCCGTCGGCCAATAAAATCCTGTCTGGAAGGCCTTGCCTACAAGGGCCGGGCTGCGGCGTGGTGCCCACCCAGTCGGCATGAATTTCAGCCAGAGGTTTCGCCCTTCCTCTTGGAGATACACCTTTGAAGGACTCTGTTGTGCTTTTCTTATAGAGCTCTCCCTCATGGACTTTATAGGCTTTGGATCGCCGTACTATGCAGCGAGCCTCATTTTGGTCTTGAGGAGTTCCTGCCTAGTTAGGTAGGCTAGGAATGGTTCCGTCCGCAGGCGATAACCGCCATTATTTACGTGGGCGGAGGTGTTATCTAGTTGGCGAGCCTCCGATTGTGTCGAGTGTTCGGTGTCGAGGCGGTGCGGTTGGGTCGGATTGTTATTTCGGACTCCCCTTCCCATAGTATGGATGGCTTGAACAGCCGTTCGGGAAGATGTTAGGCGGGGCGGCATCGCGTTTTGCGCGATGCGTGCCAATCGTCCGCCACCTGGTTGTTATCCGGGCTATATGATGAAATTGAGCCCTTGAACCGTCTTGACATTTTAGGACCGCATTGCGATGCGCTGCCATTTCGGATCTTTGGCATCAAAGTCTCCGTTTATTTGAGATATCGCGAGGTTGAATCGCGCACCTCTAGGCGTTTAATGCCCATGGAGCTGCCATCCGGAGGCGTGTAGAAGGGCCTCGTATTAACTGCGTTGTTGGAGTCCGTATACATTATCTGAAGGGCGTATTGGACTGTGTCCCGGTTGGGGCGTCGGGAATGACGCCAGCCCCCGAGCGGCCAACATTTTGGAGCCGTCAAAGTGCATGATCAATTGGGTATCGCCGTACTCTTTAGGGAGTTCGGCTTCGGTCCATTCGGCCATGAAGTCGGCCAAAACCTGCGACTTAATAGCTCGTCGTGGCTTATAGGTTATGTCGAATGGAAGGAGCTCTATGGCCCATTTAGCAATCCGGCCCATCGCGTCGCGATTGTTTATAATGTCGTTAAGAGGTACTTCGGAGGCTACCGTTATCGAACACTCTTGAAAGTAGTGTCGCAGCTTCCGGGATGCCATGAACACCGCGTATGCTATCTTTTGATAATGTGGGTGCGGGACTTGCATGGAGTTAGGACGGTGGACACATAGTAAACGGTTTTGAAGAGGAACTTGTGTCCGTCCGTTTCTCGTTCGACAGCGAGCACCGCTGACAACTTGATGTGTTGCGGCGATATATAATAGCATTGGTTCGCCCATGTTGGCGCGGCCAGAGACGGTTGTTGCCAATATGGCTTTTATTTCTTGAGTCCGGCCGTGGCGGCATCAAATCCACTCGAAGTGTTGGTCTTGGAGGAGGCGGTAAAGGGTAACGCCTTTTCTCCCAAGCGGAAATAAAGCGGCTTAGAGCCGCTCGCATCGATCAATTTTGTATTTGTTTGAGGTCTTTTGGAATATCCAATTGTGACAGAGCTCGGATCTTGGCTGGGTTTGCTTCAATTCCTCTATCGGACACAATGAAGCCCAAGAGCTTTCCGTTTGGAGCATGAAGACGCATTTTCGGATTGAGCTTAATGTCATATTTTGGAGATTGTCGAATGTGAGCCTCAAGTCGTCTACTAGAGTTTCGACATGCTTGGATTTGTGACCACGCCATCTACATATGCTTCCTTTGTTTTGCCGATCTGGTTTGCGGACATATACGAATCATGCGCTGATATGTTGCGCGTTTTGAGCCGAAGGGCATTGTGTTGAAGCAGAATGGGCCAAATGGAGTGATGAATGTTGTTGCGGCTTGGTCAGGCTCCGCCATCTTGATTTAGTGGTAGCAGATGCAGCGTCGAGGAAGCACAATGAGTCGTGTCCTGCTGTAGCGTTGATAATTTGATCAATGCGAGGAGGAAGGGATCCTTTGGGCAAGCCTTATTAAGGTCTTTGAAATCAACACATAGGCGCCAGGATTTATCCTTCTTTGCCATCACCAGATTTGCTAGCCATCCGGATGTTTTATATCTCGATGAATCCGGCTTCGAAGTTTGGCTAGCTCCTCTCCCATGGCCTGTCTCTTGGGTTGGAAAAGCGCCAAGAGCCTGTTTGGTAGCTTGAATCCTTTTAGGGTATTTAGGCTGTGCTTGGCCAGCCGGCGTGGGATTCTGGCATGTCTGAAGGGTGCCGAGCAAAAATGTCGATTTTCGTAGAAATTCTCGTCTGCAGGCGTCTACATCGGGGTTTAATTGTGCCCCAATGGAGGCCGTCTTTGCGAGATCCGTTGGGTGGATTTGGAATTTGACTATTTCATCGCTGGTTTAGAAGAGGTGGACTTGGATCTTTTATCAAGTATCACATCGTCCTGTTCACCATGGAGTGCATCGCGATGAGTTCCTCGGCCGCTAGAGCTTGGATAGTGCCTCGAGGGCTAGTGCGGCTGTCTTGTTTTTGTGCGTGCTATGTTCGGATCACTAGCGAGTGATGATTCCGTTAGGTCGGGCATTTTAAGCTTCATGTACCCATAATGGGGTATAGCTTGAAAAATTGTGAATGCCTCTCGCCCTAATAAAGCATGATATCCGCTGCTGAGCAGGGCCACTTGAAATGTGACCTCCTCGGACCTGTAATTGTCCGGCGAGGCGAACACTCGTCGATGTGATTTTTCTGTGCAGCATGCTTCCGGCTAGGATTATTCCTCTAAAGGTTGTGCTGCTTCGCTCAATGCAATTCCAGTCTATTTCCATTTTTCGGAGGGTTTCCTCGTAGATGAGGTTTAGTCATTTGCCGCCATCCATGAGTACCTTAGTAAAGGCGAAAGCCGTCCACTATTGGACCGAGGACCAATGCGGCTGGTGCTCGGGCTGTTCGGGATTCGGGTTAAATCACTTGGCATTAAAGGTAATAGCCGTGTCCTCCATGGATTTATTGTTGCTACTTGGTAGACTTGACAAGGTTGCGGAGTGTTTGTTTCCGCATGTTATTTGATCTGAAAGTCTCGAAGGCTGTTAATACCGTCTTGGTGTTGCTGGGCTGGGATTACGAGGCTAGAAGCTCTTAGCCTTTTGGCCACTGCCGTAGTATCCACCATGCTCGAAGGCTATGAGTTGGAGTGGCGCCCTCGTGCTATGAATTTTGCGGTCCGATTAGCCAACCCTCGATGCGGTTCCGTACCCTTTAGGAGTTTTGTTTTTGATGTTTAACCCGGTGCTTGGTGATGATGCACCTTTTATTTCGGACTAGGGTTGTATTGGGGCGGATTATCCCAAAATTTACTTTCGGTTTTCCAAGCACTCTCCATCGCCAGATACTTTTGTACTATGGTCACCAAGTCGACAAAGCGTGTAATTTATGACGACTTATGGCGTTTAGGATTCCCTTGTCCGTGCAATTATTGCAGAAAAGTGAGATTAAGTCCTCCTCTCGGCAGTCCTTTATCCTGTCCATAACCGGGAGGAATCGGCCCGATAATGTTGTCTTGTTTCAGCGGGCTCTTGCGAATCGGGATAGATCGCTAATGTTTGGGTGGTAGGGTGGAACTAGATCCGGAACCCGTCAATTTAAGACTCGAGGGCGAAGTTTCGAACTTGGAAGTTTGGATTTTTAATGCTATCCAATGAATCCAACCCGCCACGACTTTAAGTTCGGGGCTTGATCGACATCCGTCCCTCTGCGGGAATCCGGCATGGAGGGATCGGGAATTCAGACATAGCTAGTCCTTAAGATAGAAGAAGAATCGCCGTATTGCTCCTCTACCACAGCAACATGAAGGGTAGCCTAGGGAGAGTTGATCTCTCTCAGATCGGTTTAGGCCAGATCTGGTGCGTAGTCTATGGCGACTCGAGGCGGCGATGCGATCAAGAGCTCGTTCTGAAGGAGAGCTCGATCGGATCTAACTGCTCGGCAAGTTCGAGTTAACGTGAAGATTGGTTTCGATGACCGAGAAGTCATCATCGGTAGCGGTGGCGAACTGGTGGTCATAAGAAAACCACCTAACCAAGAGTCGACCCGATGGCCAAGGCTCCTTTGGCGATAGTATCGTCTTTAAATACGGGATGAGGCATCCTTCACGGCGGCGGCACGGAGGAACTCTCAATGAAAGCACCAATGTCGGTGTCAAAACCGGCGGATCTCGGTAGGGGTCCCGAACTATCGTCTAGGCGGATGGTAACGGAGACAAGGGACATGATGTTTTTACCCAGGTTCGGGCCCTCTCGATGGAGGTAATACCCTACTCACCTTGATTAATATTGATGATATGGGTAGTACAAGAGTAGATCTACCACAAGATCGGAGAGGCTAAACCCTAGAAGCTAGCCTATGGTATGGTTGTTGTTAGATCCTCGGACTAAAACCCTTGGTTTATATAGACACCTAATAGGGTTAGGGTTACACAGAGTCGATTACAATGGTAGGAGATCCACATATTCGTATCGCCAAGCTTGCCTTCCACGCCAAGGAAAGTCCCATCCGGACACGGGACGAAGTCTTCAATCTTGTATCTTCATAGTCCAGGAGTCCGGCCAACGGTGATAGTTCGGCTATCCGGACACCCCCTAATCCAGGACTCCCTCACTCTCACTACATGAAGGGTTGCTGGCTGCGGAGTCGTAACTGCTTCTTCATCGCCTCCATGACCTCCATCTCCTTGCGCGTCTCCTCCGCCATCTTCTTCATTGTGTCCATGATGCGGGATTTCTCGACGCGAGCCTTCATCATCTGTTCCACGGCCGCATTACGTACCTTGACAGCAGCCGGTGCTCGATGCGGAGCTTCACCAACTCCTCCTTCTGTTCCATGATGAGGGCCTGCAATATCTTCATCGAGGAACTACTATTCTCATGCAGCTTCTTCCAGCCGGCGTTCTTCTCCTTCAGCAGGTCGACCTCGTGGCAGAGCTTCGCCTTGTCCTCCTGAAGTTGCAGGATTTCGCCGGTCGCCTTCTTCTCCGAGGCAATGCTCTTCTTCAGCAGCATCACCAAGCCGGCGGTCAACTCCCCCTGCTCATTGAGCTCAGCGGGCATGTCGTCGAGGCTCTCCTTCAGTAGCTCCACCAAGCCATGGATGAACTCCTTCTGCTTATTGAGGTGCTTATTGAGCTGATCGGGCATGCCGTCGAGGGATAACGACTCCAGCGCCGCTAGATCGGCATGTTAGCCTCCGCGTCTAGGGCGCTCTGGGAGCCATCGCTTGCCGTGAGAGATCTTCGAGGTCTCTGCGTGGCGGCGAGCCCTCTCTTTTTTTCTGCAGCCTTGGTTGCCGCTCCTTATTACAGTAGTTCTCGACCTAGAGCTCTGCACACGGCCATGGCAAGGGCGGACGAAGAAGGAGGACTTATGAGGAGGAAGGTAGAGTAATTTTTGGTTAGGTAGTTCCTTTTATAACCTAGTACTAGCACTAGTACTAAAACCTGCATAGTGGGAACACGTTCAGGTTTGAGTGCGTGCTAGTAGGTGTGAGCAGGCTTGCACTTAATTGTAGCACTAGTACTTTCGAATGTGATGGGAACAAGGTAAAGATTAATTGATGGTTTTTGGTTTGAGGCCCAAAGCGGCTCCCGATGAGTTTAGTGGAACATAAATTTCAAGTAGACTACCTTTGCTCGGATGCGTAAATATTATATTCTTGTCAAAAATTGGCACAAAATCTGAAGGAGACCAATGGAAGTACTACTAGCAACCCATGATTTAACTACTGCATGCATGCGATTGGAGTAGTAATGTCTTCCTTCCGCCCTCCGTCCACTCAATTTGCATCGCTGTATTAATTGACCATCAATGAAGTGAAGGACTTTACAGCGTCAAATTATCACATGGGGTGGATCTTGGTACAAAATTATGTCGCCCGTGTACCCGGCGCGCGTGCGAGGGAATGAGTGCGTGTGTGGCGTGCGTGCACATCTTAACCGTGCATGTACCGCCAGTGTGGCTCGGGGAGGACAGTACATTCTTACGGAACCAGAGCAGCGTCATGTGATCAATCCACACAAGGATGTCGCGACAACGCCTCCACATGTGCCACGTGGCTTCATGAACTGTAAGAGAGACAACGTGTGGCGTGCCATTGTGTTTTGCACATACTCGAAGTACTAGTAAGGTACACGTGCATTGCAGCGTCAGATTTTGCAACCAAATTATGAATAAATACCACCTTTGTAGCATGTAAGCTCTGAGTCATATATGCTGATGTAGACCTTCGTTTAATTCTTATAGTTCATCTCATTCAAAATCAATTAGTTTTTATAAAAACCTAGGGCCTCTTTGATTAGTAGGATTTCCAAAAGCAGCGGAATAGGAAGAACATGGGATTAGAGTGGAATGTCATCTTGAATCCTAAAGGATGGTGCGAGTGTTTGATTGTGCATAGAAAAAGCAGAATTCTTTCAAAGAGGTTTGAGTGGATGGGATGTTTCCTATGAAATCTAGTGCAAATGAATCATATGGAAAAATTCCTATGGTTTACAATCCTACGAATCAAACAACCAAGATAGGAAAAATTCCTAAGGATTAGAATCCTCCAAAATTCCTTTGAGAATCCTTTGAATCAAAGAAGCCCTTAATCTATTTTATGATTCATGGAATTGTGCGTAGTAAAGCATAAAGTAAAAACAAATAATGGCAATTCAACTAAAAAAAAAGTTTGGGCAGTTATGATACGGAAGATTCTAGAACAAAGGAGAACCACTGTTGTTTTGAGATTTGTGCATTATGCTTAAGTTCAACCATGGAGTCTGCTAGATTGTACATGTGGCAAAATCCGGTGGGGGGCTAGAAGATGCTGCGAGGGGCCGAGTGGAGGGAGACTATGAAGGAGTGCACAACTGTGAGATCGATATTAGAGAGAGGGGCCATGAAAAATGTCCCATGAGCTAGGGGGCCAAGCATTGCTAATCCTTTACGAGGAGGGCCAATTCATCAACTTAAACCATTTTTACCAGCAATTGTCTAATGATCACATTCATATTAGCCTCGATATATAGTGATGTTAGGGGGGGCAGGGCCCTTGCTGCCCCCTGTCTTCGCCATTGTGCGCGCGTCTGAGAGATGAAGCGGAGGGCATGGATGATGAGAGGGGGGCGTTGGATATATAATTAATGTGGTTGTATTAGCTATATATGTAATCCTATATAGAGAGGTATAGATTGATCGATGTGGACGTGGGAAAGAGGGTGAGACCTCACTAGATATATAGATTGATCGGTTTATGTGGAAAACTATGAAAGACCTAGCTATATACACACACACATAGAGGAACATCGATCGTTGCGCATGCACGTGAGAGATAAAGAATGCCCGATATGATGGAGAGGGGGATGTGTGTGTGTGTGCCTTCATGGGAGACCGACCTGAAGAAAAAGATTGCATGTGTGCGATGGATAATGCCGACTGGTAGTGTGTGTGCATGCATGCACGAGAGAAAGTTAGTGGTACAATTATAAAGAGAAGACCAATGTGTGGGTGTAAAAGACTAGGTGAGGTCATAATCAATGTAAAGTTGAATTCAAATATTTGAATAAGAGATCATGATGTTTGAAACCCATGCATGCATGAATATAACGGAGATCTACACGGTGTGGTTTGGAAACGAGCATGTTGTAATGTATACACATTGAACAAGGTCAGACTGGTTTGAATTTGAGATACCGATGGCAGACATCGTTTGGCCACATTGCATCCGTGCATGGACACACTATTCTAATTGGAGATGATGGGTGGCTTTCACATCACATATCTATATCTATACCCCTATATATATATATATATATTATTTTATATTTTAATATAGTGTGAGGATAACTTTAACTTTGAAAGATGGTTGTTGGATGAGGCCAATCCGATGGTGCAGAGTGGCAAATTTGAGCACAACTGGTCATTGGATATCATCTAGATTCCACCAGATTTTGCACATGTATAATCTAGAAGACTCTATGGTTGAACTTAAGCATAATGCACAAACCTCAAAACACAAGCACTTCTTCTTTGTTCTAGAATCTTCCGTATCAGAATTGCCCAAATGTTTTTCTACATGATTTGTTTTTACTTTATGCCTTACAACGCACAATTCCATGAATCTTAAAATAGATTAGCTTTCTTATAAAAACTAGATGATTTTGAATGAAATGAACTATAAGAATTAAACGAACATCTACATCATGCATATATGACTCAAAGCTTACATGCTATAATGTGGTATTTATTCATAATTTGGTTGCCAAATCTCATGCGTGCAATGCCGTGTACCTTACTAGTCTAAATGGTGTATGTGTGTGTGTGTTGTGCGTGTTAAACACATTGTACGTAGTATATCATACTAGTCTAAATTGTCTTTTTTTGGTACATGTTAAGCTTGTTCTCCCGAAATTACAAGCCGCGCCTTGTTATGCCGAAATTTCAAGCTAGCGTCTCTGTCTATCGTGTTGCGAAACTCCCGCCTCTTCAACCCGCGCCTTTTTAGCCCGAAATATTTAAGATATATCTTTGTCTCGTTGTGCTCTGACAACTCCCTCCATCTCAACCCGCGCCTTGCTATTCCAAAATTACAATGCGCGCGAAAACTCCCACCTCCTGTGAAATCCCGACACGCGAAATGCCCGTGATACCCCTGAACCGAAAGAACCGCCTCAAATCGGTGGGGGTACTTTCGTAACTTACCCCACATTTCGGACAAGTGCGTCCCTAAGCCATGGTTCCCCACTCCCATCCCATCCGCCCACCCATTCGTACACCGAGGCCGGGAAAACCCGAGAAGCCCCACACCCTCCTCCGTCCGCCACCCAGCCGAAGCCTCTTCCCCAACGACGTCGTCCACAGCAACACCTCGACTTCCCTCATCCACCGTACCGGATGAGGATCCGTCGTCGATCTAGTCGTCCCGCCGGTTCAGCCACCCCGTCCTCCACCTTCAAGGAGCTGCCCCGACATTCCCCTCGTCTTTCACGCCACCTCCATTCCCGCACCGCCGTCTTCACCTGCACCACCGGAAGAGCATCATCATCACCGTTTCCTTGGATGAAGTTGTGGCCTAATCGGCACCACCAAAGAGGTTGTACACTAATCGCCGCATTTTCTTCTTGATTTGATCTCACGGTGCTGTCGGTGCTCAGTCCCGAGCCGACACGGCGCGGCTCCATCCACGGCGGCGTCGCCGGCCACTTCCTCCATGGCGTCACTCCCTCGGCGGCGACGTCCACATCAGTAGGAGCCGCTGCTGCTTTATCTCTCGCTCGCACTGCTGCTCTGCTCTTGCTCTCGGTCCTCTGCCTGGTCTGCTCTTGCTTGCACTGCTGCTCTCGCTCTTGCTCTTGCTTGCGATGCTGCTCCGATTTAGCTACACTTCAGTCTACTAAATCGACTTTTGGGTCAGTCGATTTTGAGGGTGGGGGCTCGCGGAGTTAAGGAAGAACCAGCCGCAGCAAGGAGGGGCTCACGGAGAGGTACCCACTATCTATCCTAGGGTTCGGGGTGGGGGCGGTGGTCGCCAGTGGTGATGGGCGGTGGCGTGGGGATCGCTAGAAAAAGCTCGCAGGGGGCCTAGAGGATGGATGGACGGCGGCGGACCGGTGGGGAGAGTTTTCGAGGCAGTGAGGCGGCGCACCGCCGTCATGTGGCGGCGGGCGGCTATTTGGCCGGTGGTGGTGGCGGCTCAGGGGGGTGGAGGTTGAAGATGAACTGCAGGCCCTTGATTTCGTATCCAACGGCTGCAAAATCGACTGACTAGAGATGAAAAGGTCAATTGACTGACGTGTAGCCTCACCTCTAGTGCGTTCAGTTTTGACAGTAAAATTCAGTTTTGACAGCAAAATTCAGTTTTGACAGTTACATTCAGTTTCGACAGTTAAGTTCAGAGATGAGCGGCTGATGTATACATCTAGCACTTTGTGGTTATGTATTTTACGTCATCTATTGGAGAGGCTATTAGAATTCCACTCAGGTTAGCATTGTCTCTCTTGTCTTGCTTTAGCCTCGGCGTCGTACAACTCACCGGAGCTGCTCCAACGATGAAACCCTCCATCACAGCGGAGCAGTACCTCGGGCTCCATCTCTAGACACCTAAGATCTTCTTTCCCTCCGGCAGCCAAGTCAGCCGGAGCATCCTCACCGGCCAACCCAATCACGTTGAGATCGACATGGCTTCGCCAAAGAGGTTGTACACTTGTTGCATATCTTTTTTACTCTACATGTTATATATATTGTCCACTGAGCACACGGAGTAACGGGAAATACGATTATTTTATCCTACTATATGACAAGCAATGAGGTACCAGGCAACTTAGCTATCCGTGATGGACTCTCTTGAACACCATCATTATTTAATTCTGCGCGTTTGAGCAGTGCATTTGTCGATGGCCCTGGGAGTTGAGCTAGTAGGGCAGTGGCCTGGGTCCAAAGTAATAGAAGTAGCACAAAAACATTTTTTAGTGTAGGCTTTTCCTTGCTCAAGCCTGCCTACTAGAATCGCCAGTGCTTGAAAGGAAAAGTGAATGAAAACATAGGAATTGGAAAGTTTCGTATGGTACTACTTTTCATGAATTTGGTGCAAAGGAATGGAGCAAAGGAAAACTGTAGGATTTGTTCCTTTAGTGTCTCCTTGAAAGAAAAACCGTAGGAATTTTAATTTCCACTTGTCCTCCTTTTCAAATTCCTATTCATGAAGCACAAGACTAAGAGATAGTAGCATAATAGCATTATAACCGTACATTTTCTTGTGGTTTGACTTAATCTCACCATGCTTCTTTGCATCCTATGATCTTCCAATTCTTGTGAACCAAACACCCAGATTGGCAGAAATCCTGTGTTTTTAAATTCTCTGTTTTGCACGTGCATTCCTATCCTATTCCTGTCTATTTCCTATCCATGCATTGTTAGAAACCTCAAATTCAAACAAGCCCTTACACAATTACTTCTATTACAGATATGTGTCAAAGAAAACCTTGTGTGGTTTGTCCTGCTCCTGCTGTCTTGTGTTCCACCCAGCTCAGCTGCTCCAATGACGGAAGGGTTCACCACAGCGAGGATCCGCTCTCCAGACTGTCTTTCGCGCCTCGGATCTTCTTCCTCGCGATGGCAGCCACGACAACTGCATTACCATCATCAACTGAGCAGATGACCTTGAGGACTACACGGGTCCGCAAGAGAGGTCGCCCTCTTCCGTGTCTTCTTACGTTATGCATCGCTTAATATGATGACATGCTACTGTATCGGCGTGTTCACCTATTAGACTCCGAGTCAGGTCCAAACTTATGCTGAAACTTGAGTTTTAAATGGTTTTGGGGTACATATTGGGGCAGCAATCAGTACTATCTGTCTACTATCTGGTTAATCTCGGGTGTCTACTATGAGTTTCATGTTGGGTGCAAACAAACATTAAAGGAGCCATTATCTGTATTTTTTGACTAAAGCTATTATCTACCTGCTATCATTGGTTTTGGGTCTATCCACAGTTTGCTACCATCACTCTGGATTTGTGCATGCACTCCTTACATAATCTCACTATGTTTTATTCTTATGCATGTCAGTTATTGTACACAATGGAACTGACAATGTAGAGCAAAAGAGACGAACCTTACGTGGCAATAAAATTTCATGCAGACGTCGCTCCATGGTGGGCGCAAAGGCAGCCCCCCTCCACCCATTTCGGATCGTAATCAAGAGGAAGATAACTGTTCTGAGGGGGATTCAGAAGCAGAAGACCACTCCTATTTACCCCATGAGGTCTTCGCTCTAACTTGGCATGCTGATGTTGGTTATATCATGCATATGGTGCCTTGCATTGCTTACTTTATACATCAAATATGTCAACTGCTTAGTTTAGACATGCTTTGTGTGAATGCCATCTGTTTAGTTTATTCATCGTTTATGTGAATTATGCAATGTCATCTTGTTTAGCCAGGCATCATATATGTGAATTTTGCAATGCCATCCTGCTTAGCCAGTCATCTTATATGTGAATTATATCAGGCCATCCTTTTTTTGTTACGTATTACATTTGTCAACAATGTTAGTACATTCAACTACTCTTCGTGTGCATCAGCCATTTGACACGGTGATGGAAAATTCTGGACTGAAAACAAGGTCTTCAGAGCAGACTATGCTACCTGATGAAGCGCATATCTCGCTGGTTACGGATAGCTCCTCACAGGAGGATTCAGAGACAGATGACCATTCCTATTTCCCCCTGAGGTGTATGCACTAATTAACTTGGCAGGGTTATGTTTCTCATATCGTGCGTATGGTGTATTGCATTGCAATGTCATTTGATTAGTTTAGACATGCTTTGTGTGAATGCCACTTGTTTAGTGTCTAATTACCATATATGTGAATTATGCATTGCCATCTTGTTGCAAGACATTATATATGTGAATTATGCAATGCTATCTTGTTGCAAAGGCATTATATATGTGAATTATGCAATGCCATGTTGTTGAGTCAATCATCATGTATGTGAATTATATCATGCTATCATTTTTTTGTATTACATGTTCCATTTGTCGACAACATTTGTATATTCAACTACTCTTCCTGTGCATCAACCATTTGAAGCGGTGATGGAAGTATCTGGAGTGAAAACAAGGTATTCAGAGCAGACAATGCTACCTGCTGAAGCTGACATCTTGTTGGATACAGAGAGCTCCTCAAAGGAGGATTCAGAGACTGATGACCAGTCCTATTTGCCCCCTGAGGTCTATGCTCAAACTTGGCAGAGTTATATTACCCATGTCATGCATGTTGTCTTGCATTGCTTAGTATTTACATCATATATGGATTGCCATCTGCTTACTTGCCTACTATATAAATCATATATTTGAATTATATCATGCCATCATGTTTACATACACAACATCTATCTGAATTATGGCATGGCAACCCATTTAATAAGGACATCATATATTTATATCATCTCATCTGTTTAGTGTTTACAGTCATCATATTTTGAATTATGTCATTCTATCAAGAATTATATCATGCTATCATGTTTCCATAGGCGGCATGTATGTGAATTATGGCATGCCAACCTATTTAATAAACACATTATATAGTTATATCATGTCATCATGTTTACATAGTCATCATATTTTGAACTATGTCTTTCCATCTTTTTTAGTTAGCCATCATAATGTGAAATTGTATCATGCTATCCTGTTTAGTTAGCCATCATATATGTGAAATTGTGTCATGCTATCCTGTTTGGTTAGACAACATAAATGTGAATTATTTCATGCCCTCTTTTATTCCCCACTATCCATTGCACCTGTCTATCATACAATGTACATACATTCAATTACTTTTCTTGTTTATCAGCCATTTGAATTGGAGAGGGTGATGGCAGTATCTAAGGGAGTAACAACACGGTCTTCAGAAAAGATAGTGCTACCAGTTGATGCAGATAGAACCACGGTTGTACTTGCCCAAGAACCAGCCCCACCACACATAACCCAGACTCTCGAGATTGTACCCCTACCCGTTGGATAGAGAACCAGCTACACCCTTCTAACCCCAACCCCAGCAGATAGTAACCCAGTTCCAGTTGACACAGCACCGTCTCCACCACAGAGCACCCAAACACGAGCAGTTAGTAAGGGAACTGCAGTGCCCAAAGCACAAGGACCACGACTCTGAATCCCGACTCAACGCTTAAAGGAGAAGAAGAATTGTTCTCAGGTTAGGTTCTGTAGCTATGGTTCATACTCCTTTGCTCTTGCTTCACTGTATTTACTCAGACCAACTATTTTCAAATTTGAAGGATGGAATTGAAACTCCAATGGCGCAACAGTTATGTTTTAAACTTGTTTCTTTAACTGGTTTGCTGTTGTAACTTGCTCTATATTGACTTCAGTTTCAATTGAATAAATAGTTATGTTCTCATGTCATGCACATTATAAGTGTCTCTATAGTTTCCCACACTTATATTCTGTCTATTCTGCTTTGTCTTGAACAAATATTATTTGAACTATGTCTCTATCTTGATTTGGCAACAAAAACTAGAATGATATAGACCATAAAGTGACCATGGTACATAGATATATGTTTGTTTCATGATGTTATCCTGTGCACTTTACTACTGAACTGATTTACCAAAATGAGTTTCATATACAACATGGTAACCCTGTGATGTGTCTGCTTGTTTCTCATTTAGAATGCGGCCAAAATATTGGAGAACAGTACCCCGTTATGCAATGAAGGAAGTAATGCAGAAGATAGTGAGACATCCCTGTTGGTCTCCAAGAAAGCTGATAAAAACTACCTTGACGACAGTGAGAGAACCCAGAAGTCTTGTCTTGATGTAGTGTTCGAGTTCTCGGCCACTCTCACTGGCACAAGCTCTTGAACTCACTTGCTGAATCAATTCGTCTTCTTGAGTCTCAACTTCAAGTTGAAAGACATCGATCGGATGTGTTGCGACGAGAAGTGAAGGAATGAGAAGTCCTCAGAGAATTCATATGCATACATTCTGGTGCAACAACAAGCGCTAGAGGATTTAAGCACCAAACAAGAGAAAGTTAATAAGCTTGCTAAGCATCTTGCTAGCATTATGGGTACCCAGGATATTGTTTCTTGAGATCTTCTGAAGTGGTTTCAGTTCTGGACTTGTTTTGTTGCGGCGTTTATTTGCACCGGTCGCCAACTTTGACAACCAGTGTATATGATATGCTGCTTTGTTCCCTATATTTGCACTGGTGGCGAACTTTGATGCCCCATGGATGTAATATGTGTAATAGCCGTGATAGCCTAACGAAAGTTGCTTGCTTATTTATTTCCTTGTTTTCTTGTTTATTTGTTTGCTTGTAGTCATTGTTGTTCTTTTTCCGCGGTTTGTTAGTGGCCGCAATAACCTATTTTTTAAAACTAGGCCACAATAACCATGGGCTACATATTTACTGTAGTGACACTGGGCCTTCTACGGGCCATAGAAACAATGGGCCTTCTACGGGGCGTAGAAACAATGGGCCTTCTACGGGCCGTATCATCAATGGGCCTTCTACGGGTCGTATCGTCAATGGGCCTTCTACGGGCCGTATGATCGATTGCCCAAACATGGGCCAATAACATACCGCTTTATGGCCGTAAATGGGCTAGAGTTGGAATCGTCCGTTCATGGGCCGACCATAATGGGTCGTCGTTAATCGGCCGTATTTGATGACGCTATGAAAATGGCCCAACGTATTAACGGGCCACAAATGGGCCGACTGTAAGCACGGGCTGAATTTGGCCCACAAGCGAAAAATAGCGATGTGGGCCGTAAGTAACGAATCTTTGAAATGAGCCCAAGAATAAATGGGCTCTGAGAAGGCCGAAAGATAACATGGGCTGGAAATGGCCCAACAGAATAATGGGCAGTTAATGGGTATAAAGCGATACACTCTTCATTGCGGGCCAGGTTTACCACAGGGCCGTTAATGGGCCGAGGGTTACTAAGGGCCTCATATGGGCCAAAAGACGTCATGGGCCATACATGGGCCGGAAGTTGAAACGGGCTGGAATTATATTGGACGGCCCAGATGACACTACTGGGCCTAATTCGGATAGGCCTTAAACGGGCCTTGGGTTAGCGGGCTGTAAATGGGCTATATGCGAACAGGCCGTTAACAGGCTTGTCGTGGGCCGGCCCGCCACCTTTTGACCAAGTCAAACGGGCCGGCCTTTTCACAGGAATGGGCCTCTGTTTGGCCGTGCCACGTGTTGACGTATCATAGGCGCTTGGGGTCCAATGAGTGGATGACATCTGTCCCAACGGTGAGCCGACACGTGTTTCCTCCAGCCAATGATGATTTTACACGTGGAAAATCCCCATTGGTCGGGGCTGTTAACGGGTTATCGGATCCAAAACCGGACCCGATAGCTTAACGGTGTTCCATTACGGTGGATGCCATGTGTCGGTCACCCTTGATGAAAGCACTTCTATGACACACGATTTATCGTCATGGAAGTGGACACTTCCGTGATGATAATTTTGGTAATGTCATGGAACACTTCTACGACAGCAGAGGTATGACTATCTTGATTCTGTCATAAATTTGTCATGGATGTACATGCATGACAGAAAACGTGACCTACTGTGACAAACACGTATCATCACGGAAGTGTTTTTTTTTTGTAGTGCAGGCTGGCTCGCGAGGGGCGGAGAGATCAAGGCAAGGCAAACCTTGCGAGGTTCTCATGACGTGAGCCATGACGATCGAGACCAGGCGGGCGCGAGCGCGCATAGTGTCCTTGTTTCTCCTTTGGTGCTAAGGGGGCAAGCGCGGGCGAGGAGTACCGAGGCATCAAGCAAAGGTTTCCCTATCGGTGCAATGAGACCAAGACCAGCAGGACGGTAGAATGGAGGTCACCGTGGAGCCCAAGGCGGCGTCACCACCAGAGCCTTTTGCAGACGAAGATCACCTTTAGTCAGAATAAGTTGTACTAGTTGTCCCCTTTCAAATTGGTCGTTGTTGGCTCCCTTCCCGCTCAATATTTGGGGAGAGGTCCAGGGCCCCTATAAATAGGACTAGCCACCATAGTAGAGGGGACGGATCTCAAGCCATTCAGATCATCCTCACCCACACAAGCACAAGAACACCTCAACCTCAGGAGGTTGCTCTTCCCTTGTAACTGTTCATCCTCAGCCCAAGAGGCAATCCACCAGCACCACACTAGAGTAGGGTATTACACCACAACGGTGGCCTGAACCAGTATAAATATTGTGTCCCTTGTGTTGCGGGTTCATTGAGCCTAGCCTTTAGATCGCGGAGTGTGTGAGGGCGCGATCGGTGAGGGGGAGATCTTCATGTGCACCCCAGTGTTCGAACCTTGAGGGTAATGCTGGAACCCGTGATCCGAGACCTACTCCCACCGGGAGTAGGACCCCCCTCCCCCTTGGGTGCGCCATAGAGACGGTCAGCCCTCCTCTCCTCTGCTCCTTTATATACGGGGGAGGGGGGCACCCCATAGACACACAAGTTGACAGTTGTCTTAGCCGTGTGCGGTGCCCCCTCCACAGATTTCCACCTCGGTCATATCGTTGTGCTTAGGTGAAGCCCTGTGTCGGTAACTTCATCATCACCGTGATCATGCCGTCGTGCTGACGAAACTCTCCCTCGACCTCAGCTGGATCTAGAGTTCATGGGACGTCACCGAGCTGAACGTGTGTAGATCGTGGAGGTGCCGTACTTTCGGTACTAGGATCGGTCGGATCATGAAGACGTATGACTACATCAACCGTGTTGTCATAACGCTTCCGCTTTCGGTCTACAAGGGTACATGGACAACACTCTCCCCTCTCATTTCTATGCATCACCTAGATGGATCTTGCGTGTGCATAGGAAAATTTTGAAATTACTGCGTTCCCCAACAGACTTGTCGGTTATCCTTTGGCACGGTGGTTGTCGGTGTCAAAACCGGCGGATCTCAGGTAGGGGGTCCCGAACTGTGCGTCTAAGGCGGATGGTAACAGGAGGCAGGGGACACGATGTTTATCCTGGTTCGGGCCCTCTCGATGGAGGTAATACCCTACTTCCTGCTTGATTGATCTTGATGATATGAGTAGTACAAGATTTGATCTACCACGAGATCGTAGAGGCTAAACCCTAGAAGCTAGCCTATGGTATGATTGTTGTTTGTCCTACGGACTAAACCCTCCGGTTTATATAGACACGGAGGGGCTAGGGTTACCTGTAGTCGGTTACAATGGGAGGAGATCTACATATCCGTGTCGCCAAGCTTGCCTTCCACGCCAAGGAGAGTCACATCCGGACACGAGATGAAGTCTTCAATCTTGTATCTTCATAGTCCAACAGTCCGGCCAAAGGATATAGTCCGGCTGTCTGGATACTCCCTAATCCAGGACTCCCTCAGTAGCCCCTGAACCAGGCTTCAACGACAATGAGTCCGTGGCAGATTGTCTTGACATTGCAAAGCGGGTTCCTTCCTCCAATACTCTGTAGAAGATTTTGAACACAAGGATAGTGTCCGGCTCTGCAAAACAAGTCCCACATACCACCGTAGAGAGTAATATTTCCACAAATCTAATCTGCTGACGCACTTGATATCATGACATCATACCATGGCCCGGTATTATTCGAACCGTTTTTCTCAACCAGCCTTGGCGCATACTGGGGGTGGTTTCCTTGGCACGTCTTGTCGAAGCAGAGATCATGTCCCCTCATCGCGGGATTCTCATCAAGACGAGCGTGGGTAACCCAACCGCGCCATCAATCACGGCACTTGGGGAGTAAGAGTTTACTAGGCTAGTGGGGGCGTATAGTTTCGTCCGCCTTTATAAAGGGATAAGGGTTCACCTTTTTTCACCCACGCCTTCTTCCTCCTCGCTCATCCATTCTTGCGCACTCAAGCTCCAACACCCAAGTTTGCATCTTTCTCCTCACACCACTCCAATCATGTCCGGAGCGGGAGGCAAGTGGATGAAATCCTCCGTCACGGAGGAGGATATCAAGAAGCTGCGGGGAGCCGGATACTTGGCCGCGGATATCGCGCACCGGCTGCCCGACGAGGGGCAGATCGTCCCTACCCTGGAGCCTTACGAGAGGGTAGTCTTTCTCACCCACTTCATCCACGGACTGGGGTTCCCCCTTCACCCTTTCGTTCGTGGCCTCATGTTCTTCCACGGGCTAGACTTCCATGATCTAGCCCCGAACTTTATTCTCAACATCTCGGCGTTTATCGTCGTGTGCGAGGCCTTACTCCGCATCCAGCCCCACTTTGGCCTATGGCTGAAGACCTTTAATGTCAAGCCGAAGGTTGTAGGCGGCCAGCAAGCAGAATGCGGAGGCGCCATGGTGGGCAAAATGCCCAACGTCACATGGCTCGAGGGCTCCTATGTGGAGACCATAAAGGGGTGGCAGTCGGGGTGGTTCTACATCACCGAGTCGCGCGACACCAACTGGGTGGTGGCCCCCGAATTCCGATCCAGAATCCCCATGCGGCTTACCTCCTGGAAAGAGAAGGGCTTGTCCTGGAGTTCATCGGTGGAGCTGGCGGACTCGTATGTATCCGAACATGATAAGCAAGAAACTCAAGCTTGTCAGCGTGGTCCAGGTCATGCTCTTCCACCGGATCCTCCCGTGTCAACAATGGGCGTTTAATTTATGGGAGTTCGACCCGGCCCAGCACCAGACTCTGTGCGAGCTCTTTGACACGATGCACAAGGACGTCTGGAGGGTGCTGTTCAAGGGCGCCGAGGTCCCCCCCTTCCCTTACCGAGGACTGCGGACTTAGCGCGAAGCATCCTGCGAATCCGGTAAGTTCTCTACACCTTATAGGGTATTTACTTTCCCCAGTTTAATCATGTGCGGGATCTGAGCTCCCATGCCTTTGACAGGACTGGGTGGAAGCATCGGAGCAGATCGACTGCCCGGCCCCCCTGCCTGAAGATCCGGCCAACGCTCTCCTAACAGAGATGCTGACTCCGGCACCTTATGAGGTGCCGGATAAGAAGACCAAGAAGAAGGCCACGGGGACCCGAAAGAGTTCCCGGCGTCAGGTGGCATCAGACTCATTGTCCGATAACTCCGAGCCTCACTCCTCTCGTGAAAACGAGGAGGAGGAAGATGAAGGTTCTCCCCCTCCAGCCGGGGGAGACAAGAAAAGGAAGGCCGCCCCAACTGGGGAGGCCGAAGGGTCCAAGAAGGGAAGGACTCTCCTTCCAGACTGTTCTACGACCGCCGCGCATAGCGAAGACGAGTGGTTGCCCAGGTACAAGCCCCTGGCGAAGTCATAAGTATTCGGGTACCAGAGTAATTCATGGTATGCTTTTATTGCACTACTTATCCTTCCGCCGAATATGATTATGCAGTCCGTCCCGAGCCCGCATCGACGTATCTTCGTCGGACGGTTCTTTGGACTCGTCGGATATGAATAGTGATTCACTTCCGACCGCCTCCTCCCCTCGCCCTATGGACAATGTGAGGTGTTGTATCAAAGGGCACCAAGCCGGGGGAGGTTGTCCTGGAGGCGCCTCAAGGTGACCTTCCGGACCCTGGGCGCAAAGGGAGCAAGACTCCCACGGTCTCCAATTTCGGCCCTTAGCCAAACAGCGCACCGGAACCACCAGTGGTCCCAGACCCCGACAGGCGGCCCCCTGTTAAGAGGGGCAAGCTGCCCGTGCCGGTGACCTCTGTCCACCGAGAGGCACCGGCCAATTTGCTGGAAGTGCTTCGTAGCGCTTCCATCGACGAAGAGCACTGCACTATCATGAGTGCGGTGATCAAAAATTCGATCCGCCAATAGCGGTGGATGAAGCTGTGCCAGCCTCCTAACGAGCTTTGAGGTGGGTAATGGAAGTATAATAAAATATTACCGCATAGACAAGAGCCTCGATGCTCTGCTCGGCGCTCACAAAAAAAGCCTAATAGAGGATCAAATAGTACCGCAGGAGTCTAATCCAAATATGTACGTATCGTATGCACGGGCTTCACCGCTGCGCAGCGCCGCGCGTCTTCGGAGGTCGCCAAGATTGAAGCGAGGACCTCGGCGGTCGAGGAAGAACTCGGCCTTGCCAAGAAGCAGCTCGAGGAGAACAAAGGTAAGCAATACCTAGTCTATATAAAAAAAGTTTTGGTTGCAAGATAATAGGATCATCATGAATGTGCCAGGGACCACGACCGAAGTGGCGACCCTGAAGCAGGCATTGTCCGAGGCCGAGAACAAAGCGGCCAAGGAGCGCATTGAGCGAGAAAGACACGAAGCCCGAGTAGGCGAGGTGCAGCAAGAGCTCCAGACGCTCGTGAAGAAGGACGAGTCCTTGGAACTTGACTCGAAGACGCAAGAGTCCGAGCTTGCCAAGGCCCTCGAAAGTGCAAAACATGCCAAGTCCGAAGCCCAAAAGGCCCTCCAGGAGATTGAGGCGGTGAAGAAGATAGCGGCGGGTAAGGCATTCATTATGCAAAACAAGCATGTGAAAGAAAATTTCTATTTACTTACAGGAGTTCGGAGCTCTCCAGGGACGTTCGCAGATCTGCCCCGCAGTGTGTCTGATGCCGTGGAGTTCTACCGGGCTGAGGAGGGGAGCTCGACGGAGAAGGTGTTCTGGTCTCAGTATACTGGGACCGAACACCCGATACTTTGAGCGACCAACAAGAAAACTGGTCGAGCTCCATAAGGCGGCCGAACAGGCCATGAAGGGCCTTATAGTCCGGATGTGGCCTGGCGACGCCCTTCCCAACAGCTACTTCGGCCTGGTGAGGCGGCTTGTGGATGCCTACCCACGGCTGGAAGTCATAAAGCGGTCTGTCTGCATCGAAGGTGCACATAGGGCTTTTGCCCGTGCGAAGGTGCACTAGGCCAAGATGGACGCCGAGAAGCTGGTGAAGGAGGGGCCGCCGCAGGGCAAGGAGCATCGCCACCCTGAAATGTATTATGAGGGTGTCCTGAAGGGTGCCCGTCTTGTGGTGGACGAGTGTTCCAAAGATGTAATTTTTTAATGAACTTGCTCATGTGATCCTGTATTATGAAAACTAGTTCATGTGCGCTATGCAACTCTTTTGTATTTAAAATATTACCTTCTATGCGGCCGTTTATAAAATCTGAGAGTTGGCTAGTCGTCGGCTTCTGCCCCCATGCAACTAGTGTTGGGGTGTTCGGGATAAATCTAAGCACTCTTTTTCCCGTTTTTTGGGTCTTTCGAGGGAGGTGCTCAGCGCAACGAACCAGGCAATCGGACTATAATGCTTTATCACTCTCACTTAGCCATAGAAGTCTACAATTTTAAATTTTGGCGAAGCCCCTAGTATTTGGAGGGCCGAATTTGGGGCGCTATACACGCCTAAGTCGGACAAAGCCGACTCCTCGCCCAAAGCGGAAAAAGTCTTTAGGGACTTGAGACCTCTCGAACAGCGACCAGCTCTCGCCTTATCATGACAGTCAGTTTTAGCTTTCTCTACTGAGGTGCTCGTCCGGAAGAACCGGGACACAATCGCAGTAGTTCTCCCAGTGCTACCTTAGCCGATATAGCAGAACATAAGGTACCAAAACATGGGAGCCGGGCAAACCCAACTATTGACCCAAGACATGATTCGGAGCTGATGCATATAATGCTATAAGTTCGGGGTGCCGCACTGTCAAGAGTGTTCGGACTTCTCACGTCGTGTTATGGGGTGTACGGAAGCCCCTGGCGTACTGGTCGTACAAGAGTGTATGGGTGCTAACTGTCATGAATGAACATATATATATAAAAGAATATAGAATGCGATAATAGACTAGTGTGATGCATTGTTTATTTGATAAATGCGTCAAAGCATACTGATACAAGTAGTGCGGTAAGCAAAAAATAGGACTGTTTGACATGTCCCATCCAGGGGCAAGTTGCGGACTGGTATCTTAAAGAAGGTATTTCACTCGTTATCAGAGACCACCTGGGGATTCCATTGTAAGACGTAGCTTCCTGCCTCCTTGGATGTTGTATCATGTGTCCGGCAATCGTACTGCCGGATAGGGCTTCCAGAGAGAAAAGTCCTGAAAGAAAGAGAATGATTAAGATAGTAAGCCCCTAGTGCGGTTGAGCCACATTGTGGGTCGTGCCTTGATCGTGCCCCCGCCGACGCCTATGGTATTTTCAATGCGTAATTATGTACGCGTGGCACAAATTTTGTCGTTTGACTGAGGCTAGGGCGGGGGCCGAATTGCTAGGCGAGCTCTGAGCGTGCCAGGCGATCCTGTTGCAGGTTGCTCCGGACGCGTTTGACGGTGTCCGGGGGCTTTATCGCTGAACTGGGGGATTACCTTAAGAGGCTGCTTTGTGCCTCCGCTGCGAGGGCTGCAGTGTGCTCCTCCGTCGGAACAAAGCGCCTGTGTTTCCATTGACCGTGATGACCCCTAGGTCACCGCATCTTGAGCTTAAGGTATGCATAATGCAGTACTGCATTGAATCTTGCAAACGCGGTTCGCCCGAGCAGCGCGTGATAGCCGCTGCGGAACGGGACGATATCGAAGATTAACTCCTCGCTTCGGAAGTTGTCCGGAGATCCGAAGACCGCTTCCAGTGTGATTGAGCCCGTACAATGGGCCTCTACACCTGGGGTGACGCCTTTAAAGGTCGTTTTTGTGGGTTTGATCCTCGAGGGGTCTATACCCATTTTGCGCACTGTGTCCTGATAGAGCAGGTTCAGGCTGCTGCCGCCGTCCATAAGTACTCGAGTGAGGTGAAATCCGTCAATGATGGGGTCTAAGACCAATGCGGCAGATCCGCCATGACGGATACTAGTAGGGTGGTCCCTGCGATCGAAGGTGATCGGACAAGAGGACCATGGGTTGAACTTTGGGGCGATGGGCTCCGTCACATATACGTCCCTTAGTGCACGCTTCCATTCCCTCTTGGGGATGTGGGTTGCGTATATCATGTTCATCGTCCTCACTTGTGGGGGGAACCTCTTCTGTTGTCACGCCCAATATGCGACCCTATCCAAAAGGAACTCGACGGTCCCACCAAGGATAGACCCGCATATTGAAACGCTTTTGCAAGGTGGATATCATTACATCAACATTACATAATAGTGGGGATACATACATAAGGCACAAATGCCACAAGAATACATCAACATCATATACAAGATCAACATCCGACTACGGATGAAACATAAACAAAACTCAAACGACATCCACCACGCTAGCCAGGGCTGCCGACACGAACCTATCCCCGATCGAAGAAGCGGATGAAGAACTCCAACACAAATAAACATCGCTCTCACGTCATGATCATCGCAAACCTGTACACTGCAACTGGTGGTGTAGTAATCTGTGAGCCACGAGGACTCAGCAATACCATTACCATGGGTATCAAGACTAGCAAAGCTTAAAGGGAAAGGAAGGGGTAAAGTGGTGAGGTTGCAGCAGCGACTAAGCATATATGGTGGCTAACATACATAAATGAGAGCGAGAAGAGAAACAAAGGAACGGTCGCCAACTAGTAATGATCAAGAAGTGATCCTGAACTCCTACTTACGTCGACATAACCCGAAACCGTGTTCTCCTCTCGATCAACCCGAAAAGAGACACTCATGGTTACGCATTACGGTTGGTGTATTTTAGAAGAGTTTGCTTCAAGTTTACTACAACCGGATATTAACAAATTCCCATCTGCCACATAACCGCCGGCACGGCTCTCGAAAGTTTATACCCTGCAGGGGTGTCCCAACTTAGCCCATGATAAGCTCTCGCGATCAACGAAGGATATTCCTTCTCCCGGAAGACCGATCAGTCTCGGAATCCGGCTACAAGACATTTCGACACAATAAAACAAGACCAGCAAAAGCCGCCGGATGTGCCGACAAATCCTGATAGGAGTCGCACGTACCTCGTCCCTCGTGGCACACCGGATAAGTCAAGCTACGAGTAAAACCAATCCTCGAGTTGCCCGTGGTGGCCCCAAGCAGTTGCTCGGTTCGGACCAACACTTTCGAAGGAGCACCGCCCGGGGCTAAAATAAAGATGACCCTCGGGTTCCGAAACCCAAGGAAAAAGGGCATAGGTGAGGCAAATGGTAAAACCAATGTTGGGCCTTGCTTGGAGGAGTCTTATTCAAAGCGAACTGTCAAGGGGGTCCCATAAATCACCCGACCGCGTTAGGGACGCAAAATCCGGGAACATAACACCGATATGACGAAAACTAGGGCGGCAAGAGTGGAAAAAACACCAGGCATAAGGTCGAGCCTTCCACCCTTTACCAAGTATATAGATGCATTAATAATATAAGATATATTGTGATATCCCAATAAGTAAACATGTTCCAACAAGGAACAACATCTCCATGTTCCAACAAGGAACAAACTTCGTCTTCACCTGCAACTAACAACGCTATAAGAGGGGCTGAGCAAAGCGGTAACATAGCCAAACAATGGTTTGCTAGGAAGGGTGCAAAAGGTTAGAGGCTGACATGGCAATTTGGGATGGCTTGAGGAACAAGTGATAGGTAGCGCAGCATAGCGACAGAACGAAACAACTAGCATAGCAATGAAAGTAGTGAGATCCAGGGTAGCGGTCATCTTGCCTGAAATCCCGCTAGTAAGAAGAACGAGTCCATGAAGAAGACGAACGGATGAAGCCGAACCGAGCGTAGACGAACGAATCCTCACGATCGCAACGACACGGGAACTAACAAGAAGAAGCACACAACATGGTAAACACACCACACATAAACAAGACATGATGCACAACCAAGCATGATGCATGACAAATCTAAATGAGGCTACTCATGGCAAGAGATGATGCAAACAAGAGCAACACATCAAAGCAAGTTTAAATGAGGCCGGAAACAACATATAACAATTCCGGTAAGTCCCCATATGCAAATTTCGAAATTGGTCCAGATCTGAATAAACCTTATGTTCAAGTTGTTAAACAGCAAGTTAAGATGCACCATGATGATCTACACTAAATTCTAGTCAAGTTACATATAAAGTTCATTAGATTCGGAGCTACGGCCTAGAAGATATGAGCAAAACAAGTTAAACATGGCATTGATGCAAAATGCATACAAACATCAAGCAAACACCTCAAAACAAGGATACAACATGATAATATGAAACTACATGCAAAATCAAGCAAGTTTCATATAGAGCACACTCAAAACGGAGCAACGGTTCAACACATACACTCTATACAAGATATGACAACAATCTGTCCAAAACAGCAACTAGGCATATTGCAAGCATCAAAACAATATGCTACAGCACCTCAATATGAAAACAAAAGGCATGGGCATGATTTACAGGTAAAGCATTACAAAACATGAACACTGAACTATCTCCGAAATCACTAGAACATGCTCAAAAGACATGGCAAGATTGCAAATAATAACAGTTTAGTGCATTGGCGAAATAACATCGAGGTTGCAATGTTTAGAGCTATCAAACAACATGTTACAGGAACTTATCATGGCAAACAAAGGCATGGCATGAATCTACTCAAAGCATAGAACAAAAGTCTCTTCTGACCATAAGCCAAAAGGATCAGAAAATATGATGGCACCCATGTAAACATGGCAAGTTATATTACAGATTCATACATGGCAGAAACAACAATAAGTAGGCATGTTGGTGAGCTTGAATCACTCACCACAGAGCAATACATGGCATGGCAAGGCAACCAGCAGTAAGAAGACATGGCATAGAAGCTATACATGGCAAGAACAACATCATAGCATGCAAGGATCAACCACAACAACCTTGGCAAAATTGAATAACATGTAAACAATCTGCCAGGAACATTTTATAGCAAAAGTAGAGCTCGATTGACTCAAGCTATGGCACTCCATAATTGCAAACAAGGCCATGGATGGATAGAGCAAGACATGTTTAACAAAACATCCTTACTGAAGTATCTCAAAATATGCATGGAACTCTCTGTAGCATCAAGTCAACATGGCATTAAAATATCAGCAAAACTGGGCTGAAATCAGCAACATCATGAAGCCTAGTTTGCATGCTTGTGCTAGTCACCACATAGATCACAAAAATACATGGCATACACCACTGTAAAGAAGGCATGGCATATTACAAAACACATGTAGGACTCAAGGTCATAGGGTGCACACATCAATCATGGCAAAAATGACAAAAGTGCATGTTCTGATAAAAATTAGAAACTAACATCACATAGCCCTCTTCCAACAGCATTTCGGGCATCCAGATGAGCTCAAATGAAAATAATGCAATGAGATGAAATGATCTACTCATCGCGGCGAACATTTTGACATATTACACGCACGAAACGGAGCAATATGCAGAGAGTTATGATGTGATGAAAATGCATGAAAAATTACACAAATTCGGGACTTAGCCATTTTACAGAAAAAAACAGATGAGCGCTATGAGACTAAATGACGCACGAGCGGGTTAAAGGTGCTGCTCACCACAGGCTTCGCCCACGAAGAGGGAGCAGGCAGGGGCCGGGCTGGGCTGGGCCTTGGAGGGGAGTCGGGCTGGACCGGCCGGGCTGGGCAGGCGGGGATCGGGCATGAGGCCCACGCGCAAGGAGGAGGCAGCCCACAAGGCGGGCGCTGTCCCGCTCCCGAGCGGGGCGAGGACAAGGCGGCGCGGCGCTTGAACTCCGGCGACGCTCGAGGCGGCGCGAGGCAGGGAGGTCGAGGGTAGGCCGGGATCCATCGATCCGGTGGAGGACGAGGCCGGGACCCATTCCCGGCGGCAGCGGCGCTCGGGGCGACTCGGCGAGGTGCTCCAAGGCGGCGAGGTTCTGGAGAGGAGAGAGAGATTGAGAGAGAGAGAGAGCGAGAGGGAGAGGGGCGACGGGAGGCGCGACTGGCGGCGAGTTCACGGACCAGGCGGCGGCGGGGTCCTCCGGCGACGAGGAGGCGCAGACGGCGGGGCCTTCGGCAGTGGCTTCGGCGGCGGCGCAGGAGGCGAGCGTTGAGGGCGGCGGCGCGAGCGGGCTTAGGGGCCCAGATCGGCCAGGTGGGCCACAGATGGGCTGGCAGGCTGTGATGAAGTGAAGCCTGAGGAGGGCGTGGCGACGCCCGGTTGGAGGGAGCGGCGGTGGTGGCGCTGCCACTAGGGGCTTGCCAAGTGGCGAGAGGAGGCTGGGGAGGCGCCGGATTTGGAGGGGGAAGGCGGCGGCGCGGCCCCCGAGGTGGGAGGAGGTGGCTGCGGGTTGGGTGGCGCGGAAAAATAGGAGGAGGGGGGTTAGGGTTGCCCAAAATGGAGATGTGGTGTCCATTTATAGCAGGGATGGCTAGGGTTTGGTTTTTGGGGGGTTTTTGAAGCCCTCTGATCTCGATCAAGCGGTTCCGGACGCGAGGGGGGGTTAGGCAGGCCTAGGTGGGCTGTGACGAGAGGGTTTGGCTGAGAGGAGAGGGGAGAAATGCAGCCCGGCAACTGTTTACGGATACCGAAAACGTCCGACGAACAATCCGGCAACGGTGCCGCTATATATTTAACGGTTGGGCAGTCAAACGGACTCCGAATGCGACGAAACTTGACAGGCGCTCTGTCTACACTATAATAAGACCGCAAGCCAAGTTTCAACCCATTCCGAGAACATTTAACACCCGCACACGAAAAGAGGTAAAAGGGGCGCCGGGAGACATAGGAGTGCCGGATTGCAAAACGGACAACGGGGAAAATGCTCGGATGCATGAAACGAACACGTATGCAAATGCGATGCACATGATGACATGATATGAAATGCATATGATGACATGGCAAAGTGCAACACGCAAGCAAATGACATGGCAACACCGACGAATAACTAGCAGACACCTGGCGCATCGAATCCGGGGCGTTACATCTGTCCTCCCGTGTTCGGCGGCCGTGGCTCCTCCTCGTCATCGCTGTGCAGCCCCTTGTCCTTGTTTTCGGCGTTTAACTTGCCGGCCTGCTTGAACACCCAGCATTCTTTGTTGGTGTGATTGGCTGGCTTATCGGGGGTGTCGTGTATTTGACACGAGCGATCGAGTATGCGGTCCAAACTAGACGGGCCCGGAGTGCTTCTTTTGAATGGCTTTTCCCGCTAACCGGGTTTAGAGCCTCTGAATCCAGCATTGACTGCCGTATCCCCGGTGTTATCGCCATTGTTGCGGCGCTTGTGTTTGCTGCGATGTGGCTTGCCGTTACTGTCCTTGGTATCCGAAGTGCCAAGGTTTCTTGATATGTTGTTGCTGCGAGCCAGCCAACTATCCTCTCCCGCGCAAAAGTGGGTCATTAGTGTTGTGAGGGCTGTCATAGACTTCGGCTTTTCTTGGCCGAGGTGCCGGGCGAGCCACTCGTCACGGATGTTGTGCTTAAATGTCGCTAAGGCCTCTGCATCCGGACAGTCGACAATTTGATTTTTCTTGGTTAGGAACCATGTCCAGAATTGCTTGGCCGATTCCCCTGGCTGCTGAATTATGTGGCTCAAGTCATCGGCATCTGGTGGTTGCACATAAGTGCCCTGGAAGTTGTCGAGGAATGCGTCTTCCAGATCCTCCCAACAGCCAACGGAGTCTGCTGGCAAGCTATTCCGCCAATGCCGAGCTAGTCCTTTAAGTTTTAACGGGAGGTACTTGATGGCATGTAGATCATCACCGCAGGCCATGTGGATGTGGAGGAGGAAATCCTCGATCCATACCGCGGGATCTGTTGTGCCATCATATGATTCGATATTTACGGGTTTAAAACCCTCTGGGAATTGATGCTCCATTACTTCGTCCGTGAAGCATAGGGGGTGTGCCGCGCCTATGTGCTGGGCTATATCGCAGCACAGCTCATATGAGTCTAGCCTGCTGTATTCGGCCCGGCCGGATTTGCTTTTACTGTATCCGGCATGGCGGTCACCGTCCCACATAGGGGCGTGCCCTCGTGATCCGTAGATCGATCTTGCGTGTTTTTCCCTGTCTTCCAATACGTCTCGTAGGTCTCGCATGTTTCCCGGTGCCTTGGTATTTTTTTTTGAGTGGCGGCGGGGTGCGGGCTGAGCTTCTGGCTGAAATGCCTCTCTGTCTCGGCCACGAGGTGGCCGATCAGCCGCGTCATATGCTTCCTCCTCAAGTCGGGGTAGCATCCTGCGCTTTGGGTGACCCTTGGAGGGGCGTTCAAGTTCGTATTCCTCGGCCAAAGGACTTCACTCCATCTGTCTGCTAGCAAATCCTAATCAGCTCGAAGCTGTTGTTGTTTTTTCTTCAGGCTATTTGCTGTGGCTATAAGCCGGCGCTTAAAGTGCTCCTGCTCGACGGGATCCTCGGGTACGACAAATTCTTCGTCGTCGAGGCTCTCTTCGTCTTCGGAGAGAGGCATGTAATTGTCATCCTCCACTTCTCCCTCTGTCGCTCGCTCAGGAGGGCTGGCTTGTTCATCCTTCGGCTCTAGATCTTGCTGGAGGGGATTGTCATCATCTTCGGCACTGTCCGGAGTACTGTTATCTCCTGTGCCGGTATCACCACTTTTGTTGTGGCGAGACTTAGAGCAGCGCCTCTGACGTTGGCGCTTGGGTTGCTTCTTGGAGGGGTCATCCTCCGTTGTCTTGTCGCCATTGCCTTCTTTGGGTGTATCCACCATATATATAGTCCAGTGCCCCGTGGGCAGTGGTTCCTGTTCGTCTCCTTCATCGTTGTCCATACCATCGATGTCTTCGGAGTCGAAGTCGAGCATGTCGGTTAAATCATCGACAGTGGCTACTAAGTGGGTGGTGGGTGAGGAGTGAATTTCTTCGTCATCCGCATCCCATTCTAGCGGACATAGTTCACCAAGGTTCTCTGACGAGGAGAGAGACCTTAACGAAGTTTAGTACGTCGCCGGAAGGGCGAAGTGCTGAAAGATATCCGCGGAGGTGAACTCCATGATCGGCGCCCAATCGGATTAGATAGGCATGGGCGCATGCGGTTCGGAGTCCGTGCCCGGAGACGAGTCCAGCGGTTTGGCGTCACGGTTCTCGTGAGGGGTAAGGTCAGTATTCGGCTCTATCGCCACTGGGGGTGCAGCCTCCAAGGCGGGGTCTATCCGCCCGTCTTCGGATGGCGCAGTCCGTTCCAGATTGAAGGCCGGAGTGGTTGCTGGCGTGATTTCCCGAGCACTGTCCAACGGCAGAGCTACATCGTGCTCGTCGTGATAATGCGGCACACCTGGCATGGGCTCGAATCCGTCAAAGATTAAGTCTCCGCAGATATAGGCAGTGTAATTCAAGTTTCCAAACCTGACCTGGTGGCCAGGGGCGTAGCTCTCGATCTACTCCAAATGGCCAAGCGAGTTGGCCCGCAGTGCAAAGTCGCAGAGTACGAAGATCTATCCGGGGAGGAAAACCTCACCCTGGACCGCATCGTTATCGATGATCGGAGGAGCCATCCAGCTTTACGACGACGGCACAGTGGAACTCTCAATGAAAGCACCAATGTCAGTGTCAGAACCGGCGGATCTCGGGTAGGGGGTCCCAAACTGTGCATCTAAGGCGGATGGTAATAGGAGGCAGGGGACACAATGTTTACCCAGGTTCGGGCCCTCTCGATGGAGGTAATACCCTACTTCCTGCTTGATTGATCTTGATGATATGAGTAGTACAAGAGTTGATCTACCACGAGATCATAGAGGCTAAACCCTAGAAGCTAGCCTATGGTATGATTGTTGTTCGTCCTACGGACTAAACCCTCCGGTTTATATAGACACCAGAGGGGGCTAGGGTTACACAGAGTCGGTTACAATGGGAGGATATCTACATATCCGTATCGCCAAGCTTGCCTTCCACGCCAAGGAGAGTCCCATCCGGACACGAGATGAAGTCTTCAATCTTGTATCTTCATAGTCCAACAGTCCGGCCAAAGGATATAGTCCGGCTGTCCGGATACCCCCTAATCTAGGACTCCCTCAGTGGTGACATCTCCTTTTTATTGATCTGATATTGGAACAAGAAAGGGTATCCCGCACCTATTTCCCAGAGGTGACCCTGGGTATCGAACCCACGAGAGGAAGACTCCCTTGAAGCGATGGTCTCTAACAAGCTTTTGCTAAAGTGTCAAATCCAGCTTTTGATCGGATCAACAATCAAATAGTGATTCAAACACTTATAATAAAAAGAAGGTATGAGGATGAGGTCTTAATGCTTACAACTATGTATTGGTGTTGAGATAAAAAATGATATTAGTTTGTGCTCAGGAAGTCATCAATCAAGAAGTGCTTGCTTCGTATCGGAGTGGGGGATGTGTCCATATTACATCTTGACCAGCTCAAGTCCTGCGTCAAGAGTTAGTTATCCTACCGAAGGCCCTATCCGTCTCGCGGGGTTGCCCTGATAATTAAGATAATAATATCAGACAAAAGCATTGGGTGTTTAATGACTACACCTCATGAATCCTCAATGATATGATTCATGTTACCCTACTAAACCTTACTGTCATCGGTGTTCGGTATAACACTTCCCAATCCCCTTGCTCCTAGCCTCACTAGTGCTTGATCTCCATGATCCTGGGTACCTACAGGGATGAATATCGCGGAAAAGACAAGAGATACTTCACAAAGATATTTTATTTCACACATACGAGAGGTTGTGTCAAAGACTTCCATTGGTCCCTTCACCAAATACCTGGGGTTGCAAGGGTCATGCCTCACCCCATACCTTACTGAACTACTCACACATGGATATTAGACCGCGTGAAGAAAACATTGAAGAACACATCTTGGGATTGATTGATTGCAATATGTCTTACGATGGATGCCTTGTGCGATGCATGATTACAAGTATGAACTAGATGAGAGAGGGCTACGGTGGTGGTGATGACTATGGAAGTGAAAATGGCGGCGGCTAGGGTTTGTGGATGAAGATGATGATGAACAGGTTGTGGTTGTGCTCGATGCTCCTCCTCCTCTCGCTCCGTTGACATTTTGACGTGGCCCCCTTTATAAAAGTTGTTCAGGTGGACGACCTGCCTCGGTTTCCATGCCAAATGACTGCTCGTGCGAGCACGTGCGGTCGTATGGAACGCCATCTTTGGTTCTAGTGGCCTTCTGAGACCTCCTGGTGAACTGCTTCTTCTCCATTTTCCTTCCTTTCCTTCTCCCACGTGATTTCTTCCCTTTTTAGCCATTTCATGTGGAAAAATATCAAAGAGAGGATTTGTGGAATCCTTTGCATTCATTAGTCATTAGTGGAAATATCAGAGCAAATATCTCTCTTTTAATGAAATATCTCGGTTAAACAAGGTTGAAATGAGTGTAAAAATATCAATCATCTGGTGACTCTTCCATTCATGATGACAATATTGTCCTCTTCATCATCCAACCAAATTTATTGGTGGAAGCTTGAGCCATCATTCCTCTTTTTTCCAGACTTGAGATCAGCCACAATTTGGATTCACCTCGGCTTGCCAATTAATATGACCTAACAGTGGCTAAAAGAAAACGGCTTCTTCTCCACTTCATGATACAAAGTGGCTGCCACCATCGTCTAGCAAACAACAAATGTATGAGCACGAGAATGCAAACACAAGAAGCATATGAAAATGATGACAGGATGAAGCAATTGAGCTTACGGGAGTTTCCATTCCCATCCCACTTTGAGGGTGTTTGGTTCTAGGGTAACACAACAGAAAACAAAAAAATCCGACCTATGCACCAGCCCAAGACCACTATGAAGGTGCATACACGGTTTGATCTAATCGTTACTAACTCGAAGTGCAGCGAAAGGAGAATCGGTGGAGATCCCCGTAGCTAGGATTTCATAACCTCCCAACCGCAAGGATGTCCTTCCTCAGACAGTCCCTCTGGCGGTCCCTCAAACAGCCCTTTGGGAGGCCCTCAGACAGACACTCGATCAGCCCCTTGGATAGCCCGGGAGGCACATGGTCAGATCCTCGGACAGAACCTTGGACAAAACCTCAGCATATCTATTGAACTAAGATCAAAACTATGACCTCTCTACCGGATTGCACACATACGGTGCCAGCTATCCGACAGGGCTTCACCGTCCAGAACTAGGCCCTACTGAAGACTAAACAGTCTTTCGACTCTACGAAGCTATTTCGTGTGAGGGAGAGAGAGAGATGGCAGATCATGCATGCCTTGTGTTTTAGAGAGATTGAGTGAAATGGAGAGCTATCTCCACCTCTATTTATAGTGGGAGGCAAGGGGTAGAGGGCACTTGAAAATACCAAAAAGTCCTTGGATATTTTCCACCCAAAAGCCACCAAAAGTGGGAGGAAGCCCTTGGGTGGGGCCCACACACCATGGACATCTTGGGCTGCCACAAAGGGGGCCCCACCTCCCTAAAACATGCTCCACAACTTTAGGGACAAAGGCAAAAAGGTGGCTTTCAAATAAAGCCACCAAACATGGCAATAGTGTTGCCTACATCATCCCACGATTCATGGGATCTTGTCCCCTCAGACTGGGACAAGATTTTTTCGCGTCAGAGTAATCTAGAAAAATTACCAAAGGTCCATAACATTTCCAGCACCTCCTAAAATAATTCTAGACGCATTACAGAACATTTCCGGTGTGATGTTTTATCTTCGAAACACTTCTGGTAACCCTGAAACATTTTCGGTTTTCTCTCTAGAACTTTTCCTGTCGTCTTCGAAAGTTTTCCGGAAAAATCTCTCTGACTCCCTATCTATTACTTAGAAGATAGATGACCCTTAAGTGTGTGGCCCTATAGGTTCGGTGAAACGCTGGCCAGGAATAAGTACATATCCCTCTTATACTTAAGAAAAGAGAAGAGAAGCTGGTGTTGAGAAATGAGAAGTGGGATATATCACCGAGGACTTTTGAAAAGCATATAGACATGACCGGAACTCTTACCGATTGTCAATGATCAATAACAAAACTTTGGACATCCATATTGATCCCTATACCCACACGAATGAATATTCGAGTGAACCTGTAGTTGCCGTGTGCTATTTCTATTGCTTCATGATATGTTAAAAACACCCAAGGTGAGATTTATTGGCATCCCCATGGATCAACAACTTTGTCCACTATGCTAGTTTCCTCATTACCGATTTTGTTCTCTTTTCTCGTTTCTGCGTTCCAGCATCCTTGTGATCAAACCACACTGTGTCTGGCCAGACGATGATGGATACCGTAACACCGAGAGGGACCAAGGAATCGTCGGAGGAGAAAAATCCCTACTTGAACTATCTAGTTCCTTGTCATACTTTTCCATGAACCGATGAGCCGCCGTAATACTCACCCTTTTACGGATGGCATTTAACAAACCCCAAAGTTCATGAAGCAAGCACGAAGGAACTCGATACTCTCATGGTCTAAGGAATTATGCTAATGTTAACTTTATCTGTGTTATTTACTACTACCTATGATGAATATATCTCATAGCATAGCACTAATCGGGTCGATCCAACACAAGTGTTCTTCTAACATTGTGTCCACAAAGTTGCTGGCATAGACATGCCCATGATCAAGAAAACATAATCACCGCACAACATTTGAGCTAGTCTTAGAGGCATGACTAGGAATCTGTTTCATCGTTTATTATCCCACACATGCATATGAGTTTTCCTTTGAGCCTCGTGGTTATTGCAGACTCGAGAACCATAACAGTTATAGCATGGAACAGAAACATAATTGCGAACATGGAGATAAATAATAACATTTATTATTGCCTCTAGGGAATATCGCCTACATTGGTCATTTGTGAGTAGTAGCCGACGTACTTGTTAACTTCCCCATGAATGACCCCCCATCGATGTTGGAGAGATTCCACATTGCTGGTGGTCACGATAGGATGCGGCTCCACATACTCCTTTTGTTCGTGATACTCTACTCCTTCCAAAATTTCTCCCGATACTTGTTCCCCTTTTGCTCGGTGCCGCATATTGGATCAATTGTTGTGGCCAACCAAGATTTGACCAACAAGATGTCCTCCAATCTTGAGAGTGCCTGACCTATTGCCTTCGCCTTCTTGGTCTTCTTCTTCTTGGTCGGATTATATGTAGTCCCAACTTCAAATGCGGTGGTGCCCTCCAAATCATACTACATTTCGATCGGATGTTCATTATCATTGATCATGTTTGACAAGAACGCCTCCTACAAGATCATGGTTTGCAAGCAAACGTATTGACTCGTCAAACATGTTGAGGGCTGCTCGGGTGACACCGGTGCCCGTGCTCATCTGTGCCCGAACAAGCTGCGGCGAGTCGCAGATGTTGACCGCCCACATCTGCATGGGCGAAAAGCTCTCCGGAATGGCCCATTCGGCCATCGAATCTGTTGGGAAACGTTGCATGGAAACAAAAAAGATCTACGCACACGCAAGATCTATCAAGGAGATGCATAGCAACGAGAGGGGAGAGTGTGTATACGTACCCTCGTAGGCTGTAAGCGGAAGCATTTGTTAACGCGGTTGATGTAGTCGAACTTCTTCGCGCTCCAACCGATCGAGTACCGAACGTACGACACCTCCGCATTCAGCACACGTTCAACTCGGTGACGTCCTCACCTTCTTGATCCAGCAAGACGGCGAAGTAGTGGATGAGTTCCAGCAGCATGACGGTGTGGTGACGGTGATGGTTAAGTTATCCCCGGAGGGCTTCGCCTAAGCACTACGAAAATATGACCGAGGGTGTAAACGGTGGAGGAGGGCGTCGCACACGGCTAAGAAATTGTCGTGGTTATGTGTGGCGCTCCCCTCCCACATATATATAGGTAGGAGGATGGAGGAGCAGCCAAGGGGGCGCCCCAAGTAGGCCAAGTCCTACTTGGGGTCCTTCCCTAGTGGCGCCCCCCTTCCCATATTTGTCAGAGGGGGGAACGAAAGGGGGAAGAGGAAAGGAAGCAGGAGGCCCACTCCCCCCTTTCCTTATCTCCCCAAGGGTTGCGGCCTAGGAGGGGCGCGCCAGCCCCCTGTGGGCTTGCGTGTCCCCCCTTTGGCCCATATGGCCCATTAACCTCCTGGGGGGTCTGGAACCCCTTCCAGTGACCCGGTTTCTTCCCGGTACACCCCGAACTCTTCCGGTGTCCAAATATCATCATCCTATATATCAATCTTTACCTCCGGACTATTCTGGAGCTCCTCATCATGTCCGTGATCTCATCCGGGATTCTAAACAACATTCAGTCACCAAATCATATAACTCATATAACACTATATCGTCAACGAACGTTAAGCGTGCGGACCCTACGAGTTCGAGAACTATGTAGACATGACCAAGACACCTCTTAGGTCAATAAACAATAGCAAAACCTGGATGCCCATATTGGCTCCTACATATTCTACGAAGATCTTTATCGGTTGAACCTTATGACAACATACGTAATTCCCTTTGTCCATCGGTATGTTACTTGCCCGAGATTCTATCGTCGGTATCTTCATACCTAGTTCAATCTCGTTACCGGCAAGTCTCTTTACACGTTTTGTAATACACCATCTTGCAACTAACTCCTTAGTCACTTTGCTTGCAAGGCTTCTTATGATGTGTATTACCAAGAGGACCCAGAGATACCTCTCCGATACTCGGGGTGACAAGTCCTAATCTCAGTCTATGCCAACTCAACAAACACCTTTGGAGATACCTGTAGAGCATTTTTATGATCACCAAGTTACGTTGTGACGTTTGATAGCACACAAGGTATTCCTCCGGTATCCGGGAGTTGCATAATCTCATAGTCGAAGGAATATGTATTTTCATTAAGAAAGCAATAGCAATAAACTGAACAATAATATGCTATGCTAACGGATGGGTCTTGTCCATCACATTATTCTCCTAGTAATGTGATCCCGTTATCAAATGACAACACATGTCTATGGTTAGGAAACCTTAACCATCTTTGATCAACGAGTTAGTCTAGTAGAGGCTTACTAGGGACATGATATTTGTTTATGTATTCACACATGTATTTAAGTTTCTGATCAATACAATTCTAGCATGAATGATAAACCTTTATCATGAGTAAGGAAATATAATAATAACCATTTTATTATTGCCTCTAGGGCATATGTCCATCAGTCTCCCACGTGCACTAGAGTCAATAATCTAGCTCACATCGCCATGTGATTAACACCCATAGTTCACATCGCCATGTGATCAACACCCAAAGAGTTTACTAGGGTCAATATTCTAGTTCACATCACCATGTGATTAACACCCAAAGAGTATTAAGGTGTGATCATGTTTTGCTTGTGAGAGAAGTTTAGTCAACGGGTCTGTCACATTCAGATCCGTATGCATTTTGCAAATTTCTATGTCTACAATCCTCTGCATGGAGCTACACTAGCTAATTGCTCCCACTTTCAATACGTATCCAGATTGAGACTCAGAGTCATCTGAATTGGTGTCAAAGCTTGCATCGACGTAACCCTTTGAGACGAACTCTTTATCACCTCCATAACCGAGAAATATTTCCTTAGTCATCTTTAGGTACCTAAGGATAATTTTGACCGTTGTCTAGTGATCCACTCCTGGATCACTATTGTATCCCCTTGCCAGACTCATGGCAAGGCACACAACAGGTCTGGTACACAGCATGGCATACTTTATAGAACCTATGGTTGAGGTAGAGGGAATGACTTTCATTCTCTCTCTATCTTCTGCAGTGTTCGGGTTTTGAGTCTTACTCAACTTCACGCCTTGCAACACATGCAAGAACCCTTTCTTTGACTGATCCATTTTGAACTTCTTCAAAACATTGCCAAGGTATGTGCTTTGTGAAAGTCCTATTAAGCGTCTCGATCTATCCCTATAGATCTTGATGCCCAATATGTAAGCAGCTTCACCGAGGTCTTTCATTGAAAAATTCTTATTCAAGTATCCTTTTATGCTATCCAGAAATTCTATATCATTTCCAATCAGCAATATGTCGGCCACATTTAATATCAGAAATGCTACAGAGCTCCCACTCACTTTCTTGTAAATACAGGCTTCACCATGAGTCTGTATAAAACCACATGCTTTGATTACCTCCTCAAAGCATATATTCCAACTCCGATATGCTTGCACCAGTCCATAGATGGATCACTGGAGCTTGCACACTTTGTTAGCACCTTTAGGATCGACAAAAAACTTCTGGTTGCATCATATACAACTCTTCCTCGAGAAACCCGTTAAGGAATACAAGGTTTTTTACATCCATTTGCCAGATTTCATAATCATAAAATGCGGCAATTGCTAACATGGTTCGGACAAACTTAAGCATCGCTACGGGTGAGAAAGTCTCATCGTAGTCACGAAATTTGTAGACAGTGATATTACCGTCAACGTTTGTCTTCCTCTTAAAGATCCATTTATTCTTTATGGCTTGCCGATCATCGGGCAAATCCACCAAAGTCCACACTACTTTGTTCTCATACATGGATCCTATTTCAGATTCCATGGCCTCAAGCCATTTTTCGGAATCTGGGCTCATCATAGTTTCTTCAGAATTCATAGGTTTGTTGTTATCCAACAACATGACTTCCATGACAGGATTGTCGTACCACTCTGGTGCGGAACGTGTTCTGGTCGACCTACTAGGTCCAGTAGTAACTTGATCTGAAGTTTCATGATCATCATCATTAGCTTCCTCTCTGGTTGGTGTAGGCATCATGGGAACGACTTTCTCTGATGTACTACTTTTCAATTCGAGAGAAGGTACAATTACCTCATCAAGTTCTACTTTCCTCTCACTCACTTCTTTCGAGAGAAACTCCTTCTCTAGAAAGGATCCATTCTTGGTAACAAAGATCTTGCCTTCGGGTCCGTGGTAGAAGGTGTACCCAATTGTTTCCTTAGGGTATCCTATGAAGACGCACTTCTCCGATTTGGGTTCGAGCTTATCAGGCTGAAGCCTTTTGACATAAGTGTCGCAACCCAAAACTTTAAGAAACGACAACTTAGGTTTCTTGCCAAACCAAAGTTCATATGGTGTCGTCTCAACGGATTTAGACGGTGCCCTATTTAACGTGTATGCGGCTGTCTCTAATGCATAACCCCAAAATGATAGTTGTAAATTGGTAAGAGACATCACATATCGCACCATATCTAATAAAGTACGGTTACGACGTTCGGGCACACCATTACGCTATGGTGTTCCAGGTGGCGTGAGTTGTGAAACAATTCCACATTGTTTTAAATGAAGACCAAACTCGTAACTCAAATATTCGCCTCCGCAATCAGATCGTATGAACTTTATTTTCTTGTTACGATGATTCTCCACTTCACTCTAAAATTCCTTGAACTTTTCAAATGTTTCAGACTTGTGTTTCATTAAGTAGATATACCCATACCTACTCAAATCATCTGTGAAGGTTAGAAAATAATGATACCACTACTAGAAAAACCACTACTAATGGCGCACCTAATATGGCCATTAATGGCGCATCACTGGTGCGCCATTGATAGCACGCCATTAGTAATTTTACTAATGGCGCACCACCGGTGCGCCATTAGTATATGCGTCGGTGCGCCATTAGTATGCCTCCTGGGGGCATGTATACCAGTGTTTTGGCATACTAATGGCGCACCACCTCTGATGCGCCATTAGTAACAAGAAGATACTAATGGCGCACTACCCAGTGATGCGCCATTAGTATGCCTTTGTCATACTAATGGCGCCTTTATCATGATGCGCCATTAGTATGAATATTAGGTTTTTTTATTATTTTCTGTTTTTTGCACAGGTTACAAAATGTATAATTTGACAAAATATAGACAGCACACATCAACAATAGATTCATCAAATACAATAGAAGATTAGTCTTTGAATACAATTCATCATATTAGTCTCTGAATACAATTCATCATATTAGTCTCCGAATTGAAAAGACCGAACAAAGATAGAACATTATATTACAAGTCTCGAGACCGCGAGTAGCGAGTTTGTCTTCACATTACAAGTCGATATCGATCATCTAAACTACCATCACATAGAAGAGAGATGCGGTCATCACGATGAGCATCATCACGATGAAACTCGTCTTCATCCGGTTCCTCCAACGCTCCTCCCTCTCCCGCTAGATAGCGGGCGTATCTAGATTCGGCCTCGGCCCTAGTGGTGTACCCTTTGTAACTGTTACCGCTGAATCGGTGAACCTGTCTCCGACACTCCTCCCAGTCATCGTAGACTCCGGAACCTTACCCTTGTACCACGACATACGTCGGCATCGCTATGCACTAGCCAAGCGTAAGCGTTAGTACCAATTCACGCACAATACATAAGCAATATATAAGTATGCAACGAGCGATCGGAAGAGAAAAGCAAGACATTAATAGCATCGATTACATCTAAGTTGAACGACTCTCTAAACCAAAGAGACATACTACAAGTTCATTAAAGTTTAATTACAACATGAGCCAATCGATGTTTCAAAACTAGACAACTCGACTCAAGGGACCGGAGCGTGGATGAAGCCGCCGTCTATCGTGGGAGTCATGAAAGAACGGGCGTTGTCATCCTGCATTTGTAGCATTGTGTCGATGTCACCGTTGGACGGTTGATTTTGAGGTAGAACTGCCCGAGGTAAGGACATCTTGATGGATGATTTCCGCAAACTCCGATCGGATGCGAAAGAATTCTTGTCGGAGGTCCGCGTCCCGGATTGCCGACACGCCGCGCCCAATCTTGAGTTTACTTGGTAGCGAAGTTGATGATGATCCCGTCGATCGCCCGCATGTGATGGATGGCGTAGTAGGCACCCTTCGACCGCCAGCGGCTGCTTGACGCAGCGAGAGCGTCGTCAGACAGGGAGAACACGTGCTTGCCGTGCTACGAATAGGCCTGGTGAAGGTGCCTCCAGATTTGGCGTGGCGGGAGAACATCATCAAGAACCTTCTTGACATTTGTGTAGTCTACGTTCGATCGACGGTCCGGGTCGAAATACGTGGCCATGGAATATTTGGGGCTTAGGAGGATGGCGTGCAACGTGTGTCACCGCAGAAAACACGGAATGTTAAAAGAAAACGATCGAAATGTAAGAATTCATATGTTACGGGCGGTTGAGGGAGGACTTACTCGGAAAGTAAGGCACGAGGAAGTTATCCTTATCTTGGTTTGCGAATGGCGCCTTGAGGTAAGAACTTCGCGACTTGCGGTCCCAGCGCTGCCCAAGATCTTGGCACGCATGTAGAAGGGTCAACTATCACGATGTCCGGGGTCTTGTCGCGAATGATCCGCATCTCCATACTCAGCGAAAATAGCGAGCGAAGGTGTAGTGCAGCGGATGAAGGTTCAACATAGCGTGGATGTCATCAAAATGCAGGACGATCGACGCCCGATGGAGTTATCCACAAAGCACTTGCCCTCCGCACCTTGGCCGCGAAAACCGGTATGCCACATCCTTCTCCACGAGACGCCGCTTCTCCAAAGAAAGAACACTGTCATGCAGACTCCGCATAGCACCGGTTGCAGCATTGAGCATATTTGTCGGTAGCATCGCCCTACCCGCCACATGCACCCTCCTCGAGATATCCTGCGGTGAAGGTGGCCCGTCCCGAGCACGGATCGTACTTTCGGTGCGGCTGGCTCGCACCCTTCTTAGTCTTTCTTTGCGTGCCTTCTTCTTCTCTGTAATGGGACCGAGTTTTGCTCACAGACGGCCTTCTTGAGTGTGTTGGGGCTGATAATATTTCGCACCTCGCCTATCTGAGGCTCGGTGAACGCCAGACGGCGCCTGTTGCAACTTGGCTTCTCCGCGGTACGAGCTAGATCGCACACGTCTTTTGTTGGGTTTGGTTCTTGAGAAGGAGGCCCCATGAAGTCGCCATCGTACCCATGCTCGGCAAAGTACTGGATCGACGTTGCCAAATGTATCATAGTCGTCGTCGTCGTCTTCCGATCCTGTGCCATATGCATGTTTGGATCCATGGCATAGGGATGTCCGCACCGTTCGGCGGTCTTGCCATGGGGCCGACTTGGCGCCGCACGACGGGCGGTGTTGTCTTTGGGTGGTGTCCCCGCCCCAAACGAATCTGCTCTTCGCCAAAGCAGGGCCAGCTCAGCAGGCGCCGAGGGTCATCACGTCATCATCGTGCCCCGACGGGTCAATTCGGAGTAACAAGTCGTCGCAGCTGGCAGCACCAACCAGTTGAACCCTAAACAAGTTGGGTGGCATCTGGGTACCGTGGAACAAGGGGTTGCCCGGTTGAACAATTTTGCCCTTGGCGACATCGACCAACTCGTTGTTCACGAAGTGGAGGAGAGTGCACGGAACGTCGGCGGCGCCCTGCGAAAACATGTAGGGCGTCAGGGATGCCCAGTCAAAGGCAAGGAGATGAAGTCCTCGGCCGAGAGAGGCTTAATTAGTTACCGTGATGATGGCGTCGAGCTCGGCTAATGTAGAGGCACCGCCAACGGCGGCGTGCAGATTGACGGAGGGGCCGCTTGCTGCAGAGGTGCCGCGGCGTACACCCGGTGCATTAAGCTCCGTGCGGCGTCGGAGACACCAATGCCGCCTCGCCGGGGCACCAATGGCCCCGCCATCGCATTATGCGAGTTGCTGGCCGTGAAGCTAGGAATCGGGCGGCCTGTTGGCGCCCGCAATCCACGCCTCAACCCGAGATCAAGGTAGGCACAAGGCGGTGATCGTCGCTCGAGTCGTTGTTCCACTTGCTCTTGGACAATCTCGGAATCCGCGCCACCTGTGCCTTGAGTTCTTGAACCTCTCGCTACCGGCTTTCCGAGCTGGTCTTTTCTCCTTCCGCACACCAGCGGTATAGTATGACCCCATTTTGTCGACAAGCCTTTGCCGCCACACGACCAGGTGACGTCGGCTTCTCGAGCTTATCCTTGTTCTTCATTACATTCAACCCCTATTTAGAGTGGTGTCCTAAGGGTTGCTCTGAGTTGACCCCGCGCTACTGCTTTCAGTCGCTGCGGAAGGAATGTGAACCATTTAGAAATTCGGCTTCATTAATTAGAATGCAACCATATGGAGCTAATTACGCGGGGGTGTATTCCTTACCAGAACAAGCTCAAGCTGCCTGGTCTTCGGATCCGTGGTAAGCTCCTTTGTTTTCGGTCCTTCTTGTACCGGGCCCTGACAAAGTTCCTGGTCTGCTTGTCACCGTATGTATCGAAGAGGGGCGGTAGGCCTTGCTCGGCACGGTCCGCCTCCTCCTTGTCCCATATAGGCTCCGCCACTCTGTAACCGCCGGGACCGAGTGTGTGTTCCCCTATGTTCAGCTCCCGCATTTGTTACCCCACTCACTTGATTGGGAGCTTGCGGTGCTCGAGCAATTGATCTTGAAGTCGTTGTAGTCATCTTCGGTGATCGAAGGATTTTCTCCTTGATCTTCTCGATAACTCTCACCTTTCTCGATCATTCTCTTCACATTGCTTTTCCAAGTAGACAGGGGCCTTGCTCATCTTCGTGAGGGCAGCATTGTTCACTTTATTCCCTTTGAGGCTTGTGTTTTCAAATTCAGCGGGAACTTGTATCGTTCGTGCAGCCGTGAAGAGGAGGTTGCGCAAATTCCTCGGTCGGGATGCCTCGGGTTCTCGGTGTTGATCGAGGCGGTGCTCCGGACAATGCACCCGAGCTGAAGCGAGTACCCTTGACTATTCGTTCGGGCGCCGTTGGATTCCGTTGGAGTCCACTTCATAACTTCCTCCTTGAGGGTGCGGAGCACGATCGGGCGCCGTCCTTCCGTTGCCTCTTTGGTTGGCTGCCATCCGTGCATGCGCCGCCATCATCGATGGTGGCATCCTCGGCGGCACCATCGGTGGTGGCATCGGTGTGGTCATCCTCGGCGGCACCATCCGTGGTCTCGGGATCGGTGGGGAAGGCGGCGGCCTCATACAAGTGAGGTTGTTCCTCCATCTCCGGGACAGCTCCCGAATGCCTTGCCGCTTGAACCCCGGCCTCATCGTTGTGGGCCATGTTTCTCTCTAAATAGAAACGAGGTTTGGTCAAAAGTTGGTTATTGTCAAGGAACAAGATCATGGTCTCATCATTTAGGGTTTGTCGACACGAGGCATCCTAAAATCTAAGCTTTTATTATTGAGGGTTTTTCGACGCCAAGGCACCCTAAAAGCCTAACCTTTCATCATTTCGGTTTTATCGACACCGAGGCACCCTAAAAGCCATGCATTAGTCACAAGTACGCCGGGCACTTGATCCTACTTAATTAACTACTAAGATACCCCGCCCATGCATTAGTCACAAGTACCCCATATGTCCTATTTTAGCAAAGTCATGCTAAAATTCACGGAAAATTTCAGCATGACCTTTGCTGAAAATAGGACATATGGAGTACCAATTTGCCGGAACGGAAGTTAATCGACATTCCGCAAACTCAAGGGCCTCTCGGGGTACCTGAAATATCATTATCCCGTAATGAAGTCCCCAATGGGTCATTTCAGAAGATCACAAGTAGCATCATCACAAGTACAACATCATCACAAGTACAACAGCAGCAGCGAGTGAATACAACCATAACAGCAGCAGCAACTTTATTCTTCTTCTTCATAAAGACTAATTGTCTAATTGAGCAATACAATGACGGTGTGAACAAATAAAAACACAAACTACACCTCCATATTTGGGTACCTCTATGGTAGTAACATGCCATTCTCGCCTAGAGCTACTCAGAGCACGATCTATTCTGCTTACTACTAAAGTTATAGCAGTATCATGCTTTCATAACCAACTAGTTACCTTTAAGTTCAAATACATCCACAAAACCACAAATGTAGTAGCACAAAATCATTCAAGTACCAAGTGTTTAACTAAAACTTGGTGTGAATAAGATCCTCTGTCGATTACTTCATACCAATAATCAAAACCCCAAAACCTGACCCCAACTAGTTACCATAAGGTCAAATACTGTCCACAAAATCAAAACAGAAGTAGCACAAAATTATTCAAGTATCATTGTTTAACTAAAACTTGGTGTAAATAAGGTAATAAAAGCAAATTATCCTAGCCAACATGGGTTTTCAGGAAATATTGAGGCCTTGCACTTCGATCGACTCTGAGGTACATTCTCAACTAGCATAGTTTGTTTACCTTCTATTCCTATGTGGTTCATTACTTGATTTTATTAGTCGGTGTAACTTGTCTAACTAATGATAGAACTCTAGATGACCAACCCTGATTGATCTTTTACCTATTTAATTATTTATTTTGGGAACTGATCTAGTGATGGAACTACATCCAAAACTAGATGTTTGACTCAAGCGAGTTGATCTAGAAATACAAAACAAGAGTAACATCATAACTAACAACGAGCTTCCAATGGTAAGTACATGTCAACTTGAGATTGAGAGTTGAACACCGACAACTCCTCACCGGTTAGGCATGTTTTGCATGGAATGGGTTGAGCAACAAGCAAGTTCATTAGTGCGATCAATCTGGCGGTTTCTATGTGGGAGCTTTGTTATTTGGCACAAGAGCCACTTTTACGCCACTCATATGCCAATGATAAAAAAATGAACTTTCACGATGAAGTTGTAACTTGGCAGCCGTCAGTTTATACAACAAAGATAATCATATATTTCTATGAACACTAGACGCCAATCGAGGATAAAAAGCATCTACTAGTAACTAGTGCATATGATCATCACTAGCCCATAATAGTAATTAAGTTTTTTGTAGACAAACAACATGTTTATCTTTCGAGCATCTACATCTCGAGTGTACCGAACAAAACCCGAGCTTGGTGCTATCCAACTATTAAAACCACACAGCTGCATGGCTCCTAGCAGCAATTTCACAAGTAAATTCAATGCAAGTCCAAGAAGACAGCACATAGCTCGGACACTGTGGCTGTGGGGATTGTCCTCAATGCAACTCCTTCAAAATAGAGAGACTGTCTTCAATGTAAAGGTGTGAGAATTCACGATCACCGCCAGATAAGTAGATGCGTCTTCTGGCGTCACCGCAAAAAAGAAGAAGAAAATGTTAGCAAACTCTACAGCCTACAAATAAGGCAGCTACATGTTAAACCAACCATGACGGGTACAAAGGCCATGCACGCTGCAACCGAGCTTAGCCTTACTTAGTCCCTTGATGTTATTGTTTGTTTTGGTTCTGTTTTAATTAGGCCTGTAACCGTAATCCGATTGTTGTGAGTGTCCATGGCCTTTATGTATGGCATGGCCAGTGTGATTTTATTAATCTATAAAAGCTCGACCTACCAACTTGTAAGCATTCGACAACTCAATTAATTGGGTCGAGAAGGTCCAAACCTGCCATACATAGCAGCTCTGCTGCTCAAAACTCGTAAGCAAGATCGTTTACAACAAAAAAAAAATTGTTCCACAATTTGCACTAGGGAAACTGACAGAAACAGTACAAATTGCAACACAAGATGGTCAGTTTCAACGCCCGACAGATCCAAATTCACCACCGACTAGAAAAAGTAGGATCCTGAATAAACAAGAACCACCACGCGTACACGAATCAGTGGGTGCTATTTACCGCTGCGATTCGACAGGGTTGAGATAGCGGAATTTCTTACCGGGAGGGGATGGAGAGACAAGACGGCGCAGCGAGGAGATCATGTGGGCGTGGTCGTGGTGGTGGTCGTGCGCGGGGTGGGATCTGCAGAGCAAGTCTGCCCAATGAAGGAAGCAAGCACGTGAGAGGAGGCTATGGACTTGCGGAATGGAGAAGTAAGGAGGAGGTGGGCGTACCTTGGTCCTGCGGCGCCGTGGCGTCGAGGGAGGCGGGGCGAGGGAGAGGGAAGGCGAGGAGAGGGCAAGGGAGGGAGAGGGCGAGGGCGAAGGGCGAGGGTCAGGGCAGCGGCGGCGGCGGTGGTGGATCGAGAGGAGATCGAGGAACTGGCGGGGGGAGAGGAAGGGGGATCGGGCGAAGGGGATCGGGCCACAATACTAATGGCGCACCTCACAATGGTGCGCCATTAGCATGTCCATACTAATGGCGCACCTCACCGTGGTGCGCCATTAGTATTTTTTTTATTTCAACTCGAGCCAAAAGGTTATGTAGTACCATAACCTATCCATGTCAAGCCCACTCTACTAGCTCGACCGGTCGGCAGCCGCCTCACACCAGAGGTCCCGGGTTCGACTCCCAGCTCCACAATTTTTTTTAGCATTTAAAAGCTGTTTGATACTTATTTATGTTTAAATATGTTCAAACTTGTTTAAATAATAACATAATATTTTTTATAAAGACAGTAGCATTTAAAAACTGTTTGATACTTATTTTTTTATAAGGCGGTCTTGTGAGGTGCGGGGGTCGGCGGTTGGTTGAGTAGGGAATCGAGGTGCGGGGGTGGCAAGGCGGCCGTGGACTGGGGGTGCTCAAGTCGGCGAGGGACCGGATCTGGCGAGGTGGGACAGCGATCGAGATGGAGGGATCGAGGTGGGCTCCACAAAATTTTTTAGCATTTAAAAGCTGTTTGATACTTATTTGTGTTTAAATATGTTCAAACTTGTTTAAATAATAACAGTAATATTTTTTTATAAGACAGAGCATTTAAAAAGCTGTTTGATACTAATTTTTTTATAAGACGGTCTTGAGGTGCGGAGGGTGGGCGGTTGAGTAGGGAATCGAGGTGCGGGGGTTGTGGCGGCCGTGGACTGGGGGTGCTCGGCGTGAGGGGACCGGATCTGGTGAGGTGGGATAGCGATCGATATGGAGGGGATCGAGATCGAGTGTCCATGAAATTTAAAATATTCATGATAGTTCAAAAGTACCCATGAAATACAATCGAGAAATGAAGGCTACGATTTAAATACAATCGATCTTAGCTAGCTATCTGTTCACAATCTTCTTGCCCTTCTTTTTCGCAAATGGAGTTCTTACGTGGAGCGGACGTCCTTTAGGTAGGGTGGTCCTGCTTCTTCTTGTGGTGTATGCTGCTACTTCATCATCGTCGTCATGTTCGATCCTCGGGTAGCCGTGCTTGTCAAGTCTTGCTCATTGGCTACTCCATCCATTCCGATGATCTTCCTTTTGCCTCTCCTCACGACAACACGACCGGGCTTTGGCGGGTCGGTAATGAAGAAGCATTGGTCCACTTGGGAAGCCAGTACCCATGGCTCATTTTTCGGTGACGTTTGCGCCCATGGTCTTGGATTGGCTTCGTATAACCATGGTGGTGAAATACCGGTCTTCTTTTATGACGTTCTTGGCCCATCGACACGGAACATCGGGACCTTCTCTCCAATAGTAGCTCAGCTCCCAGATCTCCTCGATCCTTCCGTAGTATCTGTCCTTGTCGTTACGGTGTAGGATTCCATCGTTACCCGGAGTTACGATAACCATCGCTCTTCATGTCCTTGGCCTCGGTGTAGAATGTGTAGCCGTTGATATCGATCGCCTCATAGGTCATCGGTTGTGCTCGGCGCCCTGTGACAAGGCGAATATGAGTTGTTCCTCCGCGGAAGAATCCTCATGTAAAGGGTACGCATGTGCTTATGCTTGAACCAACGCGTGAAACATGAGTTGTGCTCTTTGAGTGTATCTCCGTCCGTCCTCTGTTGGCCTCGGTCATTGTCGTCTTTTTAATAAAGGTTTTGTGCTCTACCACCCAAGGATCGACCATGTCTATGTGTTGTAGCGCGACTAGGTTTGCTCTTTCAAAGTCGGCGAGTCGACCCTCGAAGTCGACATGCATTTCGCGGGCGACCCTCACGGTGACCCCATCCAGCGAGCCTGCCGAGGTGCTGTTGACGGCAGACCAGCGGGGTTCTCGATGCCTAGATAATTCGTGCGATAGGAGATGCACTCTTGGTCGAAAGCCCCGGCTATGCTTCCTTCGGGCGTGACATGTTGCGAACGTATCCTTTGATGACACCATTCATCCTTTCGAGCGGCATCATCTTTGTGCAGGAACGTCGGCCCGAGTTGGATGATATCCTCCACTATATGGACCAACAGATGCACCATAACGTCAAGAATGCGGGCGGAAGTACATCTCAAGCTCGCATAGTATCACCACGATCTCTTCCTCGTAGCCTTCGAGTTGCCTCACGCCAATCGACTTCCGAGATGGCGTCGAAGAAGTTGCATAGGCCAAATAGCGTTTCACGGACGTGCGCGTCCATGATCCCACGGATTGCAACCGAAGTATCTGCGTCATCGAGACGTGATACCGTGAGACTTCATCCCATCGAACTTCGCTTCACTGGGTCTAGGTATCTGCTTATCTTCCCACAGTAACCGTAAGGAAGTTTTACTCCTAGGAGGCGGGTGAAAAACTGCTCGATCTCCTCGACTTAGAGTGAAGCACGCGGAGGGTAGTCATTTCCGGTCTTCTTGGCCTTTTTGCCTTTGCGGCGACTTTACGTGTCCCGCTTCGCCTCATCATCATCATCATCATCATCATCATCATATATAGCGTGAAGCTCCCGCACGATGCCCATTGATTTCAAGTCTGCCCTTGCTTTCGCCCATCTTTGGTCCTCTCGGCATGTTGAGCAGGGTACCAAGCAGACTCGCGCACACGTTCTTCGTGATATGCATGACATCAAGGCTGTGAGGCACACGGTGGATCTTCGATGACGGCAAGTCCCGAAAACAGACCTCGTTTTCCATACCTTCAGCAGCTGCTCTGGCGCCTTCGCTTCTTTCCGGCTCTGGCGCCTTTTGCTTCTTTCCGCGGTGGGCGTCTTTCCAATTTTTCAACAGCTTGTCTATTTCCTCGCCGCTCCTCGTACAGGCGTTTTGGGTTCGGTTTCACCATCGAACAGATCCTTGTGTTTCCTCCACGGGTCATCGTCGCGAAGCCACCTTCGATGTCCCATGAACACGGTTTTCAAGACCCGGATCTCTATCTAGCTGGCGATCGTTGTGTCATCCATGCACCTTACGCATCCGGAAAATCCGTGGACTACCTGCCCATGAGATATCCGTGAATCGAGATAGTCGTGCACCGTCGTGAGCAAAATGCGGCTCTCATAGGGAATATTCTTTCTCTGGCGTCCCACGTATTGGCTGGCGTTTTCCACAGCGTGTCAAGCTCCTCTTCAGCAGCCCCAGATCTGATTGATGTCGTTCCTGGTTGTTTCAGCCCTTCAATTAGCATACTCATGTGAATGTACTTCCTCTTCATGCACAACCGGGGGAAGGTTGTACATCCACACAAACACAGGCCAGGTGCTATGTGTGCTTCTCGGCTGCCAAACGGATTGACTCCATCGGTGCTCGCGCCCAGCACGATGTTCCTTGGATCGTTCCCAAATTCCGAGTCTTGAAGTTCAACGCTTGCCACCGCTCGCATCCTTAGGGTGACTCAGCATCTTGTCTTTTTATCTATCTCCGGATCATTTGCGTCATCTTCCCGCTTCTTCTCCTCCCTATCCGCGTACCAACGCAGGAGCTTTGCTACCTTAGGGTCCGCGAAATAGCGCTGCAGACGAGGAGTGATCGGAAAGTACCACACCACTTTTCGAGGAGCTTTCTTCCTCTTCTTGTATCGAGTGACGCCGCACACGGACATATGGTAGACTCCGCGTGCTCGTCCCGATAAATGATGCAATTGTTCATGCACACATGGTATTTCACGTCATGGTAAATCCAGAGGACACACGATTTTCTTCGCCTCCTCCAAACTGGTCGGGCACTTGTTCCCCTTGGGAAGACGTTCGTGCGAGAATGACATGTTCTCGTCGAAGCATCGTCGGTCATTTTGTGTTTTACCTTCATCTCCGTGGCCATGGCGTTACTTTCAAAGGGTATCCTCGGGCCTGCATCCTTCATACAATGGAGTAACGCGTCTAACTCAAGTTGATCCATCTTGGCTTTCTCTCGGCGGCAGCTCTTGCGTTATCCGTGCGAGAAGCAGCTCTTGAATATGAGGGTCCTGCACCCAGCCCATCGATGGTCCAGTAAATCGCTCCGCCGCATCATCATCTTCATGATCATGCCCGTCGCCTTGCTCCGGCATCTTCCTCATCATCATGTCCTGCATCTTCTACATGATGACGTGTACAACATCACGGTCGTGATCATCTCCTGGGATTCTTCGTCTTCTCGCCCGCCGAGCCGCGGTGGTTGTCTTGCTGCCCTTCCTCATTTCTTGCCCGCCCGCATGGGCGACTTCGTAGTCATCTTCATCACCTTGCCACCGATAGCCATCCATGAAACCACGCAACAGCAGGTGGTCCCGCACCTGCCCGAATCCGGGTCCGCAATAAGGCTCTTGACTTGCATCTTGACACGGACATCTTATCTCCATCTCGTTCTTTTGAAGCATCTCGGCCTTCCCGACCTCAAAAACCTATTCACGATGCCTTCGGTCATCGTGCGGACCATGGTCGCTGCTTGGTAGAGCAAAACGATATTTTAGAACCAAACAAAAATTTGGCATGACTTTCCCTAAAAATAGGACCAAAAGAATGCTTAATGCCAAAATTCTCACTAAACGGAAATGAATCAACATTCCGGCAAAATATTGGCAACTATCGCATTTCAAATACCGTACACCTCCAAACACAAACACATATGCAACACCACAAACATATGCAACACCACGAACATACATAGATCTAGCTAGGCCGTAAAAAGTGCATGTGCACATTGTTGTAAGGAGAACAACCTAAATATAGCTTCCCCTTACTTACCTATTAAAACAAGGTAATTTAACCACTTAATTTGAATGAATCTATGGTGGAAATGAGGTGAAAAGAGGAGGCACCGAGACAAGGAGGAGGTGGAGAGAATGAAGTGGGGAGAAAGTGAGTGTGTGGGTAGGAGAGGTTGTCCCAAATATCTTGTTGCTGCCCACTTACTAATGGCGCACCTCTTGCATGGTGCGCCATTAGTAGTTACAACTACTAATAAGCGCATAGCGGGATGCGCCATTAGTATGTTTGGATAGGCGCACTAGTTCAAAAAAATTCTATACTAATGGCGCACCCAACGCACTGTGCGCCATTAGTAGTTACAACTACTAATGGCGCACTTGGGCAGGATGCGCCATTAGTATGTTTGAATAGGCGCACTAGTTCAAAAAAATTCTATACTAATGGCGCACTCTTCGTTGGTGCGCCATTAGTAGTTACAACTACTAATGGCGCACTTGGGCGGATCGCCATTAGTATGTTTGGACAAAGCGCACTAGTTACAAAAAAATTGATACTAATGGCGCACCCATAGCATGGTGCGCCATTAGTAGTTTAAACTCTAATGGCGCATCAGATGGTGGTGCGCCATTAGTATATACTAATGGCGCACCATCTTTCTGGTGCGCCATTAGTGTCAATCCCATCTATAGCCCTTTTTCTAGTAGTGTACCCACCGCGTGCCTCAACACTCATTGGACCATATACATCGGTATGTATTATTTCCAATAAGTCATTAGCTCGCTCCATTGTCCCGGAGAACGGAGTTTTAGTCATCTTTCCCATGAGGCATGGTTCGCAAGTATCAAATGATTCATAATCAAGTGATTCCAAAAGTCCATCCACATGGAGTTTCTTCATGCGCTTTACACCAATATGACCTAAACAGTAGTGCCACAACTATGTTGCACTATCATTATCAACTTTGCATCTTTTGGCATCAATATTATGAATATGTGTATCACTACGATCAAGATTCAATAATCCATTCACATTGGGTTTATGACTATACAAGGTTTTATTCATGTAAACAGAACAACAATTATTCTCTGAATTAAATGAATAATCGTATTGCAATATACACGACCTAATCATGTTTATGCTCAACGCAAACACCAAATAACATTTATTTAGGCTTAACACTAATCCCAAAGGTAGAGGGAGTGTGCGATGGTGATCATATCAATCTTGGAAACACTTCCAACACACATCGTCACTTTGCCCTTTACTAGTCTCTGTTTATTCTGCAACTCCTGTTACGAGTTACTAATCTTAGCAACTAAACCAGTATCAAATACCCAGGGGCTACTACGAATACTAGAAAGGCACACATCAATAACATGTATATCAAATATACCTTTGATCACTTTTCCATCCTTCTTATCCGCCAAGTATTCGGGGCAATTCCACTTCCAGTGACCATTTCCTTTGCAGTAGAAGCACTCAATTTCAGGCTTGGGTCTAGCTTTGCTCTTCTTCACGGGAGTAGCAACTTGCTAGCCATTCTTCTTGAAGTTCCCTTTCTTTCCCTTGCCTTTTTTCGTGAAACTAGTGGTTGATACGTCTCCAACGTATCTATAATTTTTTATTGTTTCATGCTATATTATATTCTATTTTGGATGTTTATTGGGCTTTATTATACATTTTTATATTATTTTTGGGACTAACCTATTAACCGGAGGCCCAGCCCAAATTGCTGTTTTTTTTGCCTATTTCAGTGGAAGGAAAAGGATATCAAACGGAGTCCAAACAGAATGAAACCTTCGGGAACGTGATTTTCGGAACAAATGTGATCCAGAGGACTTGGAGTCTACCTAAAGCAATCAACGAGGAGGGTACGAGGCAGGGGGGCGCGCCCACCTCCCCCAGGTGCGCCCTCCACCCTCGTGGGCCCCTCATTGCTCCACCGACGTACTTCTTCCTCCTATATATACCCATATACCCTGGAAACATCATATACGGAGCCAAAACCCTATTTCCACCGCCGCAACCTTCTGTACATGCACTGTGAGATCCCATCTTGGGGCCTTTTCCGCGCTCCACGGAGGGGCATTGATCACGAAGGGCTTCTACATCAACACCATAGCCTCTCCGATGATGTGTGAGTAGTTTACCTCAGACCTTCGGGTCCATAGTTATTAGCTAGATGGCTTCTTCTCTCTCTTTGGATCTCAATAAAAAGTTCTCCACAATCTTCTTGGAGATCTATTCGATGTAATCTTCTTTTGCAGTGTGTTTGTCGAGATCCGATGAATTGTGGGTTTATGATCAAGTTTATCTATGAACAATATTTGAATCTCCTCTGAATTCTTTTATGTATGATTGGTTATCTTTGCAAGTCTCTTCAAATTATCAGTTTGGTTTGTCCTACTAGATTAATCTTTCTTGCAATGGGAGACGTGCTTAGCTTTGGGTTCAATCTTGCGGTGTCCTTTCCCAATGATGTTAGGGCAGCAAAACACGTATTGTATTGTTGCCATCGAGGATAAAAGATGTGGTTTATATCATATTGCATGAGTTTATCCCTCTACATCATGTCATCTTGCTTAAAGCAATACTCAGTTCTTATGAACTTAATACTCTAGATGCATGCTGGATGGCGGTCGATGTGTGGAGTAATAGTAGTATATGCAGAATTGTTTCGGTCTACTTGTCGCGGACGTGATGCCTATATACATGATCATACCTAGATATTCTCATAACTATGCTCAGTTCTATCAATTGCTTGACAGTAATTCATTTACCCACCGTAATACTTATGCTCTTGAGAGAAGCCACTAGGAAACCTATGGCCCCCGGGTCTATTTTCCATCATTTTGATCTCTCGTCAACAAGCTAGTGTTGGCGTCGTTTATTTTGCTTTCTTTACTTTTCCTCTTTACCATAAAAATACCAAAAATGTTATCTTATCATATCTATCAGATCTCACTCTCGTAAGTGACCGTGAAGGGATTGACAACCCCTTTATCGCGTTGGTTGCAAGGTTCTTATTTGTTTGTGTAGGTGCGTGGGACTCGAGCGTGGTCTCCTACTGGATTGATACCTTGGTTCTCAAAAACTGAGGGAAATACTTACGCTACTTTACTGCATCACCCTTTCCTCCTCAAGGGAAAACCAACGCAGTGCTCAAGAGGTAGCAAGAAGGATTTCTGGCGCCGTTGCCGGGGAGATTCGCGCCAAGTCAAGTCAAGATTTGGTTTCCCGACAACGAGCCATTTCTGGCACCGTTTCCGGGGAGTCTACGCACAAGTCAAGGCATACTAAGTACCCATCACAAACTCTTATCCCTCGCATTACATTATTTGCCATTTGCCTCTCGTTTTCCTCTCTCCCACTTCACCCTTGCCGTTTTGTTCGCCCTTTCTTTTCCGTTCGCCTCTTTTTCGCTTGCTTCTTGTTTGCTTGTGTGTTGGATTGCTTGCTTGTCATGATGGCTCGAGATAATACTAAATTGTGTGACTTTACCAATACCAACAACAATGATTTTCTTAGCACTCTGATTGCTCCTCTTACCGATGCTGAATCTTGTGAAATTAATGCTACTTTGTTGAATCTTGTCATGAAAGATCAATTCGCCGGCCTTCCTAGTGAAGATGTCGCTACCCATCTAAATAGCTTTGTTGATTTATGTGATATGCAAAAGAAGAAATATATGGACAATGATATTGTTAAATTGAAGCTATTTCCTTTTTCGCTTAGAGATCGTGCTAAAGCTTGGTTTTCGTATTTGCCTAAAAATAGTATCGATTAATGGAATAAGTGCAAAGATGCTTTTATCTCTAAGTATTTTCCTCCCTCTAAGATCATCTCCCTTAGAAACGATATTATGAATTTTAAGCAACTTGATCATGAACATGTTGCACAAGCCTGGGAGAGGATGAAATTAATGATACGTGATTGCCCTACACATGGTTTGAATCTTTGGATGATTATACAAAAATTTTATGCCGGATTGAATTTTGCTTCTAGAAATATTTTAGATTCGGCCGCGGGAGGCACTTTTATGGAAATCACTTTAGGAGAAGCTACTAAACTCCTAGATAATATTATGGTTAATTATTCTCAATGGCACACCGAAAGATCTACTAATAAAGAAGTGCATGCGATAGAAGAAATTCATGTTTTGAGTGGAAAGATGGATGAACTTATGAAATTATTTGCTACTAAAAGTGTTTCTTCTGATCCTAATGATATGCCTTTGTCTACTTTGATTGAGAATAATAATAAATCTATGGATGTGAACTTTGTTGGTAGGAATAATTTTGGTAACAACGCGTATAGAGGAAACTTTAATCCTAGGCCGTTCCCTAGTAATTCCTCTAATAATTATGGTAATTCCTACAACAATTCTTATGGAAAATTTAATAAGATGCCCCCTGAATTTGAGACTAGTGTTAAGGATTTTATGAATTCGCAAAAGAATTTCAACGCTTTGCTTGAAGAAAAATTTCTTAAGGTTGATGAATTGGCTAGGAATGTTGATAGAATTTCTCTTGATGTTGATTCTTTGAAACTTAGAGCTATTCCACCTAAGCATGATATCAATGAGTCTCTCAAAGCCATGAGAATTTCCATTGATGAGTGCAAAGAAAGAACCGCTAGGATGCGTGCTAAGAAAGATTGCTTTGTGAAAGCGTGTTCTTCTAGTTTCTATGAGAATAAAGATGAAGATCTAAAAGTTATTGATATGTATCCTATTAAATCTCTGTTTTGCAATATGAATCTTGAGAATGATGGGACTGGAGATGAGTCACCTTTACCTAGAAGGCATCCCAAAAAATTCAGAGTTTTTAGATCTTGATGCAAAAATTGGTAAAAGTGGGATCGAAGAGGTCAAAACTTTAGATATCAATGAACCCACTATTTTGGATTTCAAGTAATTTAATTAGGATAATTGCTCTTTGATAGATTGTATTTCCTTGTTGCAATCCGTGCTAAATTCTCCTCATGCTTATAGTCAAAATAAAGCTTTTACTAAACATATCGTTGATGCTTTGATGCAATCTTATGAAGAAAAACTTGAGTTGGAAGTTTCTATCCCTAGAAAACTTTATGATGAGTGGGAACCTACTATTAAAATTAAAATTAAAGATCATGAATGCTATGCTTTGTGTGATTTGGGTGCTAGTGTTTCCACGATCCCAAAAACTTTGTGTGATTTGCTAGGATTCCATGAATTTGATGATTGTTCTTTAAACTTGCACCTTGCGGATTCCACTATTAAGAAACCTATGGGAAGAATTAATGATGTTCTTATTGTTTCAAATAGGAACTATGTGCCCGTAGATTTCATTGTTCTTGACATAGATTGCAATCCTTCATGTCCGGTTATTCTTGGTAGACCTTTCCTTAGAACGATTGGTGCAATTATTGATATGAAGGAAGGGAATATTAGATTCCAATTTTTGTTAAGGAAAGGCATGGAACACTTTCCTAGAAAGAAAATAAAATTACCTTATGATTCTATTATGAGAGCCACTTATGGATTGCCTACTAAAGATGGCAATACCTAAATCTATCCTTGCCTTTATGCCTAGCTAGGGGTGTTAAACGATAGCGCTTGTTGAGAGGCAACCCAATTTTATTTAGTTTTTTTGCTTTTTGTTCCTGTTTAGGAATAAATCTTTGATCTAGCCTCTGGTTAGATTTTTTGTGTTTTAATTAGTGTTTGTGCCAACTAAAACCTATAGGATCTTCTTGGATGATAGTTATTTGATCTTGCTGAAAATTCCAGAAACTTTCTATTTACGAAAACAATTGTTAAAAATCACCAGAACGTGATAAAATACTGATTCCAATTGCAGCAGATCAATAAACAAATTATTTAGGTCGTACTATTTTGGTAGAATTTTTTAGCTCCATAAGTTTGCGTTAGTTACAGATTACTACAGACTGTTCTGTTTTTGACAGATTCTATTTTTCGTGTGTTGTTTGCTTATTTTGATGAATCTATGGCTAGTAAAATAGTTTATAAACCATAGAGAAGTTAGAATACAGTAAGTTTAACACCAATATAAATAAAGAATGAGTTCAATATAGTACCTTGAAGTGGTGTTTTGTTTTCTTTCGCTAACGGAGCTCACGAGATTTTCTGTTGAGTTTTGTGTTATGAAGTTTTCAAGTTTTGGGTAAAGATTTGATGGATTATGGAACAAGGAGTGGCAAGAGCCTAAGCTTGGGGATGCCCATGGCACCCCAAGGTAATCTAAGGACACCAAAAATCCAAAGCTTGGGGATTCCCCGGAAGGCATCCCCTCTTTCGTCTTCGTCCATCGGTAACTTTACTTGGAGCTATATTTTTATTCACCACATGATATGTGTTTTGCTTGGAGCATCTTGTATGATTTGAGTCTTTTCTTTTTAGTTTACCACAATCATCCTTGCTTTACACACCTTTTGAGAGAGACACACATGATTTGGAATTTGTCTTGTTTTATAGAAACTATTGTTCTCTCATGCTTCACTTATATTATTTTGAGAGTCCTACAAAACAGCATGGTAATTTGCTTTAATTATGATAGGCATTCAAGATTAGTAAAAAAAACTTTCTTATGAGTGTGTTGAATACTATGAGAAGTTTGATACTTGATATTTGTTTTGAGATATGAAGATGATGATATTAGAGTCATGCTAGTTGAGTAGTTTTGAATTTGAGAAATACTTGTGTTAAAGTTTGTGATTCCCGTAGCATGCACGTATGGTGAACCGTTATGTGATGAAGTCGGAGCATGATTTATTTATTGATTGTCTTCCTTATGAGTGGCAGTCGGGGACGAGCGATGGTCTTTTCCTACCAATCTATCCCCCTAGGAGCATGCGCGTAATACTTTGCTTTGATAACTTGTCGATTTTTAAAACAAGTATATGAGTTCTTTATGACTAATGTTGAGTCCATGGATTATACGCACTCTCATCCTTCCACCATTGCTAGCCTCTCTAATACCGCGCACTTTTTGCCGGTGTCATGCACCCACCATATACCTTCCTCAAAACAGCCACCATACCTACCTATCATGGCATTTCCATAGCCATTCCGAGATATATTGCCATGCAACTTACCACTGTTCCGTTTATTATGACACGCTCCATCTTTGTCATATTGCTTTGCATGATCATGTAGTTGACATTGTATTCGTGGCAAAGCCACCGTTCATTATCTTCATACATGTCACTCTTGATTCATTGCATATCCCGGTACACCGTCGGAGGCATTCATACAGAGTCATATTTTGTTCTAAGTATTGAGTTGTAATTCTTGAGTTGTAAGTAATAAAAGTGTGATGATCATCATTATTAAAGCATTGTCCCAAGTGAGTAAAGGATGATGGAAACTATGATTCCCCCACAAGTCGGGATGAGATTCCGGACTAAATAAAAAAAGAGAAGGCCAAAAGAAAAATAAAAAGAGAAGGCCCAAAAAAATAAAAAAAGGGAGAAAAAAATGAGTGAAAAAGAGAGAAGGGACAATGCTACTATCCTTTTTCCACACTTGTGCTTCAAAATAACACTATGATCTTTATGATAGAGAGTCTCTTGATTTGTCACTTTCATATACTAGTGGGAATTTATCATTATAGAACTTGGCTTGTATATTCCAATGATGGGCTTCCTCAAATTGCCCTAGGTCTTCGTGAGCAAGCAAGTTGGATGCACACCCACTTAGTTTCCATTGTTGAGCTTTCATATACTTATAGCTCTAGTGCATCCGTTGCATGGCAATCCCTACTCACTCACATCGATATCTATTAATGGGCATCTCCATACACTACTAGGAAAAGGGCTATAGATGAAATGGATACTAATGGCGCACCTGTCATGTGGTGCGCCATCAATAGAGATGGCGCACCATGTCAATCTGCGCCATTAGTGTGGAAGACACTAATGGCGCACCAGAACATGGTGCGCCACTAGTAACAATTTTTTTCCAAACATACTAATGGCGCATCACAGCACAATGCGCCATTACTAGTGCTAACTAGTAATGGCGCATCTCGCACAAGGCGCCATTACTAATGCTAACTAGTAATGGCGCACCAGCCACACATCGCCACTACTGTTGTTTTTTTTATTCTTTTTTTTGCAAAACTACTAATGGCGCATTGTGGCATAGTGCGCCATTACTAGTTTAACTAGTAATGGCGCACTATGCCACGTATGCCTCTTAGTGTGTGTGTGTGTGTGTATATATATATATATATATATATATATATATATATATATATATATATATATATATATATATATATATATATTTTTTGCAAAACTACTAATGGCGCACAGCAGCAGTGCGCCATTATGTCAGACCCGATCCTAAGTCACACCGATCTAGCATGTAACACATCATATCACTTTGCGGCCTCACGCACGGTATTCCCACGGTGTCGCCTTACCATGGCCGGGACCGTTTATGCGTCTTTTGGCTCACGTATATGATAGTGTCGCTAGCATCCATATGACAAAGAACCCGGCCGACATGGCTAGTCGTGAACCCAAAGCGCGCTAACCCATGGGGACAGGCATACATGAATCACATCGAGCATGTCGGTCATCAACGTATGTATTCGGGCTGTAGCACTGGCTAACAGGACTCCGTAACCCGGGCTGTAGCAGGCTAGGCAGGACTCGAATAACACCGCGTGACATTTCCCGAAGAACAGACATAGGAACGAAGTGAAACATATGCCGCCAGTCAAGTGTCCAAGCGGTAGTCTTTGGGCTAGCGGACTCGGTGAACCGGGCTGTAGCGGACTACTATCGCTCGAAGCACGAGACTACATTTCCCCATATGAGAGGCTACCAAGGATAAACAACTAGTTTGTCGGATCCCACACATACCAAGCATTTCAAACATACACATTATGCTCAATATGCGTAGATACAACATGGCATCACAACATAACTCTCGACTCAAAATATTATTCATTAGGCTCCAAGAGCGAGATATTACAAACATGGGTCTCATGACCCAACACTCGAAACATACAAGTCAAAGCACAAGCGGAAGCTAAACATGTGCAGATACAGACAACTATAAATGAAAAAAGGCTGAGAAGCGACTATCTACCAAATCCTGCCGAGGCACAAGATCGTAGCTGAGGTAACAAGCTAAACGTCAAAGTCCAAGCGGAACTATTAGCGAGGCCGCGTCTCTCGCAAAACATAAAATAAGCAAACGTGAGTACAATTGTACTCAGCAAGACTTACATCAGATCTAACTACATATGCATCATTATCAAAAGGGGGGTGGTGGAGTTTGACTGCAGCAAGCCAGCTTTGACTCGGTGGCTATCCTGAACTACGACTGCAAGTAACTCTTTTGAGGTGGCGCTACGAGTCCACATATTCACCATGGCAATACACCACTATGGACCCGCTCCCGTCTCCCTACGAGAACGCCATCCATAGCACTCACGCTTATCTTGCGCATTTTAGAGTATCCACTTTCACTTGTCTATGAACTGATATAGGCAACCCAGAAGTCCTTCTCCGTGGACACGGCTATTCAATAGATCATATTAAACCCTGCAGGGTGTACTTCTTCACACGCTCTCACCACTTACCGCCGTTTACGACATGTACTCGGCAACCTTCAGCGGAAGCCCAGCGTGGGTGTCGGCCACGGCCTACCTAAACACTCAAGTCCCTAGTCCAGGTTTATCGCCTATTCGGGTTCCATCCGCAGGAGTCCGCCGAGGTTTCCCATACAGCCCGAGCGATGTGTGCAGGGTTCCCGAGATACCAAACGGGCACTTTCGGTACACCGACCACGGTGCCTACCGCAACACAACCCACCCCTAAGGTCAGCGTTATGCGGCCCCACATGCTACAAACACGAAACTACTTGCAACTCCCTGATGAGGACAAGGGTGGTCAAGAAGCCGAGAGGGTCCATTGGTTTCGGGCCCAATGCGTGGTAGTAAGCTGTATCATGGATCACAAACACAGAACTCAGTTCACGAGGACGGCTGCAATGAGACAACCCACCATGTACTCCTACATGGCCTCTCACCGCTACCTTTACCAAATCGTGTTCACACACCTAGCTCACACACAATAGGACATGTTCACACAACCATTCCAATTCATTCCCGATGAATCAGACCGACTCAACTCTAAGCGATAGCAGGCATGACAAACAAGCATAAATGAGTAGGAACAACATGGGCTCAAACAACTCCTACTCATGCTAGTGGGTTTCATCTAATTCTTGTGGAATGACAGTCATGCAAAGGATCAAGGGTTCAGCTACCGCAGCAAGTAACATTGAATCGTTGTTGTCCTAATGCAATAAAATAGAGCAGGAGCGAGAGAGTGGGATTGTATCGGAATGAACAAGGGGTTTTGCTTGCACGGCACTTCGAAGATAATAGTTCTTCATCGGTGTCATCGAACTCATCGTCGGTACATCGTCTACCCGGAGGGGAAAATTACCGGCAAACAAGAGAGAGCACAATCAATGCAATGCACATATATGATGCATGATCATGTTAAGGTACTGAATTTACCTAATGCAATAGTAATCCAAGTTAGTTGAAGTGGAATTCAAACAAGGTTGAATTCCAACTCAAAATGCTATTTCATAAGTTACCTAATCATGATTCATCCTATTCAGTGATGTTAAATTGTTCAAACATGCATGATCATGGCATAAACAGATTCTTCATATTTTTCTGATCATTTTCATATATAAATTATTTCCATCCGAAGTTACGGTTGAATTTATATGATTTTGAAGTTTAGAGTATTTTAAAATTACTGAATTAAATTAAATCCAAAAGGGATTATCGTCGACTGACGTCGAGTGTGACGTCACGATCAATCGGGCGCTGTCCAGGTCAAACCTGACGTTGGGACCCACTGGTCAGCGTCTAACTAATTAACCTAACCTAATTAACACTAACTCGACTTAGTTAGCAGGGCGGGGCCGCATGTCGATGACCGGGTGGTCAAACCCCGGTCAAAAGGGTCGATGGGTCATGGCGCGGCGTTTAGCCGCCAGCGAACCCGGCCAATGGCGCAAGTCTGAGATGGCCATTCCGGCCACCAAAAGAGGCGGGAGGTACCTCTGAGAGCCGAGGCGCCTGAAGTTCTTGGTGGGGTAGTTGGAGCTCGGGCGGCGGGATCGGCGCCGGCGACGAGCTGCGGCAGCCGAGCTCGAGCACGCTCGGGGTTGGCGCTAGGGGCACCGCAGGCGAAAGAGTGGGTGCTACGGACTCCTCTGAGTACGGTGAAGACGACGGCGTGCTCGGAACCGAGCCATCGTGGCTGTGTACCCACGCCGGCGACGTCTTGATGGCGGCGGCGGGTTTGATCCACGGGGAGTGGTAGCTAGAGGGGAGAATGAGCCGAGAAGAGGGGATCGACTCGGGAGCTCACCGTGGTTGCAAGGAGGCCGTCGGTGAGCTCGGGTGGGCACCGGGCAGTGAATTTAGCGGCGGCGACCAGCGGGTCGAGAGGGGGAAAGGTGGGGCGGCGCCTCGGGGTGCTCCGGCGTCGGGGGTTTGGTGAGGAGGAGGAGAGGGCTAGGCGGAGGCCATGGACATGTCGGCGAGGCGAGGGAGGGGCCCACGGGCGGCGGGGCGTTCTCGGTGGCGTTCGGTGAAGGGAGGGAGAGAGAGCTCCAGGGGAAGGGGAGGGACGAGAGAGAGCGAGAGAGGTGCGGGGTGGCTGCGTGGCGTCTCCGGGGTAGCCAGACGAGGAGGGGAGAGGCCAGGCAGGCAGGGGAGGAGGTGGCCAGGCGGCGACATCGCCAGTGTCCCTCCTCGCCATCTTGGCAGAGGTAGGTGACGAGCGGTCTTGTGGCCGGTGGGTGGGCCACCAGTCTTTGGGCCAGCAGGGGGGAAAGGAAGGTTGGGCCGGGTGGCTGCGCAGGTGAGGCCAGGTAAGGGCTTTTACCTAATTTGTTTCCTTTTCTATTTTTCTGACATTTGTTTTGATTTATTTAAAATACCAAACTAATTTATTTAATTATGCCAATTTTTGCAGGAGCTTACTATATTATTCCAGAGCTCCCCAACAAAAGGGCACAATTTTGGACAATATTTTATATATATAGTAATATATATCCAAGGCAATATTTATCGTATTAATTCCAAATGCCCAAAATAAATACTTATGAGATCCTAAAAATATTGGTTAGATTGTTAACTCTGTCCAATATTTTCAGAGGGCCACATGAGCATTTTCTTGGACCTTTTTGGAGCGATTTTTATCTAGGTCATTTCCAAAAGTGATTCTGAGGGTTTCACAAATCCCCATTTCAAAATTAACTGGAATTTAAACATGATGCACAATGAATGCCTTAATGCAACTAATGTCAAGCAATTCTAGGGCTGTGACAACTCACCCCCACTAAACAAGAATCTCGCCCCGAGATTCAAGACGTGAGGTAAGAGGAAAAGGGAGGTCACAAGCTATTACAATCTCCATGATCCAGTTGCCTTCTCGAAGATGTTGGTTCACTCCATCTTCGTGGTCTTGACGTCTTCGAGATCTTCACCCGACACGACAACGAAAGAAGGAAACCCTACATGATTCGATCTTCACGAAGATTAGCGAACATGATCGACATTCGGATTGAGAGACGGTGACACATCTCGAGTTGAGACATAAGATGCATCGAGAGGGATGGGGGAACAACAACGAGGTTTGATTAGTGGCAACAATTCCACGCTTTAGGAAGATGGTGGATGGTGTCATGGTGGCGAGGAAATATTCACCATGATCCCGTAACGGGACACCTCGAGAAAGGTGGCGCAAGGAACTATTCCCTTAAGTGGCAAAAAGAATTACTTTTGATCCATAGATCATTGGAACTCTCTATACCAGCCTAAGGCAATCACAAGCGATCATTTGGTGGAGTGCAAAGGAATGGTACACCCGGACTAGAATGGATGAGGTGGACTACCTTGTTGAAGACAACGCAATGGATGATTTGCTTATCATCGAGGGGGGGGGACCCATGGTAAGTCCACTTTTGAGGATGATCTTGAACAGAAACTACTAAGAAGGCAGCCCATAGAAATTGGCACCATGGGGTACATGCTGGGAACGAAATGCAACTGTTGGAATGTTCCAACCATCATATCCGCCTGAGATTCGGATCTGGTTGGTGTTAGGATATTTCAGACTTATCATGTCTGATAGGAAGGGTTGCAACACAATTTGACGGAATAATGTTGCGAGATTCTCAGGAAGTGAACTAAGGTAGCAAGCTCCAAAATATGAGCTGGTTTTGCTACAAACAGGTGAACACGTTGTCCCAGACAAGCATGACCACATGGTAGTCTTATAATAAAACACTACCGAGTTCAGGTTGGGAACCATCAACGAGGATATCGGAGTTTAACATAAGTCATATGACTAGCTCTTATGAAGAAACTTCTTCTCCTTGTGCAAATCAGTTAGTGGCTTGGTGTGCTATGGAATCCATATGGAATGAAGATGATCAGTCTATCAGACCATAGAATACTTCGCACATGCATGACTGACTTGGGATGGTTCCAAAGGAACAAAACAAACCTTTCTCAAGTTCATGGCGGCAACTTACACCAGATGCACATGAATTAGAGGAAGTCACTACTTTCATCCAAACATATGCTTCATGAGCGAAACACGAAGAATTGCTTACACAAGTTTCCAATACTAGGTTGATGCTCAACATGACTCATGGGGAGACAAAATGCTCTTGATGGGCTCAACAACAACTCATCGAATTTCCATATCATTTGGACTTCCACCATCATGTGAACACGTGATAGTATTGGTCAGACCAAAAGAGGTAATGGTGTATGCTCGAAGGATCAACCACGAGTAAGACAACATTACGAATATCATTGGTTCTGATTTGACTTGACAATGGCCCATACTCAAGTCAAAGAAGTGGTAGGACAATAGGTCCAACAACTGATCACAGGGACCAATCGATGAAGATATCATCTTTCTTCAACACATACTACACAAGAATATCCCTTTGGATCGAACTAAGTTAGGCAAGCTTTTATCTTCCAATTCTCCAAGTTATTGACTAGCTTAACCAACTAGCTCAGGGATATCCAACACAGATTCCTGGAGAAGGGGTGGTCCACAAGAAACCAACTTGATCACGAGCCCAACATAACAGTCAGGGAGCAACCCGGTAACACTTCCAAGAAGATATTTGGAAAGTCACGATCCACTGGTATGTTACTAAGCTCGAGAACAATCTTGCTTTTCAGGGCAAGACGAAATGATCAAATGGGTGAGGACTTGACACAATCCTAACTCATAGATCGAAGAGTGCACCAGAACTAAGGACTAGGTAGCACGATCAACCTCAGGATGATGGTTTAATAACCAACACGCTAAGAATGAGAATATTGTCCATTCACTACCAAGCAACAAGTTGCTCGGAGTATTGATTTCACACATCACAATTCACTTGCCGGCATTCCGGTTACAACAACACGGAACCGAGGAATGAATAATGATAGCGAGAGTATCACCGCGTCAAGAATTCCTAGGAGGTTGTGCAATTCCCATGACATTCTTGACATAAGATGGCAATACTTCAGGTGGAACAGAATCAAAAGCTGAATCGGCATTTTGATCTGCGGGATACAACTACTTTGACCCAATCCTAGAAATGGATGAGGTCTTCGAGTTTGTTTCTCCTAGTCATTCCGGAATAGAATGGCAGACGGACCACAAGGATAAAATGCATCGATGAACACAAATGCACACATACCCTTGGCTATCAATTGATAGATGAAGGTCAGAAGGCATCTAAGAGAACAACTCAAAGGAACATATAATTTTCTGAGTTGTGGATGCACAGATTAGTATGTCGAACGAAGCTCAACATTTCTTCCAGATAATCCATGCAGAAAAGTAGAACTGGCAGAGTCACAATATGGATGGAGAACTCCTCAAGAGCACTCTTATTGTGATCTTTTGGCTCAAAGAACTTCTGCCATAATTAGTTCATGGTATTTGGAAGAAGGAGAATACCACGGACTTCGAGGACTATCGCAAGGTTACTAATATCCTAAAGGCGCTAGCAAGTACTAACAACATGAAGTAGGATGAATCTCGGGTCCAGCAACCCAGGAGTAGAATGCCTATTACTAAATGGCATCGCGGGATGCTTTCGAAAGTGATGGCCAGAATCATCGCACTGGGGATACAAAAGCATTACTACATTGCTAGGTGACTTCCTAAACATCTAGGGTCATAATAATAGTTCCAACATATATGTCGAGGCAACAGAGTACCTCAACCGACTGGTTAGTGTGCTTAATCGGCCAAAAGGACATCGAGAGCGAAGAAAGGATTTGCAAATGCATCGGACTATTTAGAGACACAGGATGACTCGGACAGCATAACGGATGTAAATGCTCAAAATGATTTGAGACACCTCTGCAGAAAATGGTGGCATAACCACTCAACAACATCATAACAAGATTCGGGATCAATAGTTATCATCTGAAAATAGTAGGAACTGAATCGGGATTAAAACCAACAATCTTACAAGTCTATGGATTAGTAACACGTCATCCTAATAGATAGATGAGAAGCCTAGTTCTTAAACCCGTAGAAGAGAAGAGGATGACTCGGATCGAAGGCCATGAGGTATAAGGAGTAAAAAGAGCCTTACGTTCCTTCCACAATCAATTCCTTACATAACTAAAGCATTTCTAGACTCAACTTGACCAGTTTGGCTTGGTAATCCTCTGAGCAATCGAGGCTCGATACCAACGCTGTCGGGACCCGATCCTAAGTCACACCGATCTAGCATGTAACACATCATATCACTTTGCGGCCTCACGCACGGTATTCCCACGGTGTCGCCTTACCATGGCCGGGACCGTTTATGTCTTTTGGCTCACGTATATGATAGTGTCGCTAGCATCCATATGACAAAGAACCCGGCCGACATGGCTAGTCGTGAACCCAAAGCGGCGCTAACCCATGGGGACAGGCATACATGAATCACATCGAGCATGTCGGTCATCAACGTATGTATTCGGGCTGTAGCACTGGGCTATGAGGACTCCGTAACCCGGCTGTAGCAGCTAGGCAGACTCGAATAACACCGCGTGACATTTCCCGAAGGACGGACATAGGAACGAAGTGAAACATATGCCGCCAGTCAAGTGTCCAAGCGGTAGTCTTTGGGCTAGCGGACTCGGTGAACCGGTCAGAAGGACTACTATCGCTCGAGAAGCACGAGACTACATTTCCCCATATGAGAGGCTACCAAGGATAAACAACTAGTTTGTCGGATCCCACACATACCAAGCATTTCAAACATACACACATTATGCTCAATATGCGTAGATACAACATGGCATCACAACATAACTCTCGACTCAAAATATTATTCATTAGGCTCAAGAGCGAGATATTACAAACATGGGTCTCATGACCCAACACTCGAAACATACAAGTCAAAGCACAAGCGGAAGCTAAACATGTGCAGATACAGACAACTATAAATGAAAAAGGCTGAGAAGCGACTATCTACCAAATCCTGCCGAGGCACAAGATCGTAGCTGAGGTAACAAGCTAAACGTCAAGTCCAAGCGGAACTATTAGCGAGGCCGACGTCTCTCAAAACATAAAATAAGCAAGCGTGAGTACAATTGTACTCAGCAAGACTTACATCAGATCTAACTACATATGCATCATTATCAAAAGGAGGTGGTGGAGTTTGACCGCAGCAAGCCAGCTTTGACTCGGTGGCTATCTGAACTACGATTGCAAGTAACTCTTTTGAGGTGGCGCACGAGTCCACATATTCACCATGGCAATACACCACTATGGACCCGCTCCCGTCTCCCTCACGAGAACGCCATCCATAGCACTCACGCTTATCTTGCGCATTTTAGAGTATCCACTTTCACTTGTCTATGAACCGATATAGGCAACCCAAGTCCTTCTCCGTGGACACGGCTATTGAATAGATCATATTAAACCTGCAGGGTGTACTTCTTCACACGCGCTCACCACTTACCGCCGTTTACGACATGTACTCGGCAACCTTCAGCGGAAGCCCAGCGTGGGTGTCGGCCACGCCTACCTAAACACTCAAGTCCCTAGTCCAGGTTTATCGCCTATTCGGGTTCCATCCGAGGAGTCCGCCGAGGTTTCCCATACAGCCCGAGCGATGTGTGCGGGGTTCCCGAGATACCAAGCGGGCACTTTCGGTACACGACCCACAGTGCCTACCGCAACACAACCCACCCCTAAGGTCAGCGTTGCGTGCGGCCCCCACATGCTACAAACACGAAACTACTTGCAACTCCGGATGAGGACAAGGGTGGTCAAGAAGCCGAGAGGGTCCATTGGTTTGGGCCCAATGCGTGGTAGTAATCAGTATCATGGATCACAAACACAGAACTCAGTTCACGAGGGCGGCTGCAATGAGACAACCCACCATGTACTCCTACATGGCCTCTCACCGCTACCTTTACCAAATCGTGTTCACACACCTAGCTCACACACAATAGGACATGTTCACACAACCATTCCAATTCATTCCCGATGAATCGGACTGACTCAACTCTAAGCGATAGCAGGCATGACAAACAAGCATAAATGAGTAGGAACAACATGGGCTCAAACAACTCCTACTCATGCTAGTGGGTTTCATCTAATTCTTGTGGAATGACAGTCATGCAAAGGATCAAGGGTTCAGCTACATGACAAGTAACATTGAATCGTTGTTGTCCTAATGCAATAAAATAGAGCAGGAGCGAGAGAGTGGGATTGTATCGGAATGAACAAGGGGTTTTGCTTGCACGGCACTTCTGAAGATAATAGTTCTTCATCGGTGTCATCGAACTCATCGTCGGTACATCGTCTACCCGGAGGGGAAAATTACCGGCAAACAAGAGAGAGCACAATCAATGCAATGCACATATATGATGCATGATCATGTTAAGGTACTGAATTTACCTAATGCAATAGTAATCCAAGTTAGTTGAAGTGGAATTCAAACAAGGTTGAATTCCAACTCAAAATGCTATTTCATAAGTTACCCTAATCATGATTCATCCTATTCAGTGATGTTAAATTGTTCAAACATGCATGATCATGGCATAAACAGATTCTTCATATTTTTCTGATCATTTTTCATATATAAATTATTTCCATCCGAGTTACGGTTGAATTTATATGATTTTGAAGTTTAGAGTATTTTAAAATTACTGAATTAAATTAAATCCAAAAGGGATTCTTTGCGTCGACTGACGTCGATGTGGCGTCAGCGTCAACTGGGCGCTGTCCAGGTCAAACCTGACGTTGGGACCCACCGGTCAGCGTCTAACTAATTAACCTAACCTAATTAACACTAACGACTTAGTTAGCGGCGGGGCCCGCATGTCGATGACCGGGGTGGTCAAACCCCGGTCAAAAGGGTCGATGGGTCACGGCGCGGCGTTTAGCCGCCAGCGAACCCGGCGCTGGGCGCAAGTCACAGATGGCCATTCCGGCCACCAAAAGAGGCGGGAGGTACCTCTGAGTGGGAGAGCCGAGCGCTGAAGTTCTTGGTGGGGTAGTTGGAGCTCGGGCGGCCGGGATCGGCGCCGGCGACGAGCTGCTGCGGGCGGCCGGAGCTCGGCACGCTCGGGGTTGGCGCTAAGGGGCACCGCAGGCGAAAGAGTGGGTGCTACGGACTCCTCTGATGCGGTGAAGACGACGGCGTGCTCGGAACCGAGCCATCGTGGCTGTAGCCACGCCGGCGGACGTCTTGATGGCGGCGGCGGGTTTGATCACGGGGAGTGGTAGCTAGAGGGGAGAATGAGCCGGAGAAGAGGGGATCGACTCGGGAGCTCACCGTGGTTGCAAGGAGGCCGTCGGTGAGCTCGGGTGGGCACCGGGCCGTGAATTTGGCGGCGGCGACCAGCGGGTCGAGAGGGGAAAAGGTGGGGCGGCGCCTCGGGGTGCTCGGCGTCGGGGGTTTGGTGAGGAGGAGGAGAGGGCTAGGCGGAGGCCATGGACATGTCGGCGAGGCGAGGGAGGGCAGTGGCCACGGCGGGCAGCGGCGTTCTCGGTGGCGTTCGGTGAAGGGAGGGAGAGAGCTCGAGGAAGGGAGGGACGAGAGAGCGAGAGAGGTGCGGGGTGGCTGCGTGGCGTCTCGGGGTAGCAGACGAGGAGGAGAGGCCAGGCAGGCAGGGGTGGAGGTGGCCAGGCGGCGGCGACACGCCAGTCCCTCTCCTCCCTCTTGGCAGAGGTAGGTGACGAGCGGTCTTGGCACGGTGGGCTGGAGCCACCGATCTTTGAGCCAGGGGGGAAAGGAAGGTTGGGCGGGTGGCTGCTTGGTGAGGCCAGGTAAGGGCTTTACCTAATTTGTTTCCTTTTCTATTTTTCGACATTTGTTTTGATTTATTTAAAATACCAAACTAATTTATTTAATTATGCCAATTTTTGCAGGAGCTTACTATATTATTCGAGCTCCCCAACAAAAGGGCACAATTTTGGACAATATTTTATATATATAGTAATATATATCCAAGGCAATATTTATCAGATTAATTCCAAATGCCCAAAATAAATACTTATGAGATCCTAAAAATATTGGTTAGATTGTTAACTCTGTCCAATATTTTCAGAGGGCCACATGAGCATTTTCTTGGACCTTTTGGAGCGATTTTATCTAGGTCATTTCCAAAAGTGATTCTGAGGGTTTCACAAATCCCCATTTCAAAATTAACTGGAATTTAAACATGATGCACAATGAATGCCTTAATGCAACTAATGTCAAGCAATTCTAGGGCTGTGACACATTAGTAACCAGGGTTACTAATGGCGCATTTGCAGGTGGTGCGCCATTAGTAACCTGGGACCAACAAGATATTTTGGACAACCACACCTACCCACTCACTTTCCCCACTTAATTCTCTCCACCTCCTCCAAGCTTGTCTCGGCTGCCTCCTCCTCCTCACCTCATTTGCACCGTAGATTCATCCAAATTAAGTGGTTAAATTACATTTTTTGATAGGTAAGTAAGGGGGAAGCTATCTTTATGTTATTCTCCCTCTCCAACAACGTGCACATGCACTTTTTGTGGCCTAGCTAGATCTATGTATGTTCGTGGTGTTGCATATGTTTGTGGTGTTGCATATATGTTTATGTTTGCAGGTACCGGTATTTGAAATGCGATAGTTGCCAATATTTTGCCGGAATGTTGATTCATTTATGTTTCGGCGAGAATTTTGGCACTATGCTTTCTTTTTTGTCCTATTTTTAGGGAAAGTCATGCCAAATTTTATCTTGGTTCTAAAATATCGTTTTCTCTACCCATAGCGACCATAGTCCATACGATGACCGAAGGCATCGTGAATAGGTTTTTGAGCTCCACGAAGGCGAGATGCTTCAAAAGAGCGAGGCGGAGATAAGATGTCCGTGTCGAAGATGCAAGTGAAGAGCCTTATTGTGGACCCGGATTCGGGCAGGTCTTGGGACCACCTGCTCTTGCGTGGTTTCATGGATGGCTATCGGTGGCAAGGTGATGAAGATGACTATGAAGTCGTCCATGGGGCTGGGCAAGAAATGAGCAAGACTCGGGCGGGTGAGAAGGCGAAGAATCTCGAGACATGATCACGACGGTGATGTTGTACACATCATCATGTAGAAGATGCGAGGACATGATGATGAGGAAGATGCGGAGCAAGCGAAGGGCATGATCATGAAGATGAAGATGTCGGCGGAGCGACGATGATGGACCATCGATGGGCTGGGTGCAGGACCCTCATATTCAAGAGCTGCTTCTCAAGCGGGCGGATAACGCAAGAGCTGCCGCCGAGAGAAAGCCAAGCTGGATCAAGCCCCGGAGATAGACGCGGTTACTCCATTGTATGAAGGATGCAGGCCGAGGATACCGCTTTGAAAATAACGCTCATGGCTCGGAGATGAAGGTAAAACACAAAATGACCGACGCGTGCTTCGGCGAGAACATGTCATTCAGCACGAACGTCTTCCCAAGGGGAACGATGGTTCACCAGTTCGAGGCGAAGAAAATCGTGTGTCCTCTAGATTTACCGCCGTGAAATACCATGTGTGCATGAACAATTGCATCATTTATCGGGACGAGCACGCGAGTCTACCATATGTCTGGTGTGCGGCGTCACTCGATACAAGAAGAGGAAGAAAGCTCCTCGAAAAGTGGTGTGGTACTTTCTGGTCACTCCTCGTCTGCAGCGGTATTTCACGGACCCTAAGGTAGCAAAGCTCCTGCGTTGGCACGCGGATAGGGAGGAGAAGAAGCGAGAAGATGACGCAAATGATCCGGAGATAAATAAAAAAGACAAGATGCTGAGTCACCCTAAGGATGGGATCCAGTGGCAAGCGTTGAACTTCGAACACCCGGAATTTGGGAAGAATCCAAGAGTCAATCCGTTTGGCAGCCAGAGAAGCACACATAGCACATGTCCTGTGTTTGTGTGGATGTACAACCTTCCCCCTGGTTGTGCATGAAGAGGAAGTACATTCACATGAGTATGCTAATTGAAGGGCCGAAAAAACCAGGGAATGACATCAATCTATATCTGGGCTCTTTGAAGAGGAGCTAGACACGCTGTGTGGAAAACACCAGCCAATCGTGGGGCGCCGCAGAGAAAGAATATTTCCCTATGATAGCCGCCTTTGCTCACGACGGTGCACGACTATCTCGATTCTGGATATCTCATGGGCAGGTGGTCCACGGATTTTCTGGATGCATCAGTGCATGGATGACACAACGATCGCCCGACTAGATAGAGATCCGGGTCTTGAAAACCGTGTTCATGGGACATCAAAGGTGGCTTCACGATGATGACCCGTGGAGGAAACGCAAGGATCTGTTCGATGGTGAAACCGAACCCAAGATGCCAGCGTCACGAGGAGCGGCGAGGAAATAGACGGCTGTTGAAAATTGGAAAGATTGCCCACGCGGAAAGAAGCAAAAGGCGCCAAAGCCGGAAAAAGCGAAAGCGCCAGAGCCGTTCTTGAAGGTATGGAAACGAGGTCTGTTTTACGGGACTTTCCGTCTTGGAAGATCCATCGTGTGCCTCACAGCCTTGATGTCATGCATATCACGAAGAACGTGTCTGTAGAGTCTGCTTGGTACCGCTCAACATGCCGGAGAGGACCAAAGATGGGCGAAAGCAAGGGCGGACTTGAAATCAAAGGGCATCGGGGAGGAGCTTCACGCTAATGATGATGATGAGGCGAAGGGACACGGAAAGTCGTCGCAAAGGCAAAAGGCCAAGAAGACCGAAATGACTACCCTCCCGCGTGCTTCACTCTAAGTCGAGGAGATCGATCAGTTTTTCACCTGCCTCGTAGGAGTAAAACTTCCTTCTGATTCTGTGGGAAGATAAGCGAGATACCTAGACCAGTGAAGCGAAGTTCAGCGGGATGAAGTCTCACGACCGTCATGTGCCGATGACGCAGAATACTTCCAGTTGCAATCCGTGGCATCATGGGCGCGCACATACGTGAAACGCTATTTGGCCTATGCAACTTTTTCGACGTCATCTCGAAAGTCAGTTGGCGTGAGGCAACTCGAAAGGCTACAGAAGAGATCGTGGTGATACTATGCGAGCTTGAGATGTACTTCCGCCCGCTTTCTTGACGTTATGGTGCATCTGCTGGTCCATATCATGGAGGATATCATCCAACTCGGGCCGACGTTCCTGCACAGCATGATGCCGTTCTAAAGGATGAATGGTATCATCAAAGGATATGTTCGCAACATGTCACGCCCAGAGGGAAGCATAGCGAGGGCTTTCGACGAAGAGTGCATCTCCTCTCGCACAATTATCTAGGCATCGAGAACCCGTTGGTCTGCCGTCAACGAGCACCTCGGCAGGCTCGCCGGATGGGGTCACCGTGAGGGTCGCCGCGAAATGCATGTCGACTTTGAGGGTCGACTCGCCGACTTTGAAAGAGCAAACCTAGTCGCGCTACAACACATAGACGTGGTCGATCCTTGGGTGGTAGAGCACAAAACCTTTATTGAGAAGACGTACAATGACCGAGGCCAACAGAGGACGGACGGAGATATAATCAAAGTGCACAACTCATGTTTCACGCGTTGGTTCAAGCAGAAGCTTCTGTCGTACCCTTTACATGAGGATTATTCCGTGGAAGAACAACTCATATTCGCCTTGTCACAGGGCGTCGAGCACAACCTGATGACCTATGAGGCGTACGATATCAACGGCTACACATTCTACACCGAGGACAAGGACATGAAGAGCGATGGTTATCAGAACTCAGGGGTAACGATGGAATCCTACACCGGTAACGACAAGGACATATACTATGGAAGGATCGAGGAGATCTGGGAGCTGAGCTACATTGGAGAGAAGGTCCCGATGTTCCGTGTCAGATGGGCCAAGAGCGTCCTAAAAGAAGACCGGTATTTCACCACCATTGTTATACCCGAAGCCGAATCCAAGACCGCGGGCGCAAACGTCACCGTGAAAAATGAGCCATGGGTACTGGCTTCCCAAGTGGACCAATGCTTCTTCATTACCGACCCCTCAAAGCCCAGTCGTGTTGTCGTGAGAAGAGGCAAAAGGAAGATCATCAGAATGGATGGAGTAGCCAATGAGCAAGACTTCGACAAGTACGGCGACCCGAAGATCGAACATGACGACGACGATGAAGTAGCAGCATACACCACAAGAAGAAGCACGACCACCCTACCTAAAGGACGTTCGTTCCACAGAAGAACTCCAATTGCGAAAAAGAAGGGCAAGAAGATTGTGAACAGATAGCTAGCTAAGATCGATTGTATTTAAATTGTAGCCTTCATTTCTCGATTGTATTTCGACATATTCATAAATGTTTTTTCATGGGCACTTTTTGAATTCATGAATATTTTTTCAAATTTGATGATATTTTTTCATATTCATAAATGTTTTACCAATTCACAAATGAATGCAACTAAAAATCCAAAAAAAAGACTAGTTGTGCTTGGTTATATGTTACTCCCAAAAGCATATAAAGTTTGTTAAATTTGGAGCTATGGATATTTAGTTATGATTTAAACAAGTTTGAACATATTTAAACACAAATAAATATCAAACAACATTTTAAATGTTGTTAACATGGCAACGAACTGCATATTATTTTTCTACATGAAATTCTGAGCATCTAGCATATGTGACATGTTATATTTGGATGCATGGATAAAAAGATATGTGCAAACAAAAAATGCATAAAAACAAAAATTGGGGAGCATGGGAATCGAACCCAGGACTATCTAGTGTGTGTGCTGCGTGCTGACCAATTGGGCTAGTGTGTGTGTTCTGATGGAGATACGGTTAGGTGGAATATAACCTGAGTGCTCGAACTGTAATAAAAAATTACTAATGGCGCACCAGGGGGAGGTGCGCCATCGTTGTCGTCGTACTTATGGCGCACTAGGGGGAGGTGCGCCATTGCTAACTCTCCCCCACTCCACCTATTCCCCTTTGGCCTCTCTCCCTCCCTCGCCAGATCCCCCACTCGACCTAACCGTACGCCGCCGCCCCGCCTTGCTCCGCCCCCTCCGTCCGCCGCGCATGCACGCCGTCGGCGATGCCGCCGCCTCTCCTTCCCTGCCTTCTTCTCCCCTCTCCTTCCTCGCTGTCGGATCGCGACCAGCCCAAAAGCCGCCGTCCAGGCCGGATCGAGCCCACCCCGCCGCCCCACGCCCCACGCCTCCTCGGCGCGCCGCCTCCTCGACGCGCCGCCTCCTCCTCGACACGCTGCCGCCCGCCGCCTCCTCGACGCCGGCGTCCTCCTACGGCAGCCTGCCGTTATCCCACAGGTGATTCCTCACCTCTCCCCTCTTCCCCTCCTTCCCCCTACGGCAGCCTGCAAGCTTAGTGGTAGTTTGCTTGCTCGTTCATGATGCATTGTACAATATGCTTAGCTTAGTGGTAGTTTCCTTGCTCGTGGTTTGAACTCACGGCCACATTAGGTATAATGAGCCTGAGACGCAATGCATTACGCATATGGTCAGCGTCATGAATAGTACCAGGATAACATCAAGATGCTCAAAACAAATCTGAACCTAAATCTAGGTAGACTTCCACTTCCAGGATGTCATATTGCGTAAAAGCAACCACCACTGCAGCTTCCGAATGTGATTTTCAATGAGCATATTTGTAGTGTTGGAACCCTAAGCTGAGTAGAACTCACAGATTAAGAACAGTCTGCTTCAATGGCAAGTGTTTTGGTGACGCCAGGGCATGGATCCTCTCCGAATCCTCGTCGACAAAGAAAAGCTGCATAGATTGTTGATGTTCGAGCAGCTGCGAGAGAATAAAAAGGACCGCTCAGGAAATATACAAGCTTTGGTTTGGTCAATCAGATCTTAGATCTCTATGTAATGATGATCCAGAAAAACAGCCCTTGTCAGATCTTAGATCTCTATGTAATGATGATCACTTCGATCTCTATGTAATGAACATCAACAGCCTATATTATCGTTATACAAGTTCAGACTATATTAATTTCAAGCAGATAATTCTCAAAAAAAGATCATTTTACTGTCCATTTAGTGACAAGTTTCCTGGGAGTTGTCGACCCTTCTGCCTTTAGTTGTTGCTAGCCTAGAAGTAAGTCTCCTCATGGTTTTACTGGATCATTGAATTATCCCCGAGAGCGAAAGGGCAAAAATATCTCTAGCTGATTGATTATGCATGTTCTGTTATAGCTATTTCAGCAAATTGATGTCATCCTCTATTAGCAATGTTGCAATAAGGGAACATATATATCATTAGTAAGGTTAAAAGGAAGTGATCCATCTGCAACTGGTGTTTATTAGTCTTTTTGAGTGAGTTATCTGCATCTGCTCCTTGTGGTGGTGGTTGTTTAGGTGGGCAGTAAGAAACCATGCTTGATTTGGGGGACTGAACTTATGCTTATGTATGCCATCAGAAGTAATTCGAAATCATTATTCTCTCTTTTCCTTGCAGGTTTGGGCAACTTCAGTCGGTTGATCTTGAATCCATTGAGCCTTCACTTAGAGCTGGTACTCATCCATGTAACTCTTCACATTTCCATGTAGGATGGTTGCCTATCACTTACTAGTGTGCTAGTGCCCCTTAGCCTTGTAGTGTTTAACTAACAAAATTAGGCATTTGCTTCAGGATTGCCTCAGCTTTGTTTTATGCCATTGTGCAGTTCATAATATTATATCCACTTTTTATTAGACAAGTTTATTATAACAGTATGCATGTGCTCTTGAATCTTGATATGTATGTGTTCGGTAGTACCACACTTGACAATAGTCACAGTCCATACTTTATACCCTTTTTCTGTTTGCAACAACTAATTTTGAATATTAATATGTAGCAGAACAAGACAGTGAGCAATCTGATTGTGAGAGAAAACTATTTGCTTCCTTCTTTGACTAATTAATATCATTCAGAGTAGATGATGCAAGCAATCAACATTCAGTTTTGACCATAACAGTACACTTGCTCAGAGTTTAAGCATGTGTAGTGTACAACTGCTCCATGATCAGCAATAGTTTCTTTCACTAATTTGCAGTTAACAGCAATCCATGATTTTTTTTCAGCTAAAACTATTGATGATTTTTTGTTGGGTGACCTATTAGATCTGGAATGGAAGCTCACATAAGTTGAGCTGATTTTTGTCCATATGAAAGCAGAGGACCATATGGTCTGTGGCCTTTTCATCCATATGAAAGTAGAGGCACATTGTGGTGCTAGTTTGCTCGGTTTTGTCTCCGACCATCGTGTCGTGATGATTTTGCAGGTACCCCGAGAGGCCCTTGAGTTTGCCGGAATGTCGATTAACTTCCGTTCCGGCAAATTCAGGTACTCCATATGTCCTATTTTCAGTAAAGGTCATGCTGAAATTTTCCGTGAATTTTAGCATGACTTTGCTAAAAATCGGACATATGGGGTACTTGCTACTAATGCATGGGCCGGGGTATCTTAGTACTTAATTAAGTGGGATCAACTGCCTCTTGTGTTATGCATGGGCCTCGGCGTAGACAAACCCTAAATGATAAAACCTTGGCTTTTAGGGTGCCTCGGTGTTGATAAGAACCTAAATGATGAAAGCTTAGGCTTTTAGGGTGCCTCGGCGTCGACAAACCCTAAATGATAAAAGCTTAGATTTTAGGATGCCTCGGTGTCAACAAACCCTAAATGATGAGACCATGATCTTGTTCCCTGACAATAACCAACTTTTTGACCAAACTTTTTTCCTATTTAGAGCGAAACATGGCCCATAACGATGAGGCCGGCGGTTCGGGCGGCAAGCAATTCTGGGAGCCGTCCCAGGAGATGGAGGAACAACCTCACCGCTATGAGGACGCCGCGGAAGACATCGATCCTGACTACACAACCCCTAGTGGCGTCGGGGATGACACCACTGATGGTGTCACCGAGGATGCCACCACTGATGGTGCCGTCGAGGATGCCACCACTGATGATGGCAGCGCACACACAGATGGCAGCCAACCGAAGAGGCAACGGAAGGACCGGCACCCGAACGCGCTCCGCACCGTCAAGGAGGAATTTACTCAAGTGGACTCCGACAGGCATCCAACAGAGCCCAAACATATAGTCAAGGGGTACTCGGTTCAGCTCGGGTGCATCCTCTGGAGCATTGTCTCGATCAACACCGAGAACCTTAGGCATAAGGACTGAGGGAATTTGCGCAACCTCCTCTTCATGAAGCTACACGAATGATACAAGTTCCCCGCTGAATTTGAAAACACACGCCTCTCAGGGAATAAAGTGAACAGTGCCGCCCTCACGAGGATGAGCACGGCCCTGTCTACTTGGAGAAGCGCGGTGAAGAGAATGATTGAGAAAGGTGATAGTTATGAGAAGATCAAGGCAAAAAATCCTTCGATCAGCGAAGATGACTACAAGGAGTTCAAGATCAAGTGCGAGAGCAGCACAACCTCCGAATCAAGTCAGTGGGGAGAAATGCGGGAGTTGAACTTAGGGGAACACAAACTCGGTCCCGCCAAGATACAGAGTGGCGGAGCTTATATGGGACAAGGAGGACGCGAGCGCGCCGAGCAAGGCCTCTTGCCCAGCTTCGATAAATACAATGACAAGCGGACCATGAACTATGTCGGGCCCGGTACAAGGAGGACCCGATAACAAAGGAGCTTACCACGGATCCAAGACCAGGGCGCTTAAGCTTGTTCTCGCGAAGGAGATCGAAAGCGATGGCGCTGGGTCGCCTCGAGCACCCCTGCTTGGGACATCACTCTAAATAGGGCGTTGAACGTAATGAAAAACAAGGATAAGCTCGATGGCCGTCGTCACCGGTCGTGTGGCGGCAAAGGCTTGTCCACAAAATGGTCGTTATACTATACATTTGGTGGGCGAAAGGAGAAAAAGACCAGCTCGGAAAGCCAGTCACGCGAGGTTCAAGAACTCAAGGCACAAGTGGCGCGGATTCCGGAGATTGTCCAAGAGCAAGTGCAACAACAATTGGGATCGACGCTCACCGGCATTATGCCTACCTTGATTCATGGGCTGACGACGTGGATTGCGGGTGGCCAACAGGGGCCGCCGCCGATTCCCAGCCTTCACGGCCAGAATCAAGCACAATCTGCGCAGCGGCGCCATTGGTGTCTCCGGCGGCGGCGGTATTGGTGTCTCCGACGCCGGCACGGGCATTGGAGCTTAATGCACCCGGGTGTACGCCGGCCGGCACCTCGGCAGCAAGCGGCCCCTCCGTCGATTACCGTCGTCATTGTTGGCGATGCCTCGACATTAGCCGAGCTCGACGCCATCATCACGGTAACTAATTAAGCCTCTCGCCGAGGACTTCATCTCTTGCCTTTGATGGGCATCACTGACGCCCTACATGTTTTCGCAGGGCGCCGCCGACGTTCCGTGCACTCTCCTGCACTTCGTGAACGACGAGTTGGTCGATGTCGCCAAGGGCAAAATCGTTCAACCGGGCAACCCCGTGTTCCACGGTAAACCGATGCTACCCACCGTGTATAGGGTTCAACTGGTTCGGGTGCTGCCAGGCTGCGACGAGTTGTTACCTCTGATTTGACCCGCCGGGGCCGACGAAGATGATCTGATGACCCCCAACGCCTGCCTAAGCTGGCCCCTGCTTTGGCCGAAGAGCCAGATTCATTTGGGGGCGGGGGACACCACCCCAAAGACAACACCGCCAGTCGTGCCGGCGCCAAGCCATGGCAAGACCGCCGCGACGCTACCGGACATGCCGGACATCCCTATGGCACATGATCCGAACATGCATATGGCACAGGATCTGGACGACGACGACAACGATGACGGTCGTACATTTAGCAACGTCGATAAGTACTTTGCCGAACATGGGTACGATGATGAATTCTTGGGGCCTCCTTCTCAAGAACCCAAACCTACAAAAGACGATCGCGATCTAGCTGGTACCGCGGAGAAACCCAATTGCATCAGGCGTCATCTGGCATTCAGTTCTCAGGAGATGCCTCCAGCTGCCGACTTCACCGAGCCTCAGATAGCCGAGGTGCCAAATATTATTAGCCCCAACACACTCAAGAAGGCGGTCTCTGAGCAGAACTCGGTCCCATTACAACAGAAGAAGAAGGGACGGAAAAGAAAGAGTAACAAGGGTGCGAGCTAGCTGGCACCGAGTACGATCCGTGCTCAGGACGGGCCACCTTCACCTAAGAATATCTCGAGGAGGGTGCATGTGACGGGTGGGGCGATGCTACCGACAAATATGCGCAATGTTGCAACCGGTGCTATGCGGAGTCTGCATGATGTTGTTCTTTCTTTGGAGAAGCGGCGTCTCGAGAGAATGATGTGGCATACCCGATTTTCGTGGCTAAGGTGCCGAGGGCAAGGGCTTTGTGGATGGCGCCATCGGGGTACGATCGTCCCGCGGTTTGATGACATCTTTGCTATGTTTAACCTTCATCCGCTGCACTACACCTTCGTTCGGCTATTTTCGCTGAGTATGGAGATGCGGATCATTAGAGACAAGACCCCGGACATCGTGATAGTCGACCCCTTCTACATGCGTGCCAAGAACTTGTGTAGCGCTGGGGACCGCCATGTCGCGAGTTCTTACCTCGAAGGCATCATTCTGGCAAACCCAGATAAGGATAACTTCCTCGTGCCTTACTTTCCCGAGTAAGTCATCCCCTAACCGCCCCGTAACATATGATTTCCTAGATTTCGATCGTTCTTTCTTTTCTAACATTCTGTGTTCTGTGCAATGACACACATTGCACACTCATCCTCTTAAGCCCAAAATATTCCATGGCCACGTATTTCGACCCGGACCGTGACTCCAAGATAGACTACACAAATATCAAGAAAGTTCTTGATGATGTTCTCCCCGGCTACGCCAAATCTGGAGGCACCTTCACAAAGCCAGTTCGTAGGTACGGCAGGCACGTGTTCGCCCACAATACAAAGTTCTCCTGCGTCAAGCAGCCGCCTGGCGGTCAGAAGGATGCCTACTACGCCCTCCATCACATGCGGGCGATCATACGGGACCATCATCACCTTCTGCTACCAGATAATCTCAAAGATTGGGCCGCGGTCTTGTCGGCAATCCAGGACACAGACATCAGACAAGAATTCTTTCACATCCAGTCGGAGTTTGCGGAAATTATCCATCAAGATGTCCTTCGTACCTCGAGGCAGTTCTACCTCAGATATCAACCGTCCAACGGTGAGATAGACACAACGCTACAAATGCAGGCTGACAAAGCCCGCGATTTCATGACCATCACGACAGACGGCGGCTTCATCCACGCTCCGGTCCCATGAGTTGAGTCGAAAGTAGTGATGCTATGTGTAGTTCTGAAACATTGATTGGCTCATGTTGTAATTAAACTTTAATAAACTTGTATGTCTCTTTGGTTTGGACAGTCGTTCAACTTAGATGTAATCGATGCTATTTATTAGTAGGACCATGAATCTTGCTATTAATGTCTTGCTTTTCTCTTCCGATCCTTTTGTTGCATACTTATATATTGCTTATGTATTGTCTGTTGTTTGTCTTGTGCATAGAGATGCCGCCGTATGTCGTGTACAAGGGTAAGGTTCCCTGAGTCTCTGACGGTCGGGAGGAGTGTCAAGACAGGTTCACCATTTCAGCGATAATAGTTATAAAGGGTACACCACTAGGGCGGAGGCGGAATCTAGATACGCGCGCTATCTAGCGGGAGAGAGGAGGGAGCGTTGGAGGAACCGGATGAAGACCAGTTTCATCGCAATGATGCTCATCGTGATGACCGCAGCTCTCTTCTATGTGATGGTAGTTTAGATGATCGATATCGACTTGTAATGTGAAGACAAACTTGCTACTCGCGGTCTCAAGACTTGTAATGTTCTATCTTTGTTCGTTCTTTTGAATTTGGAGATTAATATGATGAATTGTATTCAGAGACTAATCTTCTATTGTATTCGATGAATCTGTTGTTGCTGTGTGGTGTTGTCTAAATTCTGTCCAATAATATATTTTGTAACCTGTGAAAATATCAGAAAAGAAAAAAATCCCTAATATTCATACTAGTGGCGCACCACACAAGACACTAATGGCGCACTGTGATAATCACACTAATGGCGCATCACCCACTGGTGCGCCATTAGTATGCCAAAGCACAAGGGTACATATGGCCCCCTGGGAGGCATACTAATGGCGCACTGTGGGCTATACTAATGGCACACTACGTGGTGCGCCATTAGTACACCAGATACTAATGGCGCACCAGTGGTGCGCATTAGTATTTAATTCTAATGGCGTGGTGCTAGTGGCGCACCAGTAGTGCGCCATTAGTAGGCAAAACTGGTGTGCCACTAGCATGCCTTTTCCTAGTAGTGATAGCCCATTGATACGCCTAGTTGATGTGAGACTATCTTCTCCTTTTTGTCTTCTCCACAACCACCATTCTATTCCACCTATAGTGCTATATCCATGGCTCACGCTCATGTATTGCGTGAAGATTGAAAAGTTTGAGAACATCAAAAGTATGAAACAATTGCTTGGCTTGTCATCGGGGTTGTGCATGATTTAAATATTTTGTGTGGTGAAGATAGAGCATAGCCAGACTATATGATTTTGTAGGGATAACTTTCTTTGGCCATGTTATTTTGAGAAGACATGATTGCTTTGTTAGTATGCTCGAAGTATTATTACTTTTATGTCAATATTAAACTTTTATCTTGAATCTTTCTGATCTGAATATTCATACCACAATTAAGAGGGTTACACTGAAAATTATGCTAAGTAGCATTCCACATCAAAAATTCTATTTTTATCATTTACCTACTCGAGGATGAGCAGGAATTAAGCTTGGGGATGCTTGATACGTCTCCAACGTATCTATAATTTTTTATTGTTCCATGCTATATTATATTCTGTTTTGGATGTTTATTGGGCTTTATTATACACTTTTATACTATTTTTGGGACTAACCTATTAACCGGAGGCCCAACCCAAATTGCTGTTTTTTGCCTATTTCAGAGTTTCGAAGGAAAAGGATATCAAAAGGAGTCCAAACGGAATGAAACCTTCGGGAACGTGTGTCAGATTTCGGGTTCCGGCAGACCCTTGAGGTTCGAACACTGGGGTGCGCGCGGAGATCTTGCCCTCTACCTACCTGCACCCCGCCGGCTCACTAGGATCTAAACTACGAAAGGAACAGCACAAGAGACACAAGGTTTATACTAGTTCGGGCCACCATTGTGGTGTAATACCCTACTCTAGTTTGTGGTGTGGTGGATTGCCTCTTGGGCTGATGGTGATGAACAATACAAGGAAGAATAGCCTCACGAGGGTCTGTTCTTGGCCGGAGCGATGAACTGCTTGGAGGAGTTCAGTCTCTCTCTCTCTCTCCCTCTCTCTCTCTCTCTCTCTCTCTCTCTCTCTCTCTGCTGATTCCAGATGCGATTAGATTGCCTCTACTATGGTGGCTAGCTCTACTTATATAGGCAGTGGCCCTGGGCCTCTTCCCAAATATTGAGCGGGAAGGGCGCCAACAATTGGCCATTTTGAAGGGGAACATCTGGTACACTTATCCTGACTAAAGTTGGTTCTCGCCTGTCAAAGGCTCGTGGTGACGCCGCTTGGGCTCCACAATGACTTCCTTCCTGCCGCTATTGGTCTTGGTCTTGTTGCAATCAAATGGACACCTTTGCTTGATGCTCTCGCTGCGCTTGCTCCTTTGCACCAAAGAGGAAAGGAGGACATCGCTGGGCTGGCGCCTACCTGGCGCCCTTGGTCGCCATGGCTTGTGTCATAGGCACCTCGTGAGGTACCCCGCCTTGATCTCTCCGCCTCCTTGCGAGCCACCTGATGAGGCCGCAGCTCGAGGAAGCTCCTGTCGTCCCCGCCTCAAGAAGGCTTGGTCCCTCGCGAGGGTCTTGAGCTTGTGTTGATGAAGATGGGTCGTGATGCCCCCCTTTGAGCCACGCCGCAGGCGCAGTGCAGCAAGTCTGGGACCCCAGTTCCCGTAACGCCGACAGAGCCCCTGTGCCCAAGGCGCGCTGGACTTGGCCGAGCAGAGGCGAAGGGCAAGTCGGGGCGCTGGGGTCCTAACAACCTGCGGCCTTGGGCGCCAAGGTGGCGGTTGATTGGACGTGGGCGTCTCCACTTCCCCATGAAACCTCGGCAACTGTACGAATTGACAAGTCCCTGCATGCAAAGCGGGTCATGATTATCTGCGAGCGTGGAGGTCGGCGGTTGGCCTCCCCTGGCTTTAAGTACGGAACGATGAGCGCTCCTATGGTCCGTTTCTGCTTGCTTCTTCTTCCCGGTTCTTGCTCCGTCTTGCTGCAATGGCTCCGATCCGCCGGTTCTCCGTGGCAGAGAAGGAAAGGCCTCGAGAGGGTCCCGACCGCCCCGCCAAGAAACGGCTAACCTCTCGCCATCGAATGAGGGTGCCCACCAGTGGTGTCGAGGCCTCGTGCGAGCGGCCACCACCGGGTTCCCGCTTCCTTGTACGCCCAGATCGGGGCTCAAGGGGTTGATGCCGAACGCCACGGGCGACGCCGCCGTCGGCGCCGGCGGGTCACGAAGGTGCGCGTAGTTCTCCCTGGAGTCCACGCCGAGGGCTCCTCCCGAGAGTTCGTACTCCATGCCGCCATGCCTCCTCGGTCTTGGGTTCACCCTCCTCCCTTCTTCGCCTCTGCGATTCCGCTGGAGGACCCACGAGCTCGGCTGCAAAGACGCCGCTGCAGACCTCGCAATCGGGCAGAGGTTGAGGTCGTTGCCCCGGGCGAGGTCTTCATGACTCGAGGCTGGGGCGAGATTGCCCGGGTCTGCGAGACAAGGGGCGCCCTCGTGATCCACCTGGAGTACGACAACGCTTCGGTCATGCTCTTCAAGGTCTTTCATGCGGAAGGGCGCCGGCTGGAGTGCTGCCCCGGGAGAGGTGATCGAGGCCCTGCCGTGGCGAGGGCTAGGCTCGCCGACCGCTCCCTCGGCAGCTCCTCAGGCGGTGGAGGCGCTGGAGGATCCAGCGACTCCGCCGAGCTTTTCGCGACTCCGGAGACGAGCGACGACAGCTACGAGCCCCCGAGCCTGCGCCGCTCTCGGAGCAGGGCGGGCTCAGCAGGCCGTCGCCGCCTCTGATCTGGGGTTGGCGCTGGTGCCTGACGGCCCACTGTTGATGATGGCGTATTTTGCAGGTGTGCGTGTAGTTAGCGTTCTTTAGGATCAGATCCCTGCGAGGAGTCAAAAGCGTGCCCCATGGGGGCTTGTAAGTTGCCTGTGGTCCTGTTTGTTAATATGATCCTTGTTGTGAAATAGTGCGAGTTGCTCATTCTGCCTTAGCTCAGTTCTCCCTTTCGAACCTTGCGAGGGCTTAGCGCTCTGCGCCGACAGGTCCCAGTCCCAAGGCAAGCTTCAGTCGTCGTTGGTATGCCAGGTCGCGATGTCGTGGTCAAGGCCAGGAGGTGAGCGGCCCGGGGTCCGGTAAGAGCCCCTGAGTCGCGATGCTCAGGAGGTCCCCCTTAGCGCTCAAGTAGACATCGTTTGGTGAGAAAGGAGAGCGACGTTGCTAACACGGGACTGCGTTGGGTGAGGGGACAGTGCCGTATTAGTTAGTGCTTTCGGAGGGCGACTTATCTCGAGAATCAGGGGTCGCTCCCTGGTGTGTTGCCGGGTCCGCATCGGCAAAGTAGGGGCGCCACAGGTCCTCACATGTCCTCACCTCTCGCCTTTGCTCCCTTTCGCTTACATCCTCGGGTCCCGCCCTCGAGCTGGTCTCACCGTCGCTGGTATGCCGGTCGTGATGCCGTGGACAAGGCCGAGGGTGAGGGCCGGAGAGCCAGAGGAGCCCCGAGTCGCGATGCTCGTGTACCCCCTTTAACGTGCAAGCGGTTCACGGATGAGAGTGAAGGAGACACCGCGGGGCCTCGCCGACATCGCTCCTTGAAGAGATCCTGCGGGCTCATCACAGAAAGAATGAAAGTTCGCCGTCACGACCGACAGTCGGCTGTTAGTTGCCCCGGAGGGGTGATGAGGCACTGAAGGCTTGACGAGGTAGCGCTATGCGGGGCTGCCGCGGCCAGAGCTCAGCCATTCAGTTTGTCGGCGCTGCGGGGCGGACCCATGTGCAAGCTGCGTGCCGTTAGGGAGCAGCTCAACAATCGGTGTCGCTGAGCGGGCAACTTGGTCAAGCATGTTAATCACGAAGGAGCAAGTCCATTTAGATAAGCGCAAAGAAGATTTAACATCGCCGGTCGGACCCGAGCGACTGGGATGATGCAGCCCGAGGGCGCCCCAACAAGATAAGCTAGGAACATGAAGTAAAAGGGATACACGCCGCAGGGACGGACCCACGCGCCCTGGGAATAATGCAGCCTTGGGGGGCGCTCCCAGTTGGAAATGAAACTTGAAAGATGTCACCTGATAGCATTGAAGACGAAAGGGTGTTGGTGCAGCAGACTCGGTGGGCTGCGAGAGCCGATCCTCACGAGCCCCCAGGCTCAGGGGCCTCGGGAGGCTCCGGAGGCGCTGGTGGCTCCTCGTGGACCATCTCCATCTCTGCCAGGGCTGCGGAACGCCTGGCCTCTTGAGCCTCCAGGATATCTCTCATGAGGCGCTGGTACGTGGCGGCTGCGTTCGGCAAGCCGTAAGGCATGCGAACGTAGCTGTGGGGTGGACCTTTGCAGCGCCCCACTCGAGAGGGCCAGAGGCGCTCCTGAGAGGCGGCTCGGTTGAGCCCTGGTATGTCGATGTAGACGCGTAGCCCACCATCCTCGCCTGGATGGGGAGCTACGGCAGGTAAGCGGCGGCTGCCACTCATGACTCTTAACTCCTGCAGCTCCTGAACGATCTTGCTGACGAACTCCTGAGGGTTTGGCCCTCCTTGCCTTGCTCCTTCTTGAGGGAAACGTGCTTCGAAACATGCCTCCAAGTGGTGCCCAAGCGCCTCCCTCGTGACCTTAGCAAGGTCGGTGGCCCTCCAGGGGGGAGCCCCCGAGCCCTGCCTGAGGAGGGCGCCGGGCGCGCTTTCCTATGCGATAGAAGGAGGTTCCCCCTAAGCAGGCGCGGACCCTGAGGGGCCTGCCTCCTGAGGGGTCGGGCCGGACGATGTCCTCTTCTTCTTGGGGGTAGGGCTGGACCAAAAGCTCGTAGCTCGCGAGCTTAATGAGCACTCGATAGTTCGGCTCGTTAAGCTCGTAGCTCGCTTCTTAATGAACAGAGCCAATCATTGATTTTAGCTTGTTAAGCTTAACGAGCTTAACGAGCGAGCTAACGAGTTTCACGAGTAGCTCGTTAAGCTCGTTAGTAACAACACAACATATATTTTCATATTACGTGACAAACTTTTTTAGCACCTCAGCCCATCTATTTAATCTAATTGACATATGAGGCAACATACTACTTCATTTCTTTTCTTAGTCATAATATTTTATCTTGAAAACCATACCTACGCATTCATCATGTATATTGTAACACATTATAATCATTAACGAAGGCCGCGAAGCGCCACGAAGCTTCAAACGAGCCGAGCCGAAAGCAGGGTTTTCTGCTCATTAATCTTAACGAGCTTAACGAGCCGAGCCTTAACGAGCACGAGCTTAACGAGTACGAGCTTAACGAGCCGAGCTGCTCGTTAGTCCAGCCCTACTTGGGGGTGGTCTCGGGAAGCCTCCCGCTTCCGCGATCCGGTCTTCAAGTGATGCGGCTCGAAGGCTCGCCTCGAGGAGCACATCGCGTCTTTCTCTTCGCAGGCACCGTGATGACTCCGCCACTTCGGCATCTTGAGGACGCTAGCCGTGGTGGGTTACGCCATGAACTTGGCCAGCGCGGGTACCCGAGGATGGCGCTAGGCGGCAAAGAATGTGGGCGACGCTGAAGTCGGCGAGCTCGGTGCGGTAGTTGTCGCGTCGCCAAGGTGACAGGGAGGCGAACCTGCCCGATCGGGACCGTGGAGCCGCTCGGTGACCCCAGAGAAAGGCTTGGTTGGTCAAGCCGATTGTAAGGCACTTGGAGATTGTTGAACGCTTCCACGACAGACGCTGAGCCCCGCCCGCCATCGGCGAGGGTCTTGGTGACTAGCACGTTGTCGATGATTGGGGAACAAAGCATCGGAAGGACTCCGCCGTGGCCGCACACTTGAGCTGATCCGCCGAAATGAACGTGATGGTGCACGCCACCACTTAAGGGGCGGTGGCTTCGAGCTTGGGAGGACTGCATTCACTTCAAGGGCGAACTGCTTGAAGATGCGTTGAGAGGTCGGGCTTGAGCTCCGCCCAGATGCAGCGACGCGCTGCCCCGGAAGCCCCCACCCCGCCCCGATGATGGTCTTCATTTCTCCTTGGCTACGGTGGCAGAGGAGGAGGCTCGCTGCCTTTGCGGGCGATCTCGCGAGGCTGATCCTCCACCTCCCTCGCGAGGTTGGTCACGCCACCCTTGGCGAGGGCCGCGGTCTTCCCAGCGTCCTGTGTTCCTTCCTCCTCCTCGGCCGTAGCCCCGGTCGCTGCGGTTGGGACGTCGGCCGATCCTCCCTTCTCGCACGGCTCGGAGCTCTTGACATTCGCTGTTGCTGGGTGTGGAGGTCGTGGTACACGCAGACCGCTGCCCTTGGAAGACTCGGGCTGATCTCTCGCCCGCTTGGTGTCCGTTCGCCATGAGCACGGCAGCCCCTTGCGCTTCACATCCTTGGCCTTGGGCTTCTTCTCTTCCGGGTCCGGCGAGCAGCTCAAGGAGGAGAGACGCCTTCCTCGCCCCCGGGCGCACTTGGTCGCCAAGTTGAACAGCTCCAAGGAAGTGCACAAGTCTTCATGCATCGCCACCCTCCTTCATCTTGACGTCGCGCACATCGCCGGAGAAGGCGGAGATGATGGCCTCCTCGGTCACCTTGGGAATCTTGAGGCACGCGTTGTTGAAGCGCCGATGTATTTCTGCAGGTCTCCCCGGCTGCCGCTGATGCGGGCGATGTCGCCACGGCAGTGGCCGGTCACGAGTACCTTGGAAGTTGGCGATGAAGCGGGTGCACATCTCGCCCCAGAGGAGATCGTGCTCGGGCCAGGTTCAGAGCCAAAAGGGCCCGCCCTGAGCGCCATGGGAAACCAGTTCGCCATGACCTTCTCGCTCACAGGTGGCCGATGCCCAGCTCAGAGAGCTGGAGGAACTCAAGGGCCGGACGTACCATCGTAGCGAGGAGGCAAGTCCGCTTGAACTTGTCGGGCCATGCGACTACGCAGCTCGGGGTGAAGGCACGGCAGCTCGCCGTGGCCATGGGAGGCCTTGGGTGACGAAGAGCTTGGTCTTGCGGGTCCCCATGCGCTGCAGCTGGAGCAGCGCTGGGTCTTGACGTGTTGGAGCAGGAGCGTGGTCGCGACGGGCTAGAGCGGGAGCACTGGGCAGCTTCTTGCGGGCGAGGGACCTCCGGCAGCTTCTTCTCTTGCCGCTACTGGTGCCGGACGGAGCGGTTCCGCCCAGGACCACGCCGCTTTGGGGCTGTGGTGCTTCTTGAGGGGAGGCGGCCGAGGCGCCCAGAGCTTCGCCGCCGCAGCAGACGGGTGCAGTGCAGCGAGACAGACGGCACGGGGAGCCTTCGCGGCGCGGACGAAGCTCGGCGACGCGGTCGAGCCACTCTTCGTAGACGCTGCCGACAGACGGTAGCGCAGAGCTCGTTCGCGCGATGAGCGCAGCTCGAGCCTCCATGGGCGCGCGGAATGCGCGAGACGAAGAACCAGCCGGGCGAGTGAGGGGTAGCAGGCGGCCGCCTTGCCTCACGGAGGATGCTGGGACACGTTGTTGCTCGTTTTCCCGCCGGCCGGTGGCGGCGTTGACGGCAAAGCGACGGAACGACGAGGGCGCTTCGCCGACGGAGCCGCTCGGGCGACGCGGAAGCGAGAGCGGCTCGGCGCCGACGCGAGCCCGACGAGCGCCGACATGGATGCGGTGGTCGACGGAGAACAGGCGGCGGAAGATTTAATTCCGCGCACCTACCGGCGTACAAATGTCGATTTCGGGTTCCGGCACTTTGAGGTTCAACACTGGGTGCGCGGAGATCTCGCCCTCTACCTACATGCACCCCGCCGGCTCGCTAGGATCTAAACTACGAAAGGAACAACACAAGAGACACAAGGTTTATACTAGTTCGGGCCACCATTGTGGTGTAATACCCTACTCTAGTTTGTGGTGTGGTGGATTGCCTCTTGGGCTGATGGTGATGAACAATACAAGGAAGAACAGCCTCGCGAGGGTCTATTCTTGGCCGGAGCGATGAACTGCTTGGAGGAGTTCAGTCTCTCTCTCTCTCTCTCTCTCTCTCTCTCTCTGATTCCAGATGCGATTAGATTGCCTCTACTATGGTGGCTAGCTCTACTTATATAGGCAGTGGCCCTGGGCCTCTTTCCAAATATTGAGCGGGAAGGGCGCCAACAATTGGCCATTTTGAAGGGGAACATCTGGTACACTTATCCTGAATAAAGTTGGTCCTCGCGTGTCAAAGGCTCTGGTGGTGACGCCGGCTTGGACTCCACAATGACTTCCTTCCTGCCGTTGGGCTGGTCTTGGTCTTGTTGCACCAAATGGACACCTTTGCTTGATGCTCTCGCCGCTTGCTCCCTTGCACCTAAGAGGAAAGGAGGACGGTCTGCTGGCTGGCGCCTCACCGGCGCCTTTGGTCATCATGGCTTGCGCCATAGGCACCTCGTGAGGTACCCCGCCTTGATCTCTCCGCCTCGCGAGCCACCTGATGAGGCTGTGCTCGAGGAAGCTCCTGTCAGTCCGCCTCATGAGGCTTGGTCCTCGCGAGGGTCTTGAGCTTGTGTTGATGAAGATGGGTCGTGATGCCCCCCTTTGAGCCACACCGGGCGCCGCAGTGCAAGTCTGGGGACCCCTGCTCCTGTAACGCCGACAACGTGATTTTCGGAACAAACGTGATCCAGAGGACTTGGAGTCCATGTAAAGCAATCAACGAGGAGGGCACGAGGCAGGGGGGCGCACCCACCTCCCCCAGGCGCGCCCTCCACCCTCGTGGGCCCCTCGTTGCTCCACCGACGTACTTCTTCCTCCTATATATACCCATATACCCTGGAAACATCATATACGGAGCCAAAACCCTATTTCCAGCGCCGCAACCTTCTGCACTCGTGAGATCCCATCTTGGGGCCTTTTCCGGCGCTCCGTCGGAGGGGGCATTGATCATGGAGGGCTTCTATATCAACACCATAGCCTCTCCGATGATGTGTGAGTAGTTTACCTCAGACCTTCGAGTCCATAGTTATTAGCTAGATGGCTTCTTCTCTCTCTTTGGATCTCAATACAAAGGTCTCCTCGATCTTCTTGGAGATCTATTCGATGTAATCTTCTTTTGCGGTGTGTTTGTCGAGATCCGGTGAATTGTGGGTTTATGATCAAGTTTATCTATGAACAATACTTGAATCTCCTTTGAATTCTTTTATGTATTATTGGTTATCTTTGCAATTCTCTTTGAATTATCAGTTTGGTTTCGCCTACTAGATTGATCTTTCTTGCAATGGGAGAAGTGCTTAGCTTTGGGTTCAATCTTGCGATGTCCTTTCCTATGACAAAGAGGGCAGCAAGGCACGTATTGTATTGTTGCCATCGAGGATAAAAATATGGGGTTTATATCATATTGCATGAGTTTATCCCTCTACATCATGTCATCTTGCTTAAAGCATTACTCGTTCTTATGAACTTAATACTCTAGATGCATGCCGGATAGCGGTCGATGTGTGGAGTAATAGTAGTAGATGCGTAATCGCTTCGGTCTACTTGTCGCGGACGTGATGCCTATATACATGATCATACCTAGATATTCTCATAACTATGCTCAATTCTATCAATTGCTCGACAGTAATTCGTTTACCCACTGTAATACTTATGCTCTTGCGAGAAGCCACTAGTGAAACCTATGGTCCCCGGGTTTATTTTCCATCATTTTAATCTCCCGTCAACAAGCTATTTCTCGAGCCATTTATTTTGCTTTCTTTACTTTTACTCTTTACCATAAAAATACCAAAAATATTATCTTATCATATCTATCAGATCTCACTCTCGTAAGTGATCGTAAAGGGATTGACAACCCCTTTATCGCATTGGTTGCGAGGTTCTTATTTGTTTGTGTAGGTGCATGGGACTCGAGCGTGGTCTCCTACTGGATTGATACCTTGGTTCTCAAAAACTGAGGGAAATACTTACGCTACTTTACTGCATCACCCTTTCCTCTTCAAGGGAAAACCAAGGCAGTGCTCAAGAGATAGCAGTGGTCTTGTTTAACCATAAACACTTGATGCTCTTTCTTGATTTATACCTTCGCCAATTTCAGCATCGCGAAGAGCTCGGGAATCATTTTTGTCATCCCTTGCATATTATAGTTCATCACGAAGTTCTAGTAGCTTGGTGACAGTGACTAGAGAACTCTGTCAATCACTATCTTATCTGGACGAATAACTCCCACTTGATTCAAGCGATTGAAGGAAATATGCCCTAGAGGCAATAATAAAGTTGTTATTTATATTTCCTTATATCATGATAAATGTTTATTATTCATGCTAGAATTATATTAACCAGAAACTTAGTACATGTGTGAATATATAGACAAACAAAGTGTCACTAGTATGCCTCTACTTGACTAGCTTGTTGAATCAAAGATGGTTAAGTTTCCTAGCCATAGACATGAGTTGTCATTTGATTAACGGGATCACGTCATTAGAGAATGATGTGATTGACTTGACCCATTCCGTTAGCTTAGCATTTGATCGTTTAGTATATTGCTATTGCTTTCTTCATGACTTATACATGTTCCTATGACTATGAGATTATGCAACTCCCGAATACCGGAAGAACACTTTGTGTGCTACCAAACGTCATAACGTAACTGGGTGTTTATAAAGGTGCTCTACAGGTGTCTCCGATGGTACTTGTTGAGTTGGCATAGATCAAGATTAGGATTTGTCACTCCGATTGCCTGGAGAGGTATCTCTGGGCCTCTCGGTAATGCACATCACTATAAGCCTTGCAAGCAATGTAACTACCGAAAGTTAGTTGCGGGATGATGCATTACATAACGAGTAAAGAGACTTGCCGGTAACGAGATTGAACTAGGTATTGAGATACCGACGATCGAATCTCGGGCAAGTGACATACCGATGACAAAGGGAAATGTATGTTGTTATGTGGTTTGACCGATAAATATCTTCGTAGAATATGTAGGAACCAATATGAGCATCCAGTGTTCCGCTTATTGGTTATTGACCGGAGACGGTCTCTCGTAATGTTCGCATAGTTCTCGAACCCGCAGGGTCCGCACGCTTAACGTTCGGTGACGATCGGTAATATGAGTTTATGTGTTTTGATGAACCGAAGGTAGTTTGGAGTCTCAGATATGATCGCGGACATGACGAGGAGTCTCGAAATGGTCGAAACATAAAGATCGATATATTGGATGACTATGCTTGGACTTCGGAAGGGTTCCCGGTAAGTTCGGACAAATACCGGAGTACCGGGGGGTTACTGGAACCCCCAGCGAGTGTAATGGGCCTCATGGGCTTTAGTGGAGAAGAGGAGGGCGGCTGTGGTAGGCCAGGCCCCTCCCCTCTAGTCCGAATTGATAAGGAAGGGCGGTGCCCCCTTTTCCTTCCCTCTCTCCTCCTTCCTTCCTCCTACTCCTACTCTGAAGGTTGGAGTCCTACTCCCTGGGAGTAGGACTCCCCATGGCGCGCTTAGGAGGCCGCCCTCCCCCTCCTCCACTCCTTTATATATGGGGAGGGGCACCCCATAGACACACAAGTTGATCAGTTGACCTTTTAGCCGCAGCGTGCCTCCCTCCACCATAATCCACCTCGGTCATATCGTAGCGGTGCTTAGGCGAAGCCCTGCGTCGGTAGCATCATCATCACCGTCATCACGCCGTCGTGCTGACGGAACTCTCCCTCGAAGCTCTACTGGATCGTGAGCTCGTGGGACGTCGCCGAGCTGAACGTGTGCAGATCGCGGAGGTGTCGTACGTTCGGTACTAGGATCGGTCGATCGTGAAGACGTACGACTACATCAACCGCATTGTCATAACGCTTCCACTAACGGTCTTCGAGGGTACGTGGACGACACTCTCCCCTCTCGTTGCTATGCATCACCATGATCTTGCGTGTGCGTAGAACGAAACACTGAGACCGAAAGGTCGAGCGTGAATCATATAGTAGATATGATCAACATAGTGATGTTCACCATTGAAAACTACTCCATCTCACGTGATGATCGGACATGGTTTAGTTGATACGGATCACGTAATCACTTAGATGATTAGAGGGATGTCTATCTAAGTGGGAGTTCTTAAGTAATTTGATTAATTGAACTTTAATTTATCATGAACTTAGTACCTGATAGTATTTTGCATGTCTATGTTGTTGTTGATAGATGGCCCGTGTTGTTGTTCCGTTGAATCTTAATGCGTTCCTTGAGAAAGCAAAGTTGAAATATGATGGTAGCAATTACACGTACTGGGTCCGTAACTTGAGGATTATCCTCGTTGCTGCACAGAAGAATCACCGCTAGGTGCCAAACCTGCTGCAGGAGCAACGCCGGATGTTATGAACGTCTGGCAGAGCAAAGCTGACGACTACTCGATGGTTTAGTGTGCCATGCTTTACGGCTTAGAACCGAGACTTCAACAATGTTTTGAACGTCATGGAGCATATGAGATGTTCCAGGAGTTGAAGTTAATATTTCAAGCAAATGCCCGGATTGAGAGACATGAAGTCTCCAATAAGTTCTACAGCTGCAAGATGGAGGAGAATAGTTCTGTCAGTGAGCATATACTCAAAATATCTGGGTATAACAATCGCTTGATTCAACTGTGAGTTAATCTTCCGGATGATAGTGTCATTAACAGAATTCTTCAATCACTGCCACCAAGCTACAAGAGCTTCGTGATGAACTATAATATGCAAGGGATGGATAAGACAATTCCCGAGCTCTTCGCGATGCTAAAGGTTGCGGAGGTAGAAATCAAGAAGGAGCATCAAGTGTTGATGGTCAATAAGACCACCAGTTTCAAGAAAAAGGGTAAAAGGAAGAAGGGGAACTTCAAGAAGAACGGCAAGCAAGTTGCTGCTCAAGTGAAGAAGCCCAAGTCTGGACCTAAGCCTGAGACTGAGTGCTTCTACTGCAAAGGGACTGGTCACTGGAAGCGGAACTGCCCCAAGTATTTGGCGGATAAGAAGGATGGCAAGGTGAACCAAGGTATATGTGATATACATGTTATTGATGTGTACCTTACTAATGCTCGCAGTAGTTCCCGGTATTTGATATTGGTTCTGCTAATATTTGCAACTCAAACATGGACTATGGATTGCGAAGATTGGCTAAGGACGAGGTGACGATGCACGTGGGAAATGGTTCCAAAGTCGATGTGATCGCGGTCGGCACGCTACCTCTACATCTACCTTCAGGATTAGTTTTAGACCTGAATAATTGTTATTTGGTGCCAGCGTTGAGCATGAACATTATATCTGGATCTTGTTTGATGTGAGACGGCTATTCATTTAAATCGGAGAATAATAGTTGTTCTATTTATACGAGTAATATCTTTTATGGTCATGCATCCTTGAAGAGTGGTCTATTTATATTGAATGTCGATAGTAGTGATACACATATTCATAATATTGAAGCCAAAAGATGCAGAGTTGATAATGATAGTGCAACTTATTTGTGGCACTGCCGTTTAGGTCATATTGGTGTTAAGCGCATGAAGAAACTCCATACTGGTGGACTTTTGAAATCACTTGATTATGAATCACTTGGTACTTGCAAACCATGCCTCATGGGCAAGATGACTAAAATGCCGTTCTCCGGAACAATGGAGCGAGCAACAGATTTGTTGGAAATCATACATACTGATGTATGAGGTCCGATGAATGTTGAGGCTCGTGGCGGATATCGTTATTTTCTCACCTTCACAGATGATTTGAGCAGATATGGGTATATCTACTTGATGAAACATAAGTCTGAAACATTTGAAAAGTTCAAAGAATTTCAGAGTGAAGTGGAAAATCATCGTAACAAGAAAATAAAGTTTCTGTGATCTGATCATGGAGGAGAATATTTGAGTTACGAGTTTGGTCTTCATTTGAAACAATGCAGAATAGTTTCACAACTCACGCCACCCGGAACACCATAGCGTAATGGTGTGTCCGAACGTCGTAATCATACTTTACTAGATATGGTGCGATCTATGATGTCTCTTACTGATTTACCGCTATAATTTTGGGGTTATTCTTTAGAGATGGCTGCATTCACGTTAAATAGGGCACCATCTAAATCCGTTGAGATGACGCCTTATGAACTGTGGTTTGGCAAGAAACCAAAGTTGTCGTTTCTTAAAGTTTGGGGCTGCGATGCTTATGTGAAAAAGCTTCAACCTGATAAGCTCGAACCCAAATCGGAGAAATGTGTCTTCATAGGATACCCAAAGGAGACTGTTGGGTACACCTTCTATCACAGATTCGAAGGCAAGACATTCGTTGATAAGAATGGATCCTTTCTAGAGAAGGAGTTTCTCTCGAAAGAAGTGAGTGGGAGGAAAGTATAGCTTGATGAGGTAACTATACCTGCTCCCTTACTGGAAAGTAGTTCGTTACAGAAATCTGTTCCTGTGACTCCTACACTAATTAGTGAGGAAGCTAATGATGATGATCATGTAACTTCAGATCAAGTTACTAACGAACCTCGTAGGTCAACCAGAGTAAGATCCGCACCAGAGTGGTACGGTAATCCTGTTCTGGAGGTCATGTTATTTGACCATGACGAACCTACGAACTATGAGGAAGCAATGATGAGCCCAGATTTCGCAAAATGGCTTGAGGCCATGAAATCTGAGATGGGATCCATGTATGAGAACAAAGTGTGGACTTTGGTTGACTTGCCCGATGATCGGCAAGCCATCGAGAATAAATGGATCTTCAAGAAGAAGACTGACGTTGACGGTAATGTTACTGTCTACAAAGCTCGACTTGTTATGAAAGGTTTTCGACAAGTTCAAGGAGTTGACTATGATGAGACTTTCTCACCCGTAGCGATGCTTACGTCCGTCCGAATCATGTTAGCCATTGCCGCATTTTATGATTATGGAACTTGGCAAATGGATGTAAAGACTGCATTCCTGAATGGATTTCTGGAAGAAGAGTTGTATATGATGCAACCTGAAGGTTTTATCGATCCAAAGGGTGCTAACAAAGTGTGCAAGCTCCAGCGATCCATCTATGAACTGGTGCAACCATCTCGGAGTTGGAATAAACGTTTTGATAGTGTGATCAAAGCATATGGTTTTATACAGACTTTTGGAGAAGCCTATATTTACAAGAAAGTGAGTGGGAGCTCTGTACCATTTCTAATATTATATGTGGATGACATATTGTTGATTGGAAATGATATAGAATCTCTGGATAGCATACAAGGATAATTGAATAAGAGTTTTTCAATGAAAGACCTCGGTGAAGCTGCTTATATATTTGGCATCAAGATATATAGAGATAGATCAAGACGCTTAATTGGACTTTCACAAAGCACATACCTTGATAAAGTTTTGAAGAAGTTTAAAATGGATCAAGCAAAGAAAGGGTTCTTGCCTATGTTACAAGGTGTGAAGTTGAGTCGGACTCAATGCCCGATCACTGCAGAAGATAGAGAGAAAATGAAAGGTGTTCCCTATGCTTCAGCCATAGGCTCTATCATGTATGCAATGCTGTGTACCAGACCTGATGTGTGCCTTGATATTAGTTTAGCAGGGAGGTACCAAAGTAATCCAGGAGTGGATCACTGGACATCGGTCAAGAACATCCTGAAATACCTGAAAAGGACTAAGGATATGTTTCTAGTTTATGGAGGTGACAAAGAGCTCGTCGTAAATGGTTACGTCGATGCAAGCTTTGACACTGATCCGGATGACTCTAAGTCACAAACCGGATACGTAATTATATTGAAAGGTGGAGCCGTCAGTTGGTGCAGTTCTAAGCAAAGCGTCGTGGCGGGATCTACGTGTGAAGCGGAGACATAGCTGCTTCGGAAGCAGCAAATGAAGGAGTCTAGATGAAGGAGTTCATGTCTGATCTAGGTGTCATACCTAGTGCATCGGGTCAAATGAATTTTTTTTGTGACAATACTGGTGCAATTGCCTTGGCAAAGGAATCCAGATTTCACAAGAGAACCAAGCACATCAAGAGACGCTTCAATTCCATCCGCGACCAAGTCAAGGAGGGAGACATAGAGATTTGCAAGATACATACGGATCTAAATGTTGCAAACCCATTGACTAAGCCTCTCTCACGAGCAAAACATGATCAGCACCAAGACTCCATGGGTGTTAGAATCATTACTGTGTAATCTAGATTATTGACTCTAGTGCAAGTGGGAGACTGAAGGAAATATGCCCTAGAGGCAATAATGAAGTTGTTAATTATATTTCCATATATGATGATAAATGTTTATTATTCATGCTAGAATTGTATTAACCGGAAACTTAGTACATGTGTGAATATATAGACAAACAAAGTGTCACTAGTATGCCTCTACTTGACTAGCTCATTGAATCAAAGATGGTTATGTTTCCTAGCCATAGACATGAGTTGTCATTTGATTAAGGGGATCACATCATTAGAGAATGATGTGATTGACTTGACCCATTCCGTTATCTTAGCATTTGATCATTTAGTATATTGCTATTGCTTTCTTCATGACTTATACATGTTCCTATGACTATGAGATTATGCAACTCCCGAATACTGGAAGAACACTTTGTGTGCTACCAAACGTCACAACGTAACTGGGTGATTATAAAGGTGCTCTACAGGTGTCTCCGATGGTACTTGTTGAGTTGGCATAGACCAAGATTAGGGTTTGTCACTCCGATTGTCGGAGAGGTATCTTTGGGCCCTCTCGGTAATGCACATCACTATAATCCTTGCAAGCAATGTAACTAATGAGTTAGTTGCGGGATGATGCATTACGAAATGAGTAAAGAGAATTGCCGGTAACGAGATTGAACTAGGTATTGAGATATCGACGATCGAATCTCGGCAAGTAACATACCGATGACAAAGGAACAACGATGTTGTTATGCGGTTTGACCGATAAAGATCTTCGAGAATATGTAGGAACTAATACGAGCATCCAGCTCGCTATTGGTTATTGACCGGAGATGTGTCTCGGTCATGTCTACATAGTTCTCGAACCCGTAGGGTCCGCACGCTAACGCTCGGTGACGATCGGTAATATGAGTTTATGTGTTTTGATGAACCGAAGGTAGTTCGAGTCCCGGATATGATCACGGACATGACGAGGAGTCTCAAATGGTCGAGACATAAAGATCGATATATTGGATGACTATGTTTGGACTTCTAAGGGTTCCGTAAGTTCGACAAATACGGAGTACCGGGGTTACCGAACCCCCAGGAGTGTAATGGGCCTCATGGGCCTTAGTGGAGAAGAGGAGGGTGACAGGGGCCGCGCGCCCCTCCCCTCTAGTCCGAATTGGACAGGAAGGGGGCGGCGCCCCTTTCCTTCCCCTCTCCTCCTTCCTTCCCTCCTACTCCTACTCTTGAAGGGTTGGAGTCCTACTCCCTGGGAGTAGGAGTCCCCTTGGGCGCGCCTAGGAAGCCGGGCCCTTCCCCCTCCTCCACTCCTTTATATACGGGGTAGGGAGGCACCCCATAGACACACAAGTTGATCAATTGATCTTTTAGCCGTGTGCGGTGCCCCCCTCCACCATAATCCACTTCGGTCATATCGTAGCGGTGCTTAGGCGAAGCCCTGCGTCGGTACCATCATCATCACCGTCATCACGCCATCGTCGTCGACGGAACTCTCCTCAAGCTCTCATCGATCGTGAGCTCCCGGGACGTCGCCGAGCTGAACGTGTGCAGATCGCGGAGGTGCCAGACGCTCAGACTAGGATCGGTCGATCGTGAAGACGTACGACTACATCAACCGCGTTGTCATAACGCTTCCGCTTACGGTCTACGAGGGTACGTGGACGACACTCTCCCCTCTCGTTGCTATGCATCACCATGATCTTGCGTGTGCGTAGGAATTTTTTTGAAATTACTATGTTCCCCAACAACGATTGTAGTACCCAGACATTCTGAGCACATGCTCACTGGCTAAGCTATTCTCCTCCATCTCGTAGGAAAAGTAGAGGTTTCATACCTCTCGACACGGGCATGAATCTGAAATACCAATTTCAGCTCTTGGAACATCTCATATGTTCCGTGGCGTTCAAAACGGTTTTTGAAGTCCCGGTTCTAAGCCGTAAAGCATGGCGCACTAAACTATTAAGTAGTCATCATATCGAGCTTGCCAAACGTTCATAACGTCTGCATCTGCTCCCGCAATAGGTCCGTTGCCTAGCGGTGCATCAAGGACATAATTCTTCTGTGCAACAATGAGGATAATCCGCAGATCACGGACCCAGACCGCATCATTGCTACTATGATCTTTCAACTTAGTTTTCTCTAGTAACATATTAAAAATAGGGGAGCTACATTGCGAGCTATTGATCTACAATATAGATATGCAAAAACTATTAAGACTAAGTTCATGATAAATTTAAGTTCAATTAATCAAATTACTAAAGAACTCCCATTTAAATAAACACCTCTCAAGTTATCTAAGTGATACGTGATCCAAATCAACTAACCCATGTCTGATCATCACGTGAGATGGGGTAGTCATCAATGGTGAACATCTCTATGTTGATCATATCTACTATATGACTCACGTTCGACCTTTCGGTCTCCAATGTTCCGAGACCATGTCTGTACATGTTAGGCTCGTCAAGTTTAACCCACGTATTCTGCATGTGCAAAACTGTTTTCCACCCGTTGTATGTTAACGTACAATCTATCACACCCGATCATCACGAGGTGCTTCGAAACGACGAACTATGGCAACGGTGCATACTCGGGGAGAACACTTTTATATTGAAATTTAGTGAAGGGATCATCTTATAATGCTACTGTTGTTCTAAGCAAAATAAGATGCATAAAGGATAAACATCACATGCATTCAAAAATATGTGACATGATATGGCCATCATCATCTTGTGCTTTTAATCTCCATCTCCAAAGCATCGTCATGATCTCCATCGTCACCAGCTTGACATCCTGATCTCCATCGTTGCGTCGGGGTCGTCTCGCCAACTATTGCTTCTACAACTATTGCTAACGCATAGCGATAGAGTAAAGCAATTACATGGTGCTTGCACTTCATACAATAAAGAGACAACCCTAAAGCTCCTGCCGATTGTCGATATTAAAAAACATGATCATCTCATACATCAACATATATCACATCATATCTTGACCATATCACATCATAACATGGCCTGCAAAAACAAGTTAGACATCCTCTACTTTGTTGTTGCAAGTTTTCATGTACGCTACGGGCTTCTAGCAAGAACCGTTCTTACGCACGCAAAAATCACAACGATGATTCATCAAGTTTGCTGTTTTAACCTCCTTCAAGGACCGGCCGTAGCCAAATTCGATTCAACTAAAGTAGGAGAAACAGACACCCGCCATCCACCTTTATGCAAAACTAGTTGCATGTTTGTCGACGGAACCGGTCTCATGTGCGTGGACATGTAAGGTTGGTCCGGCCGCTTCATCCCACAATACCGCCGAATCAAAATAAGACGTTGGTGGTAAGCAGTATGACTATCACCGCCCACAACTCTTTGTGTTCTACTCGTGCATATCATCTACTGGCGCGGCGGAGGAGACAGCTGCTCAACCATGTCCGAACCTCTCCGCGCCGCCACCACCGCCTCCCTCTCTCGCTGCCGGCGTTGCCGCAACTTCCCGGCGACATTCTCCGCCTTGCAAGATGGAGTTGACGAAGGGACGCCGACGGGCGAAGCGGACTGCATCTCCGTCGCAGCGGTCGGAGACGGGCTGGACGACATCTCCGGCGGTGGATCGGGACCGGTGGCGAGGATGAGGAGTAAGGGTGGAGGACGGTGAGGACTTGGGCGCGCGAAAGGATGGAGAATGGCGGAGGAGGAACAGTTTGATGAATTTGATGCAATTTGCAGTGGGGTCGGCTGCTAAGTCCGACGTGGCGGGCGAGCCCGGACACCCCATATCCGCCCCATGTTTGGGCTGAATATAAGAGATGCCAGTCAGCCCGAGCATTTGAAGCCTGTTTAAAGAGCCCGTCTGGACCGAAATTTCGTGCCCGGACAGTGACCAGGGAGCCAGTGGCGGAGCTATAGCGGCAAAGCTGGGCAGGCCAGTAGAAAGGATTGCCCATTGCTTTTGCATTCATGGCCCACTCTACTCTCAATTATTACTGCATTTGCAATGGGCTGGACGGGCCACGGCCTTTTTTGGCAGCATGTAGCTCTGCTAGTGTAAACAGCCCACTCAGACATATGAGATGAGTTTGAGACACCCGACTGTAGATGTTCTTAGCACCAAGTTTTAACAAAAATTAGCCGCCGTTACAATTTCGTGTCTTCTCCATATGTCCTCAGTGCGTCTGACAAGAATATGCTGGTGTTTCAGACGTGTGCAACATAGGGCCTGATAGTCCAATTAGTATACTCAAACAGAAGCGTAGGACGTAATGATGTGATTAGAACGTCCAAAGACAATCATAGTACCATCTTCCTGCCCACCTGCAAATCCGATCTACGCAAGTGCACAAACACAATCATATCACCCTATCATCCGAGGCTCCGATCCAGGCCATCATCGAGTGCCCATCGAGCCACGAACGCCTAAAATGGCCACTAATAAAACCGGATCACCTTCCACTCCACAACTACGAGTACTTTTTACCCGAACCACATGCTCTCTCTCCAAAGGAAGTGCCATGCCCACCTCCATGCCACGGAGGGCAAGGCAAGCATGTGGTCAGTCAGTCAGCCAGCAACAGTGCCTGCCATTTATGACCACTGGAGAGTTGAGACACACACCGCCTTGTCCAGTAGCCCAGACGACAAAGGTGCCAAGACGCAGCACGCGCATGTGGTGCGATTCCTGGCCGCTCCCGCACGCACCTGGCCTACCCTTTCCACCGGGCTTTGCCTTATCGATCCGAAGCCAAATCTAGCGCGCGCACTGTCGCGGCGGCACGCGCGGACAGCGCCGGAGCCAGGCCCGGTGGTGTTCGCTACAGCGCATTGAATTCGCGCAAAACCTCCGGCGGTGTCTCTTCCGGGAATTTATCTGTCCTGCGCGGCCCGCGCCCCGGTCCCGGCTCACGGGAGCGTAGTACGTGCGCGAGCGATGCCGTTCGTGTGGCTCGGCGCGCTTGGCGCATGGCGCATGACGGCGGACCGCGGTCCCGGCGCCCGTGTCCGTGTCCCCCCGCTGTCCCGGCGCGTGCGGCTCCGGCTCCGGGGCAGTCCGGACGCGGCTGGACTCGTTCGCGGTTTGGCCGGTTCTCCGGTGCCTACGCCGCCCGGCGCGCTGACGGCTACAGGAGATCAATTGGACATCGGAGGAGCTGGCTATGGCGACTCGTGCGTGCGTGCGTTGTCATGGCCGGGTCATTCTTTCGGTTTGGTGGGCGGGCGGGCGTTCCGTTGACGAAACGGCAAAGACGCACGCGCGCGCTCTGGCATTGCCGTGGCGCTGCGGCAACAGAGACGACGGACGCATGCTCCCGCTCGTCGTCGGTGTGGGCCGTGCGGTCGCGGAGCCTTCCGGCGACCCCAACGCCGGTAGGTAGGGATGTCCTGGTCAGACGGTGGACATATATCACACATCAATCCTGAATCCCCATAAGATATTTATTTTGTCAAGAACACACTACTAGTACTTACTACCAGAGTGATGTGATGAACTGGGTACTAGAGTACTGTGCTTAATTACGCGCAGGTGCTGTGCTGCCAGACCACAACAACCTAACTAACACCATCATCATCTTTAAACAAGACGAACGACCTAACTACATTATCCAAATTAACTCGACGATTTATGGCAAAACGGCCTCACAGAACAGTTAGCCGAGTACCGTCCCGGCCCGGCCCAGCATCCAATCAAAACCCCACGAGCCCACATCGCTCCGCTCCCACCAACATGTAGACCCATCAGCATCGAGGCCCCACCAGTCAGCGTCCCGCCTCCACCCACCAAGAGCCAGTTGGAGTGGCGTACTAGTTTCTTTTCCTTCTTTTCTTTCTTCCCTCGCGCACTCTGCCTCGCTTCCGGCGGAAGCAAAAGGGTGGCGAGGGCCATCCATTCCATCCGAAAGGAAAGCACCTCCCACGAGCGAGTGAAGTGACACGAACGGGAAAGGGAAAAGGGGAAAGAAAACCCTAGAGAAAACCCGCGTTAAAGCGGGGGGCCGCGGGATCCGAATGCCGGGTGCTGCCGCCACGTGCTGCCGCTAGATCTCGCGCCAATGGCGACGCGCCCGGCCTCGCGCCAGCGGAGGGCGGCCAAGGGCTCGCAGCAGGTTCAGCAGCAGCAGTCGGGCTCGCCGACGTCCACGGCGACCACGTCGTCGTCGCGGCTCGCGCCGGAGATGATGTCGTCGCTCGAGGGCCCCGCGTCGCCGCGGCTCGTCGCGGGGCTGGACAACGCCGACGCCGACGACGACCAGGCCGCCACCAAGGAGAACGTCACCGTCACCGTCCGCTTCCGCCCGCTCAGGTTCCCCCCGCGCTCTCGTGTCGATTCGGTTTTGGATTTGGGGAATGTGGGTTGATTTTGCGTTTTGATTCCTCACCTCCGTGTGACGTTTTTGAAGCCCGCGGGAGATTCGGCAGGGGGAGGAGGTCGCGTGGTACGCCGACGGCGACACCGTCGTGCGGAGCGAGCAGAACCCCAACGTCGGCTACGCTTACGGTACGTCTTACTCCCTTCTCCGCTGGTTGGCGCTTGGATTGCTTGGCGGTTGTTGCATAGGCACACTGTTTTCGTTCTGGCAGCATCTGTATTGTCATACGGGGAATTTGCTGTGTCGTGTCGAAATGTTCAGTCCTAGCCTAAGCCAGGGGCTGAACTGACCAGATGGGATTTGGGGATACTTCTAATTGTAGATGGTTGGAATTATCTCATGCCGCCCTGCCACTACTCAGTTTACTTTCCTAGAAATGTATCCAAATGTTCTATTGTGACCTTGGGATTCTGCATCAGTTTATCGGTGCATTTGAAATATGAACCTCATAAATCAAATCACAAATAGGTGTTTATTTTGCTTATAAGTATCAGACCAATAGGATAATGTTAGTATTCTCAAAATCCCAATAGGGGTACATACTTCAACATGGTAGTTTTGTGTACTGAATTACTGATGCACTCGGGATTGGATAATGTGCACCGTGTAGGCTTGCTGCTCCCGTGCTAATTCGCAATCCATATGCTGATCTATGTAGGGAATTGTACAAAGCAAGTATTCACATGGCAGTCTAACATGCTTTAGCCATCTTAAAGGTTTAGCGCGTCGTGGTTGTACTTCATTAGCTCATGCTTAGGTGCCAGGGCGGCTCTTGGCTCTGTAAGAGGTGATTACATGAGAATTGACAGTTGGACGGCACATTACTTTGAAGGACTCAAGTTTACTGTAGGTTTTTTCTTTGCAGAGGAATCATTTTTTGAAGTTTTCTGGTTATGGCGCTAAAACTATTGGTTTAGATAAAGAAATTTCTAGGTAGTTTTGTTTAAATGTTTGTTTACACATTCATTTGTATGAACAAATAAAACTCTTTCAATATCTCCTGCACAGCTAGTTATTCGAGTGAAGTAAGCTGTTCCGTTACATGGAACAATTGCAAATTAATATCAGGGAGAAGTAGGCGCATTTCTGAGACTGGCATTTTATCTATTCTCTCCAGTTTCAAATTAAACTGTAGAGACTAATACTGTATTGTACTATTGTTACCCAGATCGGGTTTTTGCACCGACTACTACAACCCGCCAAGTATATGATGTTGCAGCTCAACATGTTGTCAGTGGTGCCATGGAGGGCATATATGGTAAGTGATATTTTCTTCTGTTACCCTCTTCAGCTTTATCTTACAACTTAGTATTATGATAACATCTTGTTCTTCCTTTCTGACTTACTTTTCTGTTCATGGAATGTCACTTTACTATGAGATCTTCTAGAGGTCATAGTGAATATGGTTGCAGTAATTATTTAATTGTGGCACAAGTTTATTGGTTATACAGTCGCAGTTCCATTTTACGACGAGATATGGTCTGAATGAGATTACAATGCAATGATGATTCTGGATCTCTCTAAGACTTGTAGTTTGTTGGCCTCGCAAAGCAAAATATAATGTATTTTCATTATGCAGGAACAATATTTGCGTATGGCGTTACAAGCAGTGGAAAGACACATACGATGCATGTGAGAACACTTATGTAGCATCAAGCTTTTATTATTCTTTTACCGTAGGTATCAGCTGTGCTATATTCATAACTAATGCTCCATTGAGTGTAATCCATATCCATGTTAAATGCTCCTGATACCATGTCCGTGATTATTATTTATTTTGTGTGATAAACTGATTATCCATGGAGGTAGGCAAGTTTCATTCTCTTTTGAAGATTACACTTAGAATATACTCATTGATGAGGAAATGAGTTTTTCATTTTTATGTGATTAAGTTAATATTTACGAATCATCCATTAGCTATACTTTTCAATGCCATCAGTTTCTTGATATACTTCTTCTTTTGAGTCAGGGAGATCAAAGATCCCCAGGAATAATACCTTTGGCTGTCAAAGATGCATTTAGCATTATACAGGAGGTACTCTTTAAATATCATGATGCGATGATACATTCTTGCTAGTGCTGTAGTCATTGCTTCTTAAATTATAACTCAGCTTGGTTTTTCTTTGTAGACCCCAAATCGCGAGTTTCTCCTGCGTGTGTCATACTTGGAAATTTATAACGAGGTTTGCTAATTGTTGCTGCAATCATATTTCTTGTCTTCATAGTATTTATAATCTTTTTCCATGTTTTACTGAGAAAAGCACGTGCTTCCATGTACATATTGGTTTCTTCTTTTTCGTCTAGATGAAAAGGCAAGGCAGTGTCCCAGCTGTTTGTTTGAACCCCCCCCCCCCTCCCCTGGTAACCAGGGTTTGTTCTGAAATAAATCACAAGAATATCAGTGTTTTTTGCAATGATGGGTAATTCATCATGATTCAGGCCACCTGCAAGGACCATAGTGTCAAGTATTTGATATCATTGCACATGAAATTCTTTCCTCCAACCTGCAAGACATTGGTGCCAATTAGCACGATTACTAGGCAGGCTACTATAACAAAGTGATAGAAATTGGTTTGATGTAACCTTTGTCGTGCTGATGTTTTTAGAAGGCAGTCAAGCATATTCTTGCCCGATATGGTTCTAAAACTGTTGGATAGATCATAAATGTCAATGTATTCAGTATAAACTGGAAAACAGAAAATTTTCTTGTGTACGATGTTTACTGTGTAACTTGGTATGTTGTCTACCGAGAAGAAGTCTTTGCTAAATCTCAAAATGCGCACCGTGTACCGGAGCCCCATGTTAGTCAATACTACAATCTGGCACAAACTTTTTTTAATTTTTCCTGCCTTTTCTTTTCTTGCAATTTTTCCCAGATGTCAGGAGGTCCATATTTTCGTAGGTGTTTCAATACTTTACATCCGCAATGAATCATCAGATGACCTGTATATTGATCTTTACTTTACTTGGCTATGCTGTTCTAATGGAGGACTCATCAATTTTAGGTTGTCAATGATCTACTCAATCCTGCAGGACAGAGCTTACGAATTAGAGAGGATCCTCAGGTGTCAATATCTTACTTTCCTAATCTTCATTAAGAGCTCTTTCCTCTCTAAGTTAAAGCACTGCTGATGCTTCTTACTAACACAGTAATGATTATTATGGAGGATAATTGTCAGCATTTGTATTCTAGAATCTCCTGCAAGACTAGGTTCATAGGGTATGTTTGTTTGCTATCAACCTGCCATAGCAATAGCATCCCTTGCCAATGTTTGCCAAACAATTGGTCAGAGAATCAGACATTCTGATGTATGTACTACTACTAATCACAATCCTCACACAAAGTAGCTAGATAATTGATACCCAATTTGAAATTCGGGATACAAGTAGAGGATGGAGCTTGGGGAGGAAGAAAGCAGAAGGGGAGTAGAGAAATGAGCGAGAAGCTCAGCTTGTTCCTTTGGGGGGTGCATATCATGGACTATAGTTTTTTAGTACCCCCTCCGATCCATATTAATTGACGCTGATTTAGTATTGTACTACACCAGCGACAATTAATATGGATCGGAAGGAGTAGGACAATTTCCAGCACCACCAAACATACCCATAATATTCATGCATGAAGTAATGTTATATCATGCCCTTCAAAGGTTGCAAAAGGCTTGCAGTTTGTATGGTTTGGTCAATAAAAACATATCATTACAAGTTATGATATGTATGGTACTAGTCATGGATACATTTTCCAGTGTAGTGATGGGTAACATTCCAGATGTCTTTATTTGTGGAGAAGTTCATATTCTTAGAGTAACATGCCTAGAAGTTCAATCCTGACCTTGATAGGCACTTAGGATGAATGCAACTTATTATTCTGTACAATGAACTGATAGTTCCTCGGCCCGCATTAACTTCTCAGGGAACGTTTGTCGAGGGTATCAAAGAAGAAGTGGTACTATCTCCTGCACATGCTCTGTCCCTAATTGCAGCTGGAGAAGGTAACTTCTATAATGATATAATTGTCTGTGTTTTTTGGTCCACCTGTGGATCTATTGTTGTGTTGCCAACTTGCCATGGTCGAACATTTGGCTCTCTAGTACTCCCTCTGTAAACTAATATAAGAGTGTTTAGATCACTAAAGTAGTGATCTAAATGCTCTTATATTAGTTTACGGAGGGAGTAGTAGTAATGAGGATGACATGTCCATTTATTGAGATCTTATCTCATGGATTATTCTCTGACAAAGTTAGAAGATTGAGACCACCAAAAAAAGGAAAATGTGTATTTCTCAACCTTGAACTCCAGCGGAAGTTCACCTTTTAAGCATAAACTCTAAAACCATTGTAAACTTGCACTATTGACACTGTTCACTTTTCACCCTCGTGTGGTTTCATGAACGTTTTGGGTGACGTGAATGGCACAGGTCTGCCACATCACTGCAATGAGTAAACAAATGACAGTCACAAATAAACTCCACCGTTAGGATAAAATAACTTCCACAAAAAAGAATGCTAAAAGTGGAAGAACAATGGCCAGAAACAGATAAATAAACGGAACTTGTGGCAGCAATGTCAGTGATGTGGCTGAAAAGTTCACACACCTTTTCAGTTTTCTTAAGAAAGGACTAGACAAGTAGCTCGAAGTTCTGAAACTGATCATAATCTCTTAATAATTGTAAGTACTTACTAGAGAAATACCATTCGAGCTGTTGGTACTGCTGACGATGACGTATACTCTGGTTACTCCCTACTCGCTGCTGGTTTAAATCATGCTGCACCCGTAGGTCGTGCAGTATGACTAGTCAAGTACTGCACACCCTTTGGATAAACCTTTGGCTGTCTTACATGATGGATGATGCAGAGCCTCTCAACTGCACACCCTTTGGATAAGAGTCAGAGGACAATGTAGCGTCTCGCCATTGACTGTGTTCTGGATCACTGGCCTTTCCAGCAGCTGACTAGCAGAGTTGTAGAAAGACAATTTCGGCATTACAGAAAAGTTAAAAAGCTGGTTTTAGTTCACCAAATGCTTGTCTTTTGTAGTGATATACGTACAAGATATATATCATGTGAGATTGCATTCCCCTGAGTACACTCGTTTGTGGTAGTATCTCTATTCCTCACTTTATAAAATGTATCCACTTTGACTTTCCAGTGGTGCAGATGTGCTTGTTATATGTGCCCTTAGCCAGCATATTCGGTGTATTTGCTAATCAGTGTGTTCATTTTAATGCAGAGCATAGACATGTTGGATCCACTAACTTCAATCTACTAAGTAGTAGAAGTCATACAATTTTTACACTGGTAATGAGGCGTGAATTTTTTTTATATGTTTGTAGTATGCAAGGCTACCATTTGACCGATCTGCAACATGTACTTTTATATTAGTGAAAGAGCTTCACTTGATGTCTGGAAATGCTCCTTAGGTTTTTCCTTGTTATATGACAGACAATAGAGAGCAGCTCTTACGGCGACTCTAATGAAGGGGAAGCAGTCACCTTCTCACAGCTGGTGGGTTTGGATCCTGCTGTTTTTCGTATTTCTAAAATTTAACGACTTCTTTGTTTTTTTTCCTTGCATTTAGCATGTCTTGATCCATGCTGCCAGAGTATATATTGATTCTTCAATTGTCTCTCCTTTTTTGTAGAACCTCATCGATCTGGCAGGTTCAGAGAGCTCAAGGGCAGAAACAACTGGAGTACGCCGGAAGGAAGGATCTTACATCAATAAAAGCTTGCTAACTCTTGGAACAGTAAGGCTCATTAGCGCTACTAATTACCTGGTTATACGTCATAAGATTCTGATATCTTTGCATTGCCTTGCCTTGTGCTTTATTCATTCTACTACCAAACATGTTACAATTTTATCTGCTATTCTGCTGTGCTCTTGACTTCATGTTCATGTGGAACATGCAGTTAAATGAGTTTATTATCCGCATCATAACGTGCTAACTCCTGATACATGAAATTCATAATCTGGAAGATCGGAATTCTTCAGATGTATGCATGGCATTGTTTATCACTTGACTACAAATCTACTCCCTCCGTTTCCAAATATTTGTCTTTCTAGCCATCTCAAATGGACTACAACATACGGATGTATGTAGACATGTTTTAAAGTGTAGATTCACTCATTTTGCTCCGTATGTAGTCACTTGTTGAAATCTCTAGAAAGACAATTATTTAGGAACGGAGGGAGTATATTTTTCTTCGCTGGCGTTTTCTGTGTATCGCTTGTCTGTCTTCGATTTAGGCGAACCCATGTTTACTCAGTGATTGACGTCCGAACACTTCACTGTTTTGACTTTCATCAAGGATTTAATTTGCTATTACCTTTTATCTTTTAACTGTGAACAATCTGGTCAAGGAACATGCTTTAGTTTTGCGCTTTTGTTTGTTACCTCAATTTGTAAGTTTTGGTGTCTGAGTTGTCATGAACTGGGAATTTTTTCTTCTTGAACAACAGAACAATCACCCTGTTTCTTTTTCAGGTGATATCAAAACTGACTGATGGAAAAGCTACACATATTCCGTTTCGAGATTCAAAACTAACACGGCTACTTCAGTCATCCTTGAGTGGACAAGGGCGCGTTTCAGTGAGTTGTTTCTTGTCCACTTGGCACACTGGTTATAATTAATGTGATTATGATTTTAATTCGAGATGTAATGTTATTTGGATTTGTGACATACTAACCACATCATTTCGTTGCAGCTAATTTGCACAGTGACCCCGGCATCAAGCAACTCCGAAGAGACCCACAACACACTAAAATTTGCCCACCGTGCAAAGCGCATTGAGGTCCAAGCATCACAAAACAAGGTAAGTCATGATTAGTTGCTTACCTGTAATTCTAAAGCCAGTGTTTTTTTTTTCAAGTTATAATTCTGAGGTACTTCTGCATTCTGAAATGTTCTTCTGCATCTGTCTTTATGATCTACAGATAATTGATGAAAAATCTTTGATAAAGAAATACCAGAATGAGATTCGCAGATTAAAGGAAGAGCTAGAACAGCTGAAAATGGGTATAATTACTGGAACTCCGTTAAAAGATGCCGAAGACGATAATATGATCCTTTGGAAGCAGAAGGTGAAAAACTGTTTTATTGTTGCTGAATTTGTCCTTGACTCTATATATGGCATCTTATCTTGAGCCGCTATTGTGTCTTGAAGCATTGTGTAGAATCAGCATAATTTTGAACTATATAACGCTTTCTCTTTTGTTGGTGTATCCTCCTAACTATGGTTTGTTCATCATATGAAAAGCTAGAAGATGGTAACGTCAAGTTGCAATCAAGACTTGAACAAGAAGAGGAAGCTAAATCTGCTTTGCTTGCAAGGATACAGCGGCTCACAAAACTTATCCTTGTTTCCACAAAGGCAACTCCGACTTCTAGATTTTCTCCACATCCTGGGCCAAGAAGGAGACACTCTTTTGGGGAAGAGGAGGTCAGGTTATAGATATATATGATGGCAGACATTCAATTTTATTTTATTTGATATTAGTTTTCTTTGGTTGCTGGTATGTTATACTTTGGAGAATAAATGGACAGATCCAGTTTCTAGAAACATGGAGTTGGTAGTACTTAATTACAATTATCTTGGTAACTTCTTATATCTAAAATTCTCTTGCTAAAACTGCAGCTGGCTTACCTCCCGTACAGAAGGCGAGATATCATGTTGGATAATGAAAGCAATGAATTACTCACTCCTGGCGAAGGATTTGGTGTGACACCTGAAGACTCTTCGAAGGAGGAGAAAAAGAACAGGAAAGGACTTCTTAACTGGTTCAAAATTCGGGTATGCAAATATGGCATTTCTTAATAGTGTATGGTTCCTGCATATATTCAATTGTTCTTTCGTGTAAATGCAAGTGGTATCAAAATAAAGAAAACCATCTGTTTTTTTAATAATAATCCATTCACATGGTACATTTTTTTTCTTCTTATTCTCTTTTCCAGAAACGCGATGGTGGAGCTTCTACTCTAACAAGTTCAGAATGCGATAAGTCCAGTTTGACTAAATCAACTGCTCCTTCAACACCTATTGGGGAGAGTCTGAATTTTCCTGCAGAACCAAGAATATCAACTTCGTTGGTTAATGAGAGTGAATCAGCTGATATGCTGAGCATTGGCCATGGGGATTTTCCTTCTGATGGTCTTACTGGAGAAGAAGCATCTCTGGTAGGAAACATTATCTTTTAGTAAGACCAAGTTTTATCAGGTGGAAAATATCCAGTTGCACACTGCATGAAATTTGATATGTGCAATGCACAAAAGTATAGTCTCACTTTGAAAGTGTCACATGCAGACATGTGATGAGTATTCAATTAGCATTTCAAATTGGGGCAAATTATTTCCTGAAATTCCTTAATACTTAAGAAAATATTTTTTTATGCAGTATATCATATTTCAGAAAATAATAATTAAGTTCTGTGCATGGACAATAGTTTATATTGTGAGAACAAAATATTACAGGAAAACATTGTACTACATAGCAGCTACTATCTATGAAGAACACTAATATAGTTTCTAAATTGAATGTTTATTTGTTAAACACTTAAAACTAAGATACAGCTACCTAGTTTGGACCACATGGGATTAGTCATTCGTGTTCTCTTCTTATTTATTTTCAGTTCATTGTGGTGCGTCTAACGACATTCTTTCATGTGTGGTGTGATCACAGGCGAGCACAAAAACAATCGACCATGTTGACTTACTAAGAGAGCAATTAAAGATTTTATCAGGGGAGGTTGCACTTCATACAAGTGTTCTAAAGCGCCTCACTGAGGAAGCTGGAAGAAACCCGAATAGTGAGAAAATTCAGGTAATCTCTTGTCTGATTTAGGACTTAGTGTATTGTTAGTTGTTACATGCTTTTCATCTCGTGAAGCTCAATCTTTTGGCATTTGAAGATGAAAATGAAGAAGATCAGTGATGAAATTAAGGCAAAGCAGCAGCAGATATCATCTTTAGAAAAACAGATGCCTCATTCCTTGTCAAATAGTCAAGTGAAGGTTGACAAGTTAGATCTTTCACCGGTAACATTCTATCATCATCTTGGTCTTATACTAATACCTTTCTGAACATTCCGTGTACCAATATGATGGTTTTATTTGTTTTGCAGTCTTACGGGGAACTACTTGAGCAACTTAATGAGAAATCTTTCGAACTCGAGGTACTTGAATCGTGTATGGTACTCCGCCCTTTTGTTGTTGCCCCATATACTAGTATTAATTCACACCTGTTGCTGCTCTTTTCTTTTTTGCTCTTCATAGTTTGTCATTTTCAATTGCTTGAGTAGGCTAATATTGTGGGTAAGTAAGGTGGAGGCGTGAAAGAAACGAAGAACATTTGTTGTACCCTTTGGAATATATTATCTCCAATTGTTATAGTATACTAATATTGTGGAGGTTTAGTAAGTTCGATTCGTGAAACAAAAATTAAGAACATGTCAGAACACAAGTTGATGAATATTTGGGTAAAATATGAACTCCATTCGGGTTTGTTAGGTTTGTTAGGCCCAATATAGATTCAGTTTTGTGTGGATGAATTGTGCACCTCTAGATACAGCTCTTCGCAGATAAAGTTTTTTTCTAGTTTTGTGAACAGCTTCTTCTATGATATGAGTGTGTCAGACCAAGTCTTGGCCACTAAGCCTGATTTGCTGTTTCTTATTGCAGGTGAAGGTAGCAGATAACAGAGTAATACAAGAGCAGCTACAGGAAAAGGTTAGATGTACTAGAATTTGCTTCCTTTTCTTGTAAGTGCAACAGTATAACTATGACGATCAATTCATGCCACTTATTTGAATTTATTGTGTTACAGACAACTGAGTGCATGGAATTACAAGAGGCAGTTGCTTGCCTTAAAGAACATCTTTCCCAAGCTCTTCAAGCTAAGGATTCACTGTCAAATAGCATTATGATGCAGAATAGTTCAGGAGTAAACCATGAAGAACAACACAGTGATCAAGAAAAACCAGTTTCTAGGGATATCTCTGCTGAACAACTGCAAAAGGAACAGCAGGTTTGCTTTGCTGTGCCCTTGCTTGCACTTTATTCATAACTACGCCCAGGAGATACAAACCAGTTTATCAATTAGAAACAGAAACTTCTCCTTTTGACCATCAGGTCCTACTTCTGCCATATTTTGGAACTTCATTGTGCTCAGCAAACACGATTTTTATTTTTATTTTGCCTTCAAATTAATTACATAGGCAACAAAGCTGCTGTCTCTTAAGACTCATCTATATCATCCGGAGACAACACTAAAGACAAGTTGTTGTCTCTTATATCTCCTGAGTCTCGTAACCGAGCCATATCTCTAAAGACCAACTACTATAATGTTAGCTGTTATCTCTTTTATCTCTCGAGTCTTATGGCTGAGTTATCCCATCGCCCAACATTTTTTTAATAAGTTTCGTGAACAGATTGCCACACTTTCTCTTCACATGTGCCAAAAACTGACAAGATAACTGACATCACACCATTGAACATTTCATAAGGTTTCTTGTCGTATTAATGGGTTGCTAACACTAAACTCTCCAAGGATTATCACATGTGTGCACACTTCATTCCCAATAAGTGAAACCTGTTGTAATGAATTTACTAATAAATAATGGTCTGATTCTGAGCTACACAGGCAGATATCAAAAACAAACATTCTTATCAGTGTGAAAATCTGTCTTGACCCCGTGTCCCATGGTGAGGACACAGGCAGATATCAAAAACAAACATTCTTATCTGTGTGAAAATCTGTCTTGACCCCGTGTCCCATGGTGAGGTCTGCATTAAACTGATTTGTTCATTAAACTGATTTGTGCAACTAGGCAATTGCTCTTTCAAGTTTTGTGATGTACTCCCTGCAATATGCTACTCCCTCTGATCCATATTACTCGTCACACAAACGGATGTACTCCCTCCGTCCTAAAATAAGTGACTCAACTTTGTACTAGCTTTGTACTAGCTTTAGTATAAAGCTAGTACAAAGTTGAGTCACTTATTTTAGGACGGAGGGAGTATCTAGCAGTGAAATACGTTTAGATACGTCCGTTTGAGCAACAAGTAATATGGATCAGAGGGAGTAGTATTTTTAATTATCTTCCCTAAGTGTATACTCCCTCCGTCCGGAAATACTTGTCATCAAAATGGATGAAAATGAATGTATCTAGAACTAAAATACATCTAGATACATCCATTTCAATGACAAGTATTTCCGGACGGAGGGAGTATTTTAGAAATACCATCAACATTTATTAAGTCTGCTTATTTGTTCTACTGTTTCCTTTTTTCCCCCTATCTTCAGTCACTTGAGCTTGGTGAGCTAAAGCAGAGGGTACATGAACTCACCGAAGTCAAAGCTCAACTCGAGGCTCGCAATCAGAAGCTATTAGAGGAAAGTACATATGCAAAAGGCTTGGCTTCGGCTGCAGGAGTGGAATTGAAAGCGTTGTCAGAAGAAGTGACCAAACTCATGAACCAAAATGAGAAGCTTGCTTCCGAGTTAGCATCGCAGAGAAGTCCAACCCCTCGCAGAGTAAGCAATGGACCAAGAGGTACTGCTAGGCGAGAGAGCATGAGTAGACGAAATGAACCAGCAAGCAGAAGAGATGGCAATGCGAGAGAAGAGAGGGAGAGAGCGTTAGAAACCATCCTTGCAGAGAAGGAACAAAAAGAAGCAGAGCTCCAAAGGAAAGTCGAGGAATCAAAGCAAAAGGAGGCCTTCTTGGAGAGTGAGCTTGCAAACATGTGGGTTCTAGTGGCAAAATTGAAGAAGTCTCGTGGGGATGATGACCATGAGGATTTGGAGGCCAAATATAATGGCTCCTGAGCCCTAGTTGAACACGTGTTTGGCTTGGGTGTGGGCTTTTCTGTATGTATGCAAGATTGGTGGTTTGGATCGGTTTTCTTTGTGAATTAGTGTCGTCCCCTGTATATTCTTGGGCTAATCGAAGTTGTGAGTAGTGCTTAGTGGAGAGTGGTGTGCTAACAACTGCTGAGAGCTTCCTACCATTGCTGTAATGAGATTTTGGAATTCCTAGAACATGGTCGTGGTAATGAAGAGAAACGTCTCTGGTGCCTGTACCAGATGTCTAACGTGGTAACTTGTATTTCATCTGCTCGTCCTGCAATTGGATTGGAAGAATATCAAACTGGAATGTGTATATTATAGAAAAATGCCATGTTGGTTTTCTTGAAGGATAGTTGTATGATCAAAGCATAACCTCCTGTTTTCGGAAATGCCATGTTGGTTTTGTTGTGCTATGTCAGTTCTGAAAAATTCTGGACGCCTAAAAACAATCTGCTGTCCCATTTTGTTTGATTGTGTAGCTGGAGGGTAATATTCCTGAGACTGTCGTTGGGTCTTTGAAACTCAGTTTTTCCACGTCCACCATTATTGATGACATATGTATCCCATATCGTTGCTTGTTTTTACTACGTGTCTGAGGAGAGATGTGTAAAGTCGCTCAATTTTATTATTATTTCCTGAACACTGGGAGATTATGACGTGGAGATAAAGTTTGACATTTTGTTATATTCTCCCAGGATAGTGAGTTATGCGTTCTGTCAGTCTGTCACCACATGGTTTGTGCTTAGATCTTCATACAGACTGCATGCTGCACAAATAGAACACAGGGATGCAATGTCTTGGTTGGTTAGCAATAAAACCGTGAAGGAGCTTAATATATGCATGATGCATATCTCTCTGGCTATATAAACCAGAGCTTCCCGGCGGTTGATTCAGATTGTACAAGAGAGATGGTTACTATTTGGTACTTCATTTTTTTTATCATTGTTTTTCCAGAAAAAGGAAAGTGTTCATTGGGATAATGGAGAAGAACAAAAGCATATTGTGGTTCTGCTCATACACCATTTCAGGGCACATTGATAGTGATCTTCCGTCAAAGCAATGTAATCATGGCAGTTCCAAGAGGAAGTTCCAAGAGGAAGAAGGCGGCGTAGGAAAAGAGGCGGCAGGAAGGGGCATCATTGCGTTGACATGAGATATGTGATGATAAAGGGACTAAACGAGGCTATGGACAATAAAAGGTCCTAGTGAATTAAAATATAACAGTGCCATCTGAAAGTGTGTCGCAAAGTTGTATGCATTTCTCAAAAACAGGTTTCGTAATAGCACCTCTTTTTTTGCGGGTGTCGTAACAACATCTGTATGAACCAGAGAAATCATAATTGTAGTGGCATAGTCCAATTCACTTGTCCTCCATATTTTGGCGAATTGTTTTTAAGCATCCTCCAAAATTTCTGCAATTACATCTTTGGCATTTAGTTCAACTCATACTAAAAAACTATATCCAAAATGGATTTCTCCTAGATTTTCTTTTGATCTCCCATATGTCATCTAAACAATCGGACAGATAACAACACAAACACAAATTAACCAAGCACCAAACATGCTCACCAACTTATGGTTGGATGGTCAGAAGGACAGTGGTATCCCCAGCACACCAGAGGGGGAGGAGACATTCCTGTCGACTACCGCCTCCTCAATTGTGGCCTATGTTATTTACTGAAGTTTGAAAATTCAATAAAATTATCTTGTGTGCAGGCTTGACCCAACCCCTCTTCGCCGGGGTGGGCCCATGGTCTCACTTATTCTTTGGGGCGAGGGGCGGCCTACTTGCATGGTGGTTCCATGCCCCCCCCCTTCGCGGATGATATATCTCGTTTGCTACAAGATAGAGTACCACCTCGCCTCAAGCGTTTCTACTCGTGCGTCTTTCTAGGCCGACCTGTTTCCACTTGGCTCTTTTCGCTTTCTTCTCCTTCTATTCCGGTTTGAGTAACCACCCCCCACCCCCCACCCCCCCCCCCCTAGTTTATTTTTTCTTTGCCAGTTTCTTGTTTTTTTGTTTTCAATTTTTGTTTTTCCTTTTCAATTGTCCTGTTTTCTTTTTTCTTATATGCGGTTCTTTGTCGGTTTTCCATTTTTGGGGTTTTTTATTTACTGTTTGGTTTTCTGTTTTCCTTCTTTGTTCTACTTTTTCTTTTTCATTTCATTTTTACGAATTCATGAATTTTTAGTTTGTCTGTTTTAGTGCATGCACATTTTTTACATGCCATGAACATTTTTACAAATTTGAGTGAACACATTTTTTACATTTTTCAAAAAAATAAAATTGAAACACACATCTCCATTTTTCCAAAAACAAGCTGAACATTTTCTGAATTCACACTAAAAATGTCTCGTACACACATTGAACACCTTTTAAGTACACGCTGATTTTCTTTGGTACATCTTTGAAAAGTTCTAAAGTGTTATGAATAGTTTTTAAATGGTAGGAATATTTTTTATATGTCAATGTCTTTTTAAATTGTTTGAACATTTGTAAATGTCATGGCATTTTGGAATGCTAAAACATTTCTTAAGAATTGGGTGAACACGTTTTACATTTCTTGATCATATTTCAAATATCATCAACATATTTTCATATGTTTGAATATTTTAAAGGTCACAAATATTTTTTGAATGGTATGAACATCTTATTAAAGTTGAGCAAATGATTTGTTTTTTTTTACATTTTCAGGAACGATTTTTTATATGTGTGAACATTTTTCTAAATGGCACAAACATTTTTTTCTTAACATTGCATGACAAATTGTTTAGTGTTTATGATCATTTTTTATGTCAGGACCAAGTTTTAAACGGCAGGAACAAATCTTGGCCTATTTTTTAAACATCACACAACAAATCTTGGCAGTTATGAGCTGCTGGCCACTCAGCAGTGGAGCCTCTTCAGAGGGAATGAGATACACTTAAGAATTTTCATAGCTCTCATGTTTTAAAACCAATTTGATGGGCTACATTCCTGAGACTATCGTCGGGCCTTTGAAACTCGTTTTTTTTCACATCCACCATTGTTTATGACATAAAAAAAGTCCTAGTCCTTGCGTGTCTGAGGACACAGGAGTCAAGTTGCTCAAATTTGTTGAAAATTGTTTTTTATTTCCCGAACACCAAGAGATCAAGATATGGAGATAAAGTTTGGCATTTTGAAACATGCTCCCAGCAACTGTGGGTTCTACGTTCTGCCAATCTAGGATCACATAGTTCTTGCTTGGATGTTCATCATTTCCTTGCAAGCTGCACATACAGAATGCATGCGTGCACAAATAGATCACAGGGATGCAATGTCTTAAACGTGAAAGGGTGTAGTATATGCATGATGTGTATCTCTCTGTCATTGTCTTTCCAAAAAGAGAAATTGTTCACTGGGATACTGGAGAAGACCAAAAGCATGTTGAGGTTTTGTTCGTATATCATTTCAGGCCACGTTGATAGCGATCTTCCGTCAAAGAAATACGGCCGTCCACGACACTGCGCACTGGCTATTTCGTAATAATTCATATACAGGTTTGGCATGCTTTAGCCCGGCCGCCAACAGCACAATCGGTGCTACAGATGCAACAGACAGGTTCCGAGCTAGAGATAAAGAGACAACAAGAAGACCAACAGACTACAATAGCTAGTGTCTTAGAATGGCTCCGGACAATTGAGCTAATACTACATAGGAAGGAAATTCAAAGAAAAGGCAGGTTATACATACCGGGGGAGAAGTGCGACAAAATTACGTACTATTCAGTGTTGAATTTGTCAATTTTGTTTTTCAAGTTATGTTTCGAACTTTAACTTGAAATTTTGTGATAGCCTACATTGATGTTGTGTGAGTGTGCAAAAAAAATTTTCAGAATTTTTTGAACATTTTAAAACACAATGTGAGTTTGGTGACCTGTAGCACCACAAGCTCCGGTGCACCAGGTATTTTCCCGCACGGTGCAAGCATGTACGTATACACATTCAGGGGTAGTCTTGTCATTTTAGGTGCATGCAAATGGATAAACGGAACGAAAAACTGTAAAAGGAGGGAACTGACTTGTAATCAAGGAGCAAACGGGACAGGTGTAATTTTTGTGAAAGCCATGTTGGGCGTGGCATTTTACCAAGCCCAATATTCAAAGTGGCAAATATCCAATTTGCTCCATGTTCCTCAATAATGACAATCTTATTTTTTGAAAAAACCCCAGAAGACAAAGACGTGAAAATATTTATGCTTTCATCACCAGGGCTGACTGCTTTATTTTTTTCCCTCTTTGCTTAAGAACATCACCATTTGTGTCACGACACGTTGAAGAGAGACAATGGCTAACAGACACAATTTTTTTCCGATAACGAGAGATGCTTGATTTCTTTGAGATAGTCAATGTGGTTTTGTTTACACGCTAGTGAGGATTTGTTTATGCGCTTATCTGTCAGACTTAATTAAGAGCAACTCAAACATAGTCGTTGTATAGGCCTTTTTTTTTTTGACGCGTCAACGGCGGGCTTACGCCGGTCTGAACATATATTATCACAGCAACATCCAGTTACAAAGAGGGACATAGAGTTACAGTAGAAAAGAGGTGACGGGGGCAAGAGAAAACAACAAAAAAAGGAGGTATTTAGGGGTTACAATCTCGCAGCAAGATGAAACAACATGGAGGCCCAGTCCCGAATCAAGTTTTTTCTCGGAATATTGGCACATCTATTGGACCATAAGACCAGGTCGTCGGCCGCCGCCCGGGCAATGCAGTGGATCCCTTGGTTGTCGTTCCGAAAAACCTTGGCGTTGCGTCCCCTCCAAATGTTCCAGAGTAAAGCCATGATCACGGTGGAGCGAACTTTATCGTGAGCGGAAGACTGCCAAATGTGGAGAAGGTTGATAGGTCGAACGTCTTGAAGGCTTGACAGATGATCCCAAAGAGGTCGAAGCCGCCGGCGGTGAAGAGCGGTGATCAATACTCGCATTGCCCGCAGAGTGGGCATGCATCGAAAGTAGCTATAGATCTTGAGCGGCGTTCGTTCGTATAGACGCGGTCCTTGTGTGCCAGCCAGATGAAAAGCGACACTTGTTAGGGCGTAGTTCTTCCATATCGCAGATGCCAAATGATCAATCGCGCTGAAGCCCAAGTGGCTCTGTATGCTGTCTTGGTGGTGATAGGCTTGTCGTCGGACCTGCTAGTTCTCAAGTCTGCAACCTGCTCATTCAAGTTAATGGAAGCTAAAATAATGCGCAAGGCAACCAGCTCGTGATCAGCAGCGTGGGATAGTCTGGGGTGAAGGAGAGGTTTAGGTCCGAGTTGCGGCGCATGAGCAACCGAGACGGTTTAGCACAAGCAAGTGGGAGTATAGAGCGGAGTATTGGGTTGCTAAGGGGTAGGGGATCCGGAAGCCGAGATCATGCCGAAGGAAGTCGAGACCCCATTTCCAATAATGACTGAGAGATCGACCTAAAGAAGGAGAGGCCTTTAAAGATGTCTCTCCAAATTGGGGTGGAGAAATTGTCTTGGCTCCCTAGGTCATGGGAGTTTGTCCAACCATATTTGTCGATCAAATAGGTGGAGGAAGTGTTATTGTCGGGAGAATGAAGTTTGGAAAGGTGTTTTAGCAGAAGGCACATGTTCATGTGTGGAAGTGAGAGGAAACCTAACCCCCCGTTTTCAAAAGGCGCACACACAATATCCCAAGCCACTTTGCATTGCCCTCCAGTAACCGATTCTTGACCAGACCAGAAAAAAGCACGACACCGTTTCTCAATCTCGAGGAGAGTACTTGCTGGGATTAGGAGTGAGCTCATCGCGTAGACTGGCAAGGCACGAAGCACTGAGCGAACCAGAATGGCACGACCCGCAAGAGAGAGGAGCAGGCCACGCCATCCTGCAAGACGGCGGTCCACTTTGTCAATGATGAAAAAGAACGCAGAGAGGTTGAGCTTTTTGGGGGACAGAGGAAGCCCCAGGTAAGATTGAGGAAAACTAGCCACAGGGCACCCAAAAATAGCCGCCAGCAAAGTGGCCGTTTCATTATCGACATGAATAGGAGCAAAAGTGCTTTTGTGAAAGTTAATGGCCAGTCCCGTTGCAGCGGAGAACTGATCGAGCAGAGTTTTTAGAGCCTAAAGTTGGGCAGCTTCCGCCGGGAGGATAATTAGCGTGTCGTCTGCATATTGAAGAACGGGGCATGGCAGATTGTTGTTTAAAGGGTGGGTAAGATCTCCATTTTCAGAAGCCTGCAGAATTAGACGCTGAAGAACATCTACCACAATGATGAAAAGGTAGGGGGAAATCGGGTCCCCTTGTCGTAAACCTTTGCGACAAGAGAACCAAGGCCCAGGTTTGCCATTGAGTAGGTTAGCAGAATTGCTGGAGCAGTTGAGAGTATCGATCCAGCGGCACCAGCGCTCGAAAACCCTTAGCGCAGGATCTCGTGCAAGGGCTATCCACGAGACAGTCGAAAGCTTTGCGAAAATCAAGTTTAAGGGCGACGCGAGGATTTTCCTTCTGTGGCAAGTTTGGACAATGTCCGCCGCTAGGGTGAAGTTTTCGCAATCCGCGTCCTTTGATAAAACCGGTCAGCCATGATGGATTAGGTCGGGGATGATAGGCTGAGTTCATTGGCTAGGCATTTGGAGGAAATTTTATTGCGCAGCTCAAGGGAAATAGGCGGAAGTGATCGTGCAAGGTGGTGCCATTTTTTAGGGAGAAGCACGATGTAGGCCCTGTTGATCCGCTTGAGGTCGGCCGAACAAATATGAAAGTCTTCCAGGAGGTTTAGCAGATCCATTTTGACCAAATCCCAGTTTTTTTTTGAAGAAAGCAGGCCCAAAGCCGTCAGGGCCCGGGCTTGCGTTATCATTCATGCCCCATAGGGCAAGCTTGATTTCGTCCAAGGAGAAAGGTTTAATGAGATCCAAAGCCTGCTGAGAGGATAAAGAGGAGGGAAGAAGAAGGCTTTCAAGGTCAAAGGTGAAATGAGAGGGGGAAGGTGAGCCGACCAAGCCCTTGAAAAAGGGATAGGAGGATACACTCTTTGTCATAGTGAGAGGAGAACAGATCATCGTTGAACGACAGGGATTTGATTTGGTTTTTCCGGTGTCTAACGGAGGCACACACATGCAGGTAGGAGGAGTTTTCATCGCCAAGCACACAGTCTCGAATCTTAGCACGTTGTCTCCAGTAGGCGGCAATTAGAGCGTTGAGACGATGGAGAGCAAGTTTGACAGCGGTACGAAGACAGAGCTCAATTGTGGACAATTGACGAGATTCTTCGAGTTTGTCGAGAAGGTCAATGGTGGTATGGCAGTTTTGGGCAAGGGTTTTTGTAGGGGTGGTGCGAGCGGTCCATTTTTTTGCCATGTCTCTAGTCCGTTTGAGCTTGAGGCAAGTTTACAAAGGAACCTAACCTATCATGGGCCGAGGTAACACCGAGCCAATTGGAAGAAACCTTGGTTCGAAAAAGCTCATTTGCTAGAAGGAATTGTTGAGCGGAACACAGTTGATTTAGGGATAGATGTGGCAGCGAAAGGTGGATAGGGGCGTGGTCGGAGGTGCTTCTAGTGTTAGAGGTAAGCGAGCTGTCGAGGAAAACTTGGGCCCAAGCCACGTTGACCAAGGCTCTATCTAACTTGACAAGGATGGGGGAGTCTTGCTGATTGGACCACGTGAAAAGCCTATCGAGGAGAGGGAGTTCCTGGAGCTGGATAGAGTTGATGGTCGAGGAGAACAACAGAGCCTCGTGCATGTTAAAGTTTTGGGACGATTTTTCCGCAGGGCGCAGGGTTAGATTGAAATCGCCGATGATGGCCCAAGGGCAGGATATCGAAGGTGCAAGATCTACCAAAGCTTGAAGGAACAATTTTTGTCATCAAAGGCGCCAGGCCATACGTTGGAGATGGCAAAGTCGGATCATCGGCGTTAGCGAAGAACCAACATGTGAGAAAATGCTGGTTTCGTTCAAACTTAGTGCAGAGAGAAGGAGTTGTCCCAAGCGGTTAGGATTCCTTTGAGGCGCCGTTAGAGGGGGTAAAATGGAAGTCTCGAAGATTGGTAGGTAGGAAGGAGCTAGCTTTAAAAGAGGAGATGTCCATTAGTTTGGTTCCTTGGCAGCAAATAATCGATGAGTTAGTCATGAGAAGAGCTGATTTGACGTCCAGGCATTTGTTAGGTCGGCTTAGGCCTCTCACGTTCCAAGAAGTAATGGGAAGTTGCTTAATCATTGGAAACTAAGAACACCATTGTCAATGAATAAAAAGCAACATTACGATGGAACGATCGATTACAACATAGGGGTGGTACAGGACATACAACTTAGAAGAGAGATACGAGGGGAAAGAGGGGCGCAAGGAAAAAGTAGAAAGGAACGGTAGAGGAGAAACTAGAGGCCCTAACTACTGCGTCCGGTACATGTAGGTGCAACTAAAACTGAAGGAGGAACTGCATCTGCGGGGAATGAGGAGCTGGAGCAAGCGGGATGGAGGCGGAAAAGGATGCATAGATGGCTCTCACATCACCAAACTCTGGAGCCACCTTGTTCAGATCGATCTCGAGAGACCTTGCAGCAGCAGCAAACTGAGCAGTGTCTTTCCGCGGCATGGGCGGGCGCCCGCGCAGCCAGCTCGAGGAGCTCGATTGCGGGAAGAAGGAGATCGTTGCGGAGACACGCTTCTTGCCCTCCACTTCATTTCTTGAGCGGTGTTGCTTTTTCAAGCATGGTGAGCTTGGAGGGTTCTTGGACAGCATGAGGCGCGCACTCCGCGCGAGTAGACGATGGTTGGGGATGGGGCGCGAGGCGGCAGGTCGACGACGGAGTCGAGGATGACGGGGTGGGTGGCGTGTCGGCGATGAGAGGAGGCGGATCGGCGGGGCGGGGGAGCCCTCGTCGAACCGAGCAATGGCCTTCATGACATTGTCTTCCCGTGGATGGTGGGGATGAGGAGTGGCCCGGTGTCGCTGCAGAGGACCTCGGCATCGGTCATTGGCGCGTGTGAAGGCCCCACCGTGGCCACCCTGCCGAGGAGGCCGATGGAGCGGTGGCAATGTTGGCAACGACGAGCTTGGGGAGCCAGCCGGGCGCATGGGGATGCGGTAGAACCAGCTCGCCCGTTTGAACCGCGGACCAGACGTCGTAGAATCCGCGGAAAAGCTTGACATCGACGGATTTGGGGCGGGTGGTGAGAGGCACGGCACAGACGATGGGCTTGTGGTTGGCCATCATGGTGAGCCCGCCCGGGAGCTGCACCATTTTGTCGTCGTGGAGCTCATCAGTGGTTGGAGGCGGTGGCGGGGGGGCAAGGTCCGGCTCCATGCCGGCGGGGAAGTCGCCATCGAAACCCCCCTCATCGTCATCGTCGTCGGGGCCGGAGAAGGCCGGGTCGGGCGGCAGCTCCTGAGAGCAGACCACCAGAACCGTGGCGATGGCGCCGAGCCCGGAGAAGCCATGGATGGGGATGGAGTGGGGGACGTCGATAAGACTCCGGCTTTTGACAGAGACGAGAACAACAGAGTAGTCAACGCCGGTGAGGCACACCGGGTCTATCTGGATGGGGCAGGCGAAGGGAACCACTGAGTTGATTATGGTTGGTGTGAACCAGTATTCAAGGGGGAAATCCTCGATGTTTAGGGCGGAAACGGTGCCAAGACGGAAAAGGAATCTGTTGTCGGTGTCTTCGTGGCGCACTAGCTCAACGGTGTTGACAAGGCAGTTATAGGGACCATTGAGGATGGAAATCTCCCTTTCATACGCAGACCCAAAGACAACAAGGCCCGCACCAAAGGAGGATGCCCTAATGATGACAGGAGGGTCACCAGCGCCCGTTTGGATAGCGCGGCGAACACAAGCTTGGGGGGAGGGGTGAGGTGGAGTGACAAAGGCGTAGGCTAGGTTTTGGAAGTGCTCAATGGGGACATAGGGCATGAACACATTGGAATAGTCACGTCGGTGGCGAGGAGGGGAAGGAGGGAACATTGGTGGGATCGAATCCGAATCAGTGGACTCCTCCCCTGATTCGAACTCGACCTCATCCAGGTCCTCTTCTTCTTCCTCAACCACTTCGGCGGCCTCAATCTGCTCCGGGAAAGCGAAGACGCGGGGCGGAGGGGAAGCAGCATAGGGGGCAGCGGCGGGGGGGGGGGGGAGGTCATCTTCAGCGCCGGAGCTCACATCCACCAAAGGGATGAAGTCAGCCATGGCTAGGGCGGGGAGGGGGACTGGTGGGATAGCGGTGGAGACGAGAGTGGTTGCAGGTTGGGAGGCAGAGGTAGAAGGGAGCTGGTTGTGGGTTGGAGGGAGGGTTGGAGGAGGGGGTAAAATAGCCGAGCAGCTCCGTTGGGTGTGGCCCAGTTGCCAGCACCGTTTTCAGCGAATCGGATCTCTACAGTCACGCACAAGATGATCACGAGCTAGGCAACGAAAGCAGCGATTCATGATGTCCAGGTTTTTGGGAGGGGACGTGGGTTTTCGAGGAGGGGAGCGTGGGGCGTGCATGCCATTTATAGAAGCGGAGAGGGCATGGGCGTAAGAATCTTGCCCTCGAACGAGAGGGAGGCCAGCATGGGCGCTCGGCAGACGAGGTGGAAGCGATGACGCGACCTCGGGGGCGGTGCTATCACCATCCGTGAACAGGAGCAAGTCATGGGGCGCGTTGGCTGTAGCGATTGTCATTGGCTGGGGTGACGGCGCAGGCTGGGTTGACCAAGGGAGGGGGCCCTCGGGTGTTGGCAGGAGACCAGGCGCAGAAACGTCCAAGAAAGGCCTCGTCCGCCGCGCGACCGAGATACGAGACGAGGGCGATCGCAAGCAAGGGAAGGTGAGATCTGATTGGGTCGGGGTGTATGCAGATTGCATGCGTTAGGGCGGGCCAATTGGAAGCGGGAGCAGACTAGCAGCAGAAAAATCCAGGAGAGGGGGCTGTTTGTTGTTTTTAGTGGCATGCGTCAAGGGCAGAGGGGGAGCGGCAGCAGGCAGTAAATTGTGGGCGTCCAAAACAGGATCACGGGGGGTGATACGATGACAAGTGGGGAGATTTGACCTTGGGAGACAGGCGCGAGGCTGCGAAGCAGCTTCTGAAGCGAGAAGCAGACAGAGACAACAACAGTCTGAAAGTTTGTTTGTGTCTGGGGGGGAGAGGATACGGTGACGAGCGGCAGCGCACGCCTAGCAGACGGGCCAGCGACGGCAGGAGCATCAGTCTTGGCTTGGTCTGCAGAAATTTGAACGGTGGTGTGTTTGGGAACAGTGGTAGTAGCGACAAAATATGATGGTGGCAAGGCGCCTAATGAGGTTGGATTAGAGAGGAAAGAAACGACAATCCCATTGTAGTTAATACCCTCAAGGGAGATCACGAACTGAGCTAAGCGATCATTAGCAACTGAGAACGAGAACAAGCAGGCACTAAACTGATGAATTAGAGGCTGATCAGCCGGCGAACCATTCCAGCCATTAAGCAAAGCGACGATGGCGGCAGCCGGCGCCGGCAGGAGTACTTTGAGCCAGACGGTGGAAGGGGCGGCCAGCGGAGACACCGGGAATAGCGGGAAACATACCGGAGAGGAGAAGGACTCCAGGGCGAATTGGAGGAGCGCTTCGCCCGGCGAGTGGAGCGCCAGGCCGAGGTCGGAGTTGGCGCGGCGACGCAGCATCGCCGGAGTCGAGGCCGCTAGGAAGCCTTTCCGGAGAACCCGCCCATGCAGGACATGCTCGGCAGTGGCCAAGGAGAATGGCACCGCCGACCACCCGCGCGCTTCTTCAGTGGATACGCCGACCGCTGCGGAAGTAGGAGCCGGGAATGGAGCTGGAGCATCGAGGAGAGGTGAGGGCGCCGTCAAGGGCGCTGCCGGAGTGGACGACCCAGATTGGCCTTCCTCCGGCAGAGGCCGGTGGGTTTGCATGGTGGCCACCGAGGCCGGAGTGGCCGCCGGCGGGAGCACGCGGAAGTCGCCTCGTGCCCCGGAGCGCGAAGGAGGAGTTCCCTCTTAGGCCTTCATATTCATATGGAGCTTTCTTTTATAGATATGGAGGTTGCTTAGGGATGCGAAATTCAGAGTCTTCATAACTGTTGCCTCTCTAGCTACGGGACCTACATGTCAATGGATCATTTTTTTAATTAAGATAAAAGTTTCTTATGAGGTAGGACTACATGAAGAACCCCCTGAGAAGTACTCGCTTCTCCTGGCGTCTCCTCAACAGTGGCCTTTGTTTTCATCGCATTTTGAAGATCCAACAACATTATTGTGTGTGCAGGCTTGACCCAGCCCACCATCGTCGGGTGGGCTAGTGGTCTCCCCTGTCCTGTGGGGCGAGCTGCAGGGGCGACCTACTTGCATGGTGTTCCATGTCCCCCACCCTCCTCGGATGTTATATGCCGCTTACTGAGAGATAGAGCACTCTCTAGTATTTCCACTGGCGCCTCGTTCGAGGCTAACCTTTTATTCCATGTGGTTCTTTGCCGGTTTTATTTTTTTCCTGATTTTTTTGTTTTTTTGTTCTCCATTTGTCATTTTCCCCTCCTGTGTGGTTCTTTGTCTTTTTTATTTTTTCTTTTATATTCTTCTTTTCTTTTTGCTTTTCCTTTTTTTTCATTTTTCCACCGTCCGATTTTAGTATATAGTGTATGTATTTTTTTTGTATGCCATGACCATTTTTAAAATATGAGTGAATAATGTTTTACATTTCATGAAAATTGTAAAATATAGGCCAACATTTTTTCCAATACACGTTGAACATTGTTTGAATTCATGCTAAATCTCTCTCACACATACCTTGAACATTTACATGTTAAACATTTTTTGAATGCATATTTGAACATTTTTATATTCTTGCCCTGGCGAAGGCCATTTTTGCAGTTGACCCAAGGACCCGGAACTCCATTTAGAAGAACATTGGTTTTCCATGAGGTTGGAAGGGATTTTATCCAGAAGATCCAGGAAGGTGGGAATCCCCTAATAGAGAGAAAAAAACATGAGTGAGTCCCAAGTTAACTGAGTCAAATGCCTTGCGAAAATCAAGTTTGAAGACCATGGTAGACATTTTTGTAGTGTGGCGGGAGCTTAGAATGTCAGCATCGTAGTTAAAATTTTCCGCGATGTTGCATCCGGAGATGTAGCCAGTTTGGTCGACGTGGACGAGTAGGGGGGCGGGGATCAAGGATTTTACCCTTTTGGTGAGTTGCTTTGCCAAGGCCTTGAGAGGGCTAGAGCTAGATTGCTCAGAAAGCGTGCAGAGTTCTGGTAGTATCTTCTTTTGGTAGAAGGTTCATGTGAGATTCTTAAAATGTGCAACATTGGTGCTTAGCAGATTGAAGTCGTGAAAGAAGGGCATGATGGCATGCTTGACCAACATTGGTAGAAGGTTCATGTGTGAATCTTTTGTAGAAGCTTGGTCTGAGACGACAGTTCGTGCCTGAAAAGGTGTTTGGATCACTAGAGACTAGAGACTAGAGACTAGTAGTAGTCACCTTTAGTCAGTAAACCTCCAAACACCCCTGACTAGTGGGTGACTAAAACTAGTTTAGTCCCTAGTTACCCCACTCTCAACTTTTACTGACTAGAGACTAGTAGTAGTCACCTTTAGTCAGTAAACCTCCAAACACCCCGACTTTTCTTGACTAAAGTCCCCTCTCTCTACTCTAATTGGTGTTGCTTGAGGACGTTTAATCTTGAGACGTTTAATCTTGTTAGTAGTAGTCGCCTTCCAAACAGGCTGTTAAAAACTTACAGTCACTACTACTAGTCACATGACTAGAGAGTATCCAAACACCCTCTGAGCTTGCATTGGGACTAATTTAGATGAAAGCGTCATAAATTTCTGCTCAGTGAAAGGTGCATCGAGAGGCGCGCAGAAGCTACGTGATAGAATCAGGGTAAAGGTCCTCAGGAGACAATCATTAAGATGAGATTGTGAAAGAAACCTTGTTTTAGGGAGTGAAAGAAACCTCCTAAGATGAGATGGAGGCGTTTCGATTGTGAGAGAAGAAATTGATCCCACGTACTACCTCAATAATGGCAGTCTTTTTTTTTTGAAGAGCTAGAAAGCATAGACATGAAAATATTTTATGCTTGCATCATCCGGGATGGGTAGGGCGGTGCTAGGGGTATTTTTGGGTCTTCATATGAATACCCATAATTTTTACAAAACAATGTTGATTTTAACAAAATAATAATAATTTTTCAAAAATACAAAAGTAATTTTGGTAAAATGAATACACATGAATACCCAGTTGCAATTCCTGAAGCCGCCACTGAGGATGGGATACCATGTTCCTTAATAATGACAATCTTACTTTTGTGGAAACGCTAGGAAGCAGAGTCGTGAAAGTATTTTATGCTTTCATCATCGGAGATGTCTGCTTTAATTTCTCTCTCTCTTTGCTTAAGAACAGGACCATTTGTCTGACGACACGTTGGAGAGAGACAATGACCGTAAGAGAAAAAGAAATCCGATATCGAGAGATGCCTGATTTCTTGAAGGCACTCAATATTTTAAAATAAGTGTCATAGTTTTGAATTGATCCTAGATTAAAATTTCGACCTTTATTTTGGATGAGAGTGAGTAACAAATATGAATATTTTATTGAGAATTCACGTTTCCGTACTTGAAATTATTCCACCGTTGCAACACACCGACATTCATTCAACACTAGTACAAGCAATTGGCGTACATAGATAGATATATTTTGGGGTACCTCTAGCTAGAGCTAGCTAGTCGATGAAGTTGCAAGACACGAAGTTGAAGCTCAAGTTGAACTACTAGTAGCAGGAGCAATAGATATTTTGGGCAAGCTAGCTAGCTAAGCGGCTAGTCGGTGAAGTTGTTGAGGCATGCGTGTGGCTCGGTGGCCTTGGCGGCGGGCGTGGGCTCGACGGTGGGGGAGGGCGGGACGGGCGCCGTGCAGAGCAGCTCCTTTGGCAGGTCGGGGATGCCCTTGAGGTAGAAGGTGTAGAAGATCTTGAAGGGGAAGACGATCTGGTTGAGCTTGACCTGGCCGTAGACGCCCTCGAAGACGCCGGAGCCGCCGGTGACGGCGAGGTAGGACTCCTCGTAGGTGAGGTAGGGCCCCTGCACGGTGATGTGGCCGTAGTCGCCGAAGTAGATGCTGTAGATGGCCTCGTAGCGGTCGCCGTTGCGCTCCGGCACGTGCTGGATCAGGATGCAGATCCCCGCCGTGATCCCGATCCGCTTGTCCAGGCTCCCGTTGTACACCTGCGCGCACGACCGCCGGAGCGAGCAAGCATAAGGTCGCCGTTGACTCAGTCAGCAAAGCAAGCAGAGGAGCTGAACAGAGGAAGGAGCGAGATTCATCACTGGCTGGACTGACTGACCTTGTTGGTGAAGGGGACGAGGTCGCCGAGCGCGTTCTGGCTCTGCTTCGCGCTCAGCCGGAGATATGCAGGGCTCTCGCGGTCGCGCTCGTTGAGCTCGTAGACGTGCAGCTCCTGCACCTTGGTCGGCCTCGCGTCCATGGCCACCGCGGGCTTGGGCGAGAAGAGCGACGCCCGCACGGGGCCGCCGCACTTCCTGCCCGAGCTGACGCTGACCCTGCCACCGAACCCAGCCCTCGCGGCCTGCCGAGGGGTCAGCTTCGCCGAGACGGACGCGCCGGCCCTGACGGAGACGGAGGAGGGGGGCGCTGCCATGGTGCTGGTGGTGGTGGTGGCGACGGCTAACGGATGATGATATTCTTGGGTTCGATCTGCTTTCGATTGACGATGAGCTGGTACACACCCTAGGCTCCTTATTTAAGCACGCCTAGGCAGTGAGCGGCTGCGTTAGGTGGGGCGTGCGCGAGCTAGTGCGCCGTGCTTGTCGCTAGATCAATTCAACTTTATTATTATGGGCCCTTGTTCTCACTGTTCTAAGCACGCCGACCAATAATTGGCACGAGGGGAACGTGGTGACCGAAGGCGACACCGTGCTGTCCATCCCATTTGTTTGTTTCTTACTAGTAGTACTAATCCGCAGCTAGGAAATATTCAGTTTTGAACCGTAGTGTATGACAAAACTCATAGTACTAGTACAATTCTTGTATTACGACGACGATTAAAATCAAGGTCCGCATGCATACGAGTGAAAAGGCAACCGCCGCCCAATTGCTTGGTCGTAGAAAGATCAGACGGTAAATGCCGTGTGTGGAACAGTTTTGTTTAGCCTTTTGAAAGAACTAATGGCGATTTCGGTTGACCCAGCAACATTTTTTTACCGACAACTCCTTTGACTTATTTTCCTATTTGATTGTTGCTTTCACAATCAATCACTAACCGCATTCTCACGGCTATTAGCATCTATTTTCTTATTGGGAAAAGATTAGCTTCAACCGGCTGATAACCACGCCGCGTCCGCCTCCTTCAGCGATTGACACGCGCCACGTGGGCCCCCACTCCACTGATATCCTTATCATGAGCGAAACACCTCCACACTCAGCTTGGTCAGCGCCGTTCACTGGTGAGCCGCACCCCTTGTCGCTGCTCGGCATCCCTCCGCATCCAGCTAACCCCTGTGTCGCCGTTGCCGCTAGAGGAGCACATCAAGAAAAGCAACAGCTCGTCCAGGCTTGTCTGCGACGACGACTGTTTGGCGGCGGCATTGAGGAAGATGGCCAAGGAGCAGTCCCTGGTGACGCAGCTGCTCGTTGTCTTGCTTTTGACGATCCAGTTAGCCGACGGCGCGCTCGCCGAGGTTGTTGCCAAGATGTTTGAGAGTATACTGGACTGCTCGTCCAAGGCCAAACCTTGATGAAGCTTTTCGGCTCGATCTGCTGACACAAAGCTTCTACCACAACATCATCTTGGTTGCAATTTTCTTTGCAACAAAGGTCTTGTTGCAGAAATACAGAGAAGAGGCCGGAGATGTTGTTGAAATTTTTGCAACAAGGGTTTTGTTGCAAGAATACAGAGAAGAGGTCGGAGATGGTCTTGCAACAAAAGCTATCTTAAAATGCAGGTTTTGTAACATGGGTCTTGTTGCAGAAACATGGGTTTTGTTGCACGAACATGGGAGGGTTGGGGCGGCGCCGTGCTGGGCATAACTCTGTCGAGGCCCTTGTTCAACTTTATTATCATGGGCCCTTGTTCTCACTGTTCTAACCACGCCGACCAATAATTGGCACGAGGGGAACGTGGTGACCGAAGGCGACACCGTGCTGCCCATACAGTGTGTTTGTTTCTTATAATATTAAACCGCAACCAGGAAATATTCAGTTTTGAATCGTGCTATATGTAGGACAAAACTCACAGTCTTGTAGTACTACGACGATTAAAATCCAGCCCCGCGTGCATACGAGTGAAAAGGCGACCGCCGCCCGATTGCTTGGTCGTAGAAAGATCAGACGGTAAATGCCGTGTGTGGAACAGTTTTGTTTAGCCTTTTGAAAGAACTATAACGGCGATTCCGGTGGACCCAGCAACATTACTTTTTTACCGACATCTCCTTTGACTTATTTTTCCTATTTGATTGTTACTTTCACAATCAATCACTAACCGCATTCTCACGGCTCATGTGCTATTATTTAGCATCTACTATTTTCTTATTTTTCAAGAGTTGACTCATCAGGTATGCTTGGCTTTCTTGTCGCCTTCCTTTGTTTCTGTACCTTCATATAGATACTTTGGATCTACTCCTTTTCTGTACCGCCTCATGTGCCTAGTACAATCAATAACTAGAAAGTTGTTTCCTTGGAAGAATAGGTATTACTAAATAAGGAAAAATGTGCTATCCCAAAGCGACAATTCAAGCAGTTTACCTCGGCCTTCGTGGCATATGCCCTTGAAATATCACATATATCCATATTCGACATACCTGAGTTGTGCACGCCCATATCATCACGTTTAGTGGGCTTTATCTTGCCTAACAACCAACTACCGAACAGTTGAATGATCATTCGTGATTTTTTTTGCGGGTAGAGAACCTCCTAGTGCAATGACTAGTGTGTCATGTTTCCACTCAAGCCACCTGCATTTCATTCTTCCCGCCTACTTAACAACGAAAGTTAAGAGAGGGAACTTCCCTCATTAGCCTCATTTTTTTTTCTTATTTATGAATTTTCCTAATCGCCTATAGCTTTATTCAAACTCGACAAACATTGTTTGGATCGTAAAGCCAAAAAAAGGGAAGAACTTCTATAATTAAAAATTACAACGAAATTTGCAATATGAAATATTGTCGAGGCTTCAATAAAGACATTGTTGTCATACCAAAGTAGTAACGCCGCCACCGTATACCGGCACAAACATGATTGCTTTCAAAAGGTTTTCGAAAGCTCCATTAGTCGTCATCCAAAAGGATGAGAAGTCATGAGCTTTGAACATACTTAGGCCGAGGATGACCCCATGAAAGTAGAGGCCATCGAACGACAAAATCTTTACCAAAATACCAAAGAAGTTGTCTAAACTCACCAAGTAATAGACAGGAACACAAACTCATTAGACCCACGTGTACGCGGACATATCTCTTTCTGTACCGGTGCGCTGCTAAACCTAGACCCTGTGCACACCCAGAAAACACAAATCTCTACTTACTAAACTTGTTTATATCATGTAGAGGGAACCACTTATAAACCCATGGAATCACATATAAACTCCCTATGTGGGACGAAAAAAGTTTCAGTTCGGAGCACTTGTGCACTTACCGGAGACTGTAGTGGCCATCGACCAGTGCCCCCCCCCCCCCTCCCCCACGCAAGGTTGCAGATATGCCCTAGAGGCAGGCCCGCATTGGGCACCTGTGCAAGGGGTGCACCTGCACAAGGCCCCCAATCAGCAGGGGCTCCTCGTTTCGATTAAATACACTGCAGTAATTAGCAGGTTTTATGTATAAGCATAAAGTGTTGAATAGTCAAAGTAGGAATGGCAATTGCCAAACACGCATCATATCTACCGCATCATACTACCCACAGTGGGAGTAACATAGGTAGTAACATCACACATATCAAGATAAAATAGATGATGTGGCAAGCAATAAATGAAGAAAGAGGGGAAAGTAGTAACATAGCTAGTTACTAGTAAGATGAGTAACATCACACATATCAAGGAAATATGAGTCTATAGCCTAATAAATGAAGTGTTGCATTGTTACCACACATAGTTACTCCCCACTATAGAGGTAGTAATATAGACTAGTAACATAGGCATGTTACTAGTCTATAGTACTACCCATTGTGGCTAGTCTCATATGCCGCATCATCTTGTTTTGCTTCGGTTGTTAGGAGTCCTAGTTAGATAGACTAGGTTGTTAAGGTTTATCTCTATCTGAGATCTTTCTTTCTCTCCAAGATGTAATCTCCAACAACTTGTATGCGCTGTACAGGGAGGTGCGCCCCTGCTATATTAACACGTACACGTCGCCCACATCGGGTAAGACGTTTCCGCCATCGCACATGGTAATCAGAGCCTTCTTCTTACAATCTAGTCTCCCGATTGCATCTAATGCATAGTCATGTCTTCATCCTCCGGCTCCTCCCAGCCTAGCATCAATGGCCAGGTCACCAAGAAGCTCAACCGCACGAATTACGTGCTATGTCGCATGCAGGTCACACCCCACCCGCGGGGCGCCGGTGTCTTCGGCTATGTCGACGGCACCGCGCCCGAGCCGGCCAGACTCCACGTCACGAAAGACAAGAACGGCAAGGAGACTTCTGCGCCTAACCCTCTCCACCCACTTTGGGTCGGGAGGATCAACAAGTACTTGGTTATCTGCTGAGTACCCTCTCCAAGGAGGTGCTGGTCGCGGTCACCGCGATCACCACGACGCGCGAACTCTGGGTGGCACTGGCGGGCATGTTCTCGTCCCAATCACTCCGCGTCAACAACATCAGGACTGCGCTCATCAACGCGCAGAAGGGCAACCAGTCGGTCGCCTCCTACTTTGCCTCCCTCCGCGGCCTCGCCGATGAACTCGCCGGCGCCGGCAAGCCTATCCAGGATGACGAACTGATCTCGTACATCCTCCACGGCCTCGACGTCGACTACCAGCCACTCGTCTCCGCCCTCAACGCCTGCGTCACGCCCGTCACCATCGACGAGCTCTACGCCATGCTGAGTAACTTTGATCAGCGCATGGCCCAATTCCACGGCACCTCCGGCGGCTTCAAGTCTTCTGCCAACGCCGCATCTCGTGGCCGTGGTGGCGGCTAATGACCCACAAGTATAGGGGATCTATCATAGTCCTATTGATAAGTAAGAGTGTCGAACCCAACGAGGAGCAGAAGGAAATGATAAGCGGTTTTCAGCAAGGTATTCTCTGCAAGTACTGAAATAAGTGGTAACAGATAGTTTTGTGATAAGATAATTTGTAACGAGCAACAAGTAACAAAAGTAAGTAAAGTGCAGCAAGGTGGCCCAATCCTTTTTGTAGCAAAGGACAAGCCTGGACAAACTCTTATAATGGGAAAAGCGCTCCCGAGGACACATGGGAATATCGTCAAGCTAGTTTTCATCACGTTCATATGATTCGCATTTGGTACTTTGATAATTTGATATGTGGGTGGACCGGTGCTTGGGTGTTGTTCTTACTTGAACAAGCATCCCATTTATGATTAACCTCTATTGCAAGCATCCGCAACTACAACAAAAGTATTAAGGTAAACCTAACCATAACATGAAACATATGGATCCAAATCAGCCCCTTACGAAGCAACGCATAAACTAGGGTTCAAGCTTCTGTCACTCTAGCAACCCATCATCTACTTATTATTTCCCAATGCCTTCATCTAGGCCCAAATAATGGTGAAGTGTTATGTAGTCGACGTTCACATAACACCACTAGAGGCTAGACAACATACATCTCATCAAAATATCGAACGAATACCAAATTCACATGACTACTAATAGCAAGACTTCTTCCATGTCCTCAGGAACAAACGTAACTACTCACAAAGCATATTCATGTTCATAATCAGAGGGGTATTAATATGCATATAGGATCTGAACATATGATCTTCCACCAAATAAACCAACTAGCATCAACTACAAGGAGTAATCAACACTACTAGCAACCTACTAGTACCAATACGAGACTTGGAGACAAGAATTGGATACAAGAGATGAACTAGGGTTTTGAGAGGAGATGGTGCTGGTGAAGATGTTGATGGAGATTGCCCTCTCCCGATGAGAGGAGCGTTGGTGATGACGTTGGTGATGATTTCCCCCTCCCGGAGGGAAGTGTCCCCGGCAGAACAGCTCTGCCGGAGCCCTAGATTGGTTCCGCCTCGTGGCGGCGGAGTTTCATCCCGAAAGGTTGCTTCTGATTTTTTTTCTCGACGAAAGACCTCATATAGCAGAAGATGGGCATCGGAGGGCCACAAGGGTTATGATCACTATCATCAGCTTCCACTTCAATTGGTGTAGGTGCCACATGAACAACTTCCTGTGCCCTGCTACACTCTGGTTGAAGTGATGGTTCATTAACCTCATCAAGTCTCCACCATCCTCCCACTCAATTCTTTCGAGAGAAACTTTTCCTCGAGAAAGGACCCGTTTCTAGAAACAGTCACTTTTGCTTCCGGATCTGAAATAGGAGGTATACCCAACTGTTTTGGGTGTCCTATGAAGATGTATTTATCCGCTTTGGGTTCGAGCTCATCAGGATGAAACTTTTTCATATAAGCGTCGCAGCCCCAAACTTTCAAGAAACGACAGCTTAGGTTTCTCTAAACCATAGTTCTTACGGTGTCATCTCAACGGAACTATGTGGTGCCCTATTAAAGTGAATGTGGTTGTCTCTAATGCCTAACCCATGAACGATAGTGGTAATTCGATAAGAGACATCATGGTATGCCCCATATCCAATAGGGTGCATCTATGATGTTCGGACACAGCATCACACTATGGTGTTCCAGGCGGTGTTAGTTGTGAAACAATTTCCACAATGTCTCAATTGTGTACCAAACTCGCAACTCAGATTTCCATCTCTATGATCACATCACAGACATTTTATCCTCTTGTCACGAAGATCTTCAATTTCACTCTGAAATTACTTGAACCTTTCAATAATTCAGTCTTGTGTTTCATCAAGTAAATATACTCAACATCTACTCAAATCATCTGTGAAGTAATAACATAACGATATTCACTGCATGCCTCGGCACTCATTGGACTGCACACATCAAAATGTGTTACTTCCAACAAGTTGCTATCTTGTTCCATCTTCTTGAAAATGAGGCTCTTGGTCATCTTGCCCATGTGGTATGATTTGCATATCTCAAGTGATTCAAAATCAAGTGAGTCCAAACGATCCATCTGCATGGAATTTCTTCATGCGTATACACCAATAGACATGGTTCGCATGTCTCAAACTTTTCAAAAGCGAGTGAGTCCAAAGATCCATCAACATGGAGCTTCTTCATACGTTTATACCAATATGACTTACATGGCGATTGCCACAAGTAGGTGGTACTATCATTACTATCTTATATCTTTTGGCATGAACATGTGTATCACTACGATCGAGATTCAATAAACCATTCCTTTTGGGTGCAAGACCATTGAAGGTATTATTCAAATAAACAGAGTAACCATTATTCTCCTTAAATGAATAACCGTATTATATAGACATAATCCAATCATGTCTATGCTCAACATAAACACCAAATAACCATTATTTATGTTTCACACCAATCTCGATGGTAGAGGGAGCGTGCGATGCTTGATCACATCAACCTTGGAAACACTTCCAACATATATCGTCAGCTCACCTTTAGCTAGTCTCCGTTTATTCCGTAGCTTTTATTTCGAGTTACTAACACTTAGCAACCGAACCGGTATCTAATACCCTGGTGCTACTAGGAGTACTAGTAAAGTACACATTAACATAATGTATATCCAATATACATCTATCGACCTTGCCAGCCTTCTCATCTACCAAGTATCTAGGGTAGTTCTGCTTCAGTGTCCGTTCCTCATTACGAAGCACTTAGTCTCGGGTTTGGATTCAACCACAGGTTTCTTCAATGGAGCAGACAACGATTTGCCGTTTCATGAAGTACCCTTCTTGCCCTTGCCCTTCTTGAAACTAGTGGTTTCATTAACCATCAACAATTGATGCTCCTTCTTGATTTCTACATTCGCGGTGTCGAACATTGCGAATAGCTCAAGGATCATCATATCTATCCCTGTTATGTTATAGTTCATCACGAAGCTTTAGTAGCTTGGTAGCAATGTCTTTGGAGAAACATCACTATCTCATCTGGAAGATTAACTCCCACTCGATTCAAGTGATTGTTGTACCCAGACATTCTGAGTATAAGCTCAACGATTGAGATCTTCTCCCTTAGTTTGTAGGCTAGAAAACTCGTCGGAGGTCTCATACCTCTTGACGTGGGCACGAGCCTGAAATCCCAATTTCAGCTCTTGGAACATCTCATATGTTCTGCGACATTTCAAAAATGTCCTTGGTGCCTCAATTCTAAACCATTTAACATTACCAAACTATCATGTAGTAATCAAAGCGTGAATGTCGGATGTTAGCAACATCCACGCACCACGTTCGAGGTCCAACACACCGGCGGTGCATCAAGGACATAAGCCTTCTCTGTCGCATAATTGCTACTGTCAACTTTCAACTATATTTTCTCTAGGAACATATCTAAAACAGTAGAACTAAAGCGCGAGCTATGACATAATTTGCAAAGGGCTTCTGACTATGTTCAGGATAATTAAGTTCATCTTATGAACTCCCACTCAGATAGACATCCCTCTAGTCATCAAAGTGATTACATGATCCGAGTCAACTAGGTCGTGTCCGATCATCACGTGAGACGGACTAGTCATCATCGGTGAACATCTTCATGTTGATCGTATCTACCATACGACTCATGCTCGACCTTTCGGTCTCTTGTGTTCCGAGGCCATGTCTGTACATGCTAGGCTCTTCAAGTCAACCTAAGTGTTTCGCGTGTGTAAATCTGTCTTACACCTGTTGTTATGTGAACGTTAGAATATATCACACCCGATCATCACGTGGTGCTTCGAGACAATGAACTTTCGCAACGGTGCACAGTTAGGGGGAACACTTTCTTGAAATTTTAATGAGGGATCATCTTATTTACTACCGTCGTTCTAAGCAAATAAGATGCATAAACATGATAAACATCACACGCAATCAAAAAGTGACATGATATGGCCAATATCATTTTGCTCCTTTTGATCTCCATCTTCCGGGCTCCATGATCATCATCGTCACCGGCATGACACCATGATCTCCATCATCATGATCTCCATCATCGTGTCTCCATGAAGTTGTCTCGCCAACTATTACTTCTACTACTATGGCTAACGGTTTAGCAATGAAGTAAAGTAATTACATGGCGTTATTCAGTGACACGCATGTCATACAATAAATAAAGACAACTCCTATGGCTCACGCCGGTCGTCATACTCATCGACATGCAAGTCGTGATTCCTATTACAAGAACATGATCAATCGCATACATCACATATCATTCATCACATTCTTTTTGGCCATATCACATCACATAGCATACCCTGCAAAAACAAGTTAGACGTCCTCTAATTGTTGTTTGCATGTTTCTGTGGCTGCTATGGGTTTCTAGCAAAACGTTTCTTACCTCGCAAAACCACAACGTGATATGTCAATTGCTATTTACCCTTCATAAGGACCCTTTTCATTGAATCTGATCCGACTAAAGTGGGAGAGATCGGCACCGCTAGCCACCTTATGCAACAAGTGCATGTCGGTCGGTGGAACCTGTTGTCACGCCCAATATGCGACCCTATCCAAAAGGAACTCGACGGTCCCACCAAGGATAGACCCGCATATTGATACGCTTTTGCAAGGTGGATATCATTACATCAACATTACATAATAGATGGGGATACTTACATAAGGCACAAATGCCACAAGAATACATCAACATCATATACAAGAGATCAACATCCGACTACGGATGAAACATAAACAAAAACTCAAACGACATCCACCACCGCTAGCCCAGGCTGCCGACCGGAACCTATCCCCGATCGAAGAAGAAGCGGAAGAAGAACTCCAATACAAGCAAACATCGCTCTCACGTCATGATCATCGCAAACATGTACCGCAATCTGGTGGTGTAGTAATCAGAGCCACGAGGACTCAGCAATCCCATTACCATGGGTATCAAGACTAGCAAAGCTTAATGGGAAAGGAAGGGGTAAAGTGGTGAGGTTGCAGCAGCGACTAAGCATGTATGGTGGCTAACATACGCAAATGAGAGCGAGAAGAGAAACAAAGGAACGGTCGTCAACTAGTGATGATCAAGAAGTGATCCTGAACTCCTACTTCGTCGACATAACCCGAAACCGTGTTCTCCTCTCGATCAACCCGAAAAGAGACACTCACGATTACGCTACGGTTGGTGTATTTTGATTAAGATCAACTTCGGGTTTCCTACAACCGACATTAACAAATTCCCATCTGCCACATAACCGCGGGCATGGCTTTGAAAGTTCAAACCCTGCAGGGTGTCCCAACTTAGCCCATGATAAGCTCTCGCGATCAACGAAGGATATTCCTTCTCCCGGAAGACCGATCAGTCTCGGAATCCGGATACAAGACAATTCGACAACAATAAAACAAGACCAGCAAGACCGCCCGATCGCCGACAATCCCGATAGGAGCTGCACATATCTCGTTCTCGAGGCAACACCGGATGAGACAGGCTACGAGTAAAACCAACCCTCAAGTTGCCCCAAGGTGGCCCATGAGCGGCTCGGTTCGAACCAACACTTAGAGAAGCACGGCCCGGGGGCTAAATAAAGATGACCCTCGAGAGAGCGACTCCCAAGGGAAAAGTAGGTGGTGGTGAGGCAAATGGTAAAACCAATGTTGGGCCTTCTTTGGAAAAGTCTTATTCAAAGCGAACTGTCAAGGGGTCCCATAAATCACCCGACCGCGTTAGGGACGCAAAATCCGGGAACATAATACCGATATGATGGAAACTAGGCGGCAAGAGTGGAACAAAACACCAGGCATAAGGCCGAGCCTTCCACCCTTTACCAAGTATATAGATGCATTAATTAAATAAGATATATTGTGATATCCCAACAAGTAAACATGTTCCAACAAGGAACAACATCTCCATGTTCAACAAGGAACAAACTTCATCTTCACCTGCAACTAACAATGCTATAAGAGGGCTGAGCAAAGCGGTAACATAGCCAAACAACGGTTTGCTAGGAAGGGTGCAAAAGGTTAGAGGCTGACATGGCAATTAGGTAGGCTTGAGCAACAGGTAATCGGTAGCGCAGCATAGCGAAAGAACGAAGCAACTAGCATAGCAATGATAGTAGTGAGATCCAGGGTAGCGGTCATCTTGCCTGAAATCCCGCAAGGAAGAAGAACGAGTCCATGAAGAAGACGAACGGAAGAAGCCGAACCAAGCGTGAGCGAACGAATCCTCACGATCGCAAGCGAAACAGAACTAACAAGAAGAAGCACACAACATAGTAAACACACCACACATGAACAAGACATGATGCACAACAAGCATGATGCATGACAATTCTAGATGAGGCTACTCATGGCAAAAGATGATGCAAACAAGAGCAACACATCAAAGCAAGTTTAAATGAGGCCGGGAACAACATATAACAATTCCGGTAAGTCCTCATATGCAAATTTCGAAATTGGTCCAGATCTGGATAACTTTATGTTCAAGTTGTTAAACAGAAATTTAAAATGCACCACGATGATCTACACGAAATTCTAGTCAAGTTACATATAAAGTTCATTTAATTCGGAGCTACGGCTTAGAAGATATGAGCAAAACAAGATAAGCATGACATTGGTGCAAAATGCATACAAACACCAAGCAAACACATCAAAACAAGGATGCAACATGATAATATAAAGCTACATGCAAAATCAAGCAAGTTTCATATAGAGCACACTCAAAACGGAGCAACGGTTCAACACATACACTCTATACAAGATATGACAACAATCTGTCCAAAACAGCAACTAGGCATATTGCAAGCATCAAAACAATATGCTACAGCACCTCAATATGAAAACAAAAGGCATGGGCATGATGTACAGGTAAAGCATTACAAAACATGAACACTGAACTATCTCCAGAAATCACTAGAACATGCTCAAAAAGACATGGCAAGATTGCAAATAATAACAGTTTCAGGCATTGGCAGAAATAACATCAGGTTGCAATGTTTAGAGCTATCAAACAACATGTTACAGGAACTTATCATGCCAAACAAAGGCATGGCATGAATCTACTCAAAGCATAGAACAAAAGTCCCTTACTGACCATAAGCCAAAAAGGATCAGAAAATATGATGGCACCCATGTAAACATGGCAAGTTATATTACAGATTCATACATGGCAGAAACAACAATAAGTAGGCATGTTGGTGAGCTTGAATCACTCACCACAGAGCAATACATGGCATGGAAAGGCAACCAACAGTAAGAAGACATGGCATAGAAGCTATACATGGCAAGAACAACATCATAGCATGCAAGGATCAACCACAACAACCTTGGCAAAATTGAATAACATGTAAACAATCTGCCAGGAACATTTTATAGCAAAAGTAGAGCTCGATTGACTCAAGCTATGGCACTCTATAATTGCAAACAAGGGCATGGATGGATAGAGCAAGACATGTTTAACAAAACATCCTTACTGAAGTATCTGAAAATATGCATGGAACTCTCTGTAGCATCAAGTCAACATGGCATCAAAATATCAGCTATACAGGGCTGAAAACAGCAACATCAGGACACCTAGTTTGCATGCTTGTGCTAGTCACCACATAGATCACAAAAATACATGGCATATACCCCTGGAAAGATGGCATGGCATATTACAAAACACATGTAGGACTCAAATCCATAGGATGCACACATCAATCATAGCAAAAATAACAAAAGTGCATGTTCTGTTAAGAAACAGAAACTAACATCACATAGCACTCTTCCAACAGCATTTCGGGCATCAAGATGAGCTCAAATGAAAATGATGCAATGAGATGAAATGATCTACTCTTGGAGACGAACAATTTGACATATTATACGGACAAAACGGAGCAACGATGACAGAGATATGATGCAATGAAAATGTAATAAAATAACCACAGGACGGGGACTTAGTGGATTTGGAGGGGGGGAAAGAAGTCAACCATGCACGCGGATCGAGGATGGCCGGATCGGGGCTCGCCGGAGTTCGGCGCCGGAGGGGCGGAGGAGGCTGGGGCGGCGCCGGAGATGGCCCGGCCGGATCCGCCGGATTCAGCCAGCCGGCGACCACGGGCGGCGGCAGGGGCAGGCGGCTCAGGCGGCTGAGCCTTGGGCGGCGGGCGCGGCGGCCAGCCGTGCGCCTGCGCGTGGCGAAACCTCTGCGCGGCGGAGGCCAGCCAGGCGGCGGGCAGGCGGACGACGGACGGCGGCGGCGGCGCGAGGCGCGAGGCGCGGCGGACGGCCGGAGGCGCGGGCGTGGTCGGGCGGCAGCGCAGCGAAGTGACGGGCTGCTGGGCGAGGCGGCAGGCGGGCGGGCCGGCGGGCGGCGGCGGCGGGAGCGCCACGTGGCACCTCCTGGTAGGGCGGGGCGGCGGCAGAGGACGTCCGGCGGACCGGACATGTCCGTGCGCGAGAGACGATTTTAGGTTTCGGAGAGATTTGACCGCGATTTTGGAGGGAAGGTGTTTATATAGGTAGAGGGAGCTAGGAGAGTCCAAATGAGGTGCGGTTTTGCCCACGCGATCGTGATCGAACGACCGAGAGCATGGAGGGAGTTTGGTGGGTTTGGGCCACTTTGGAAGGGTGTTGGGCTGCACATAAAGAGGCCTTTGCGGTTACCGGTTAACTGTTGAGTACCAAACGACCTCCAAATGATCCGAAACTTGACAGGCGGTCTACGGTGCTATACCAAGGCCGCTTGCAAACCTCGGTCCATTCCGAGACCGTTCAACACCCGCACACGAAAAGAGGTAAAAGGGGGCGCCGGGAGACATAGGAGTGCCGGATTGCAAAACGGACAACGGGGAAAATGCTCGGATGCATGAGACGAACACATATGCAAAATGAAATGCACATGATGACATGATATGAAAAGCAGATGATGACATGGCAAAGTGCAACACGCAAGCACATGACAAGGCAACAACGACGAATAACTGACGGACACCTGGCGCATCGAATCCGGGGCGTTACAACACTCCTCCACTAACAAGAGATCTCGTCCCGAGATCTTAGGACCGAGACGGAAGGGAAAAGGGATGAGGTGAAAGAAAAACTCAAGAGAAGAAGCAAAGAATCGAGAGCACTCGAGAAGAAGGGAGGAACGATGAGAATGACGAGAATCAAAAGCTCACGGAAATCAGATAGACTATGAAATCACTCGTTCTAACCGGAGTGGTTAGAATGAGAAAAGAAATGGATAAGACTGAAAGGATTTAGGCAGCACACCGGTTGAAAATGGAAGGAAAAGAACAAGAACTTCACAAGGTGGAATGACACTTGACGAGATAAACAACGCAAAGCCTCCGGAAGAATTGAAGAATGGAATGAAAAGAATTTAGAAGGAGGGTTTGAACTGAAGTTGTTGAGAAAATCAACAACGAAAGAATAAGATTGTTGTGGACTTATAGATAACATCTCCGAAATTATGAGGTGATAACCAACCACAGACGGAAATGATAGAATAGCTGAGAAGAACGAAGAAATGCAAAACTCCACTTCAAAAGAAAATGAAGAATTATTTGCTCTTCAAGACGGGAGAAGAAAAGATATTTAAACTCCACCAACAAAATCTTGATGAACTCTTTAAGAATGAATTAAATCATGAAGAACGCCATGAAGAACTCCGGTAAACAAAAAGGATGATGAGATAGAATGAAGGAAGAAAGAATAAGATGAGCGTTGCGATGATTTAGATGGAGGTTCCGACTAAAAGGCCGAGGAAATAATTGAACTCCGGACAAGAAAAGATGAAAACACTTGGAACTAGAACTTATTCATCACGAACAAACTCCGAAGGAAGGGATTAATCACTTTGATGAAATAAGAATAAGATTTATTGTATGCTTATCCTTCATCAAATTAAATTGATGACAAGCAACGGATTTGGCATAATACTTATACTTCTTGAAAAAGGATTGAGAAGTGACATATCGCAAACTTGAGAAGGTCTTCATGACCCACCGGTAGGATTTGAGAGAACGAATGGATTGAAATGATAAACATAGAAAAGAATCTTGAACGAACCACCGTAAGAATTTGGAAATGACTGATGAAAGAGAATGAATCACCGGGAAGACTTAGAAGAACAAATATGCTCGAGGGGATTTAGATGCAAAAAAAAACAAAGAGATCATGAGCTGGATAAAGTACACTTGAACGAAGCACCAGAAGCATATTGAGATGAACGAAGCTGAAAACTTGGAACGAAGAAATATTCCGAAAAAAGATGACCTCCGGATGATCGGAACAGAAAAACAACTCCTGAAATACTCCGGATGGGTAAAAAGAATTTGCATGACTTGAAACAATTAGATATGATGACATCGAGCTATCACCATGAATTTCCGGAAGAGTGGACAAGATTTAGAAGGAACTCTTCTTCGGTCTTCAAATGATGACGAGAAACACCACCAAAATTACTGAGATACTCCAGAAGAATGAAAAGCAAAAGAGGTTGAGCCAACAATGACAAGAATTTGAAATCGATCTTGGAAAAGGCACGTGACTGATGATATTCATTCTTACGTCACACTTGAAAAGAATTGAGAATAACTCCGGGGAAAATAGAAGAGTCAGGTAAGATCCTGGGAAAAGACCTGTGGGTTAGGGCCCACTGAAAAGAAAAACACCGTTGGAAAGGATTGTTGAAGAGATAGATGATGCACCGGAACAATTGAAATATTTGAATGAGGTGACAACCTCAAATTAATAGAATGCGAACATGAATCTTCTGAGATATCTTACGAACTCCGGGATGATAAAATGGCGAGAGGCGAACAAGCAAAGGAAACACTTGATCCAAGGAAAGAATATGATCAACATCGAAAAACTTGGATTGAGTGCACTGGAGAAGAAAAGAGATGAAGAATGACGAACAAGATGAGAATTCACCGGTTGAAATAATTGAGGGAAGACTCCACACGAATGAAATTGATGGTCAGGAGAGAGGCAAACTCCGGGAAGAAAAAAAGGTGGGAGGGCGGGAAAACAAAGGCAGCTTGGAAGGGGAAAAACGACGAATAACTTGAAGAGAAAACACCGGTTGAAATCATTGAGGAGAGAGAGCAAAAACTTCACACGAGTAGGATGGATACTCGATTACGGACTCCGGTTCCGAGAGGAAGAAGGGTGGGCGGGCGGGAAAAGAATACAACTGAGGATTGAACTTGCAAAGATGAAGAGACTCGAGTCGACTTGACGAGAAATGCACCGGATGAAAAGAGCTGAGAGCCAACGATCGGAAAACCAACTGCGTGATCCTAAAGAAAAATTTGAACGGGAAGAGGGGTAATTCAAAACACCTACGTCAAGATTCCTCACCGGAGCGACGAAGGGGCAGAGGAGTAAAAAGAATTCCTACTCTCCGATATAACTAGACTCCGAAATCAGTTTTCTTCTAAACTCAACAACGGCCAAACTACACGATCAATCAAGGGGGATCCTAGGGTCGGTCGAGGCTCTGATACCAACTTGTCACGCCCAATATGCGACCCTATCCAAAAGGAACTCGACGGTCCCACCAAGGATAGACCCACATATTGATACGCTTTTGCAAGGTGGATATCATTACATCAACATTACATAATAGATGGGGATACTTACATAAGGCACAAATGCCACAAGAATACATCAACATCATATACAAGAGATCAACATCCGACTACGGATGAAACATAAACAGAAACTCAAACGACATCCACCCTGCTAGCCCAGGCTGCCGACCTGGAACCTATCCCCTGATCGAAGAAGAAGCAGAAGAAGAACTCCAATACAAACAAACATCGCTCTCACGTCATGATCATCGCAAACCTGTACCTGCAACTGGTGGTGTAGTAATCTGTGAGCCATGAGGACTCAGCAATCCCATTACCATGGGTATCAAGACTAGCAAAGCTTAATGGGAAAGGAAGGGGTAAAGTGGTGAGGTTGCAGCAGCGACTAAGCATGTATGGTGGCTAACATACGCAAATGAGAGCGAGAAGAGAAACAAAGGAACGGTCGTCAACTAGTGATGATCAAGAAGTGATCCTGAACTCCTACTTACGTCAGACATAACCCAGAAACCGTGTTCTCCTCTCGATCAACCCCGAAAAGAGACACTCACGGTTACGCACACGGTTGGTGTATTTTGATTAAGATCAACTTCAGGTTTCCTACAACCGGACATTAACAAATTCCCATCTGCCACATAACCGCGGGCACGGCTTTCGAAAGTGCAAACCCTGCAGGGTGTCCCAACAGCCCATGATAAGCTCTCGCGATCAACGAAGGATATTCCTTCTCCCGGAAGACCCGATCAGTCTCGGAATCCGGATACAAGACAATTCGACAAAGAATAAAACAAGACCAGCAAGACCGCCCGATCGCCGACAATCCCGATAGGAGCTGCACATATCTCGTTCTCGTGGCAACACCGAATGAGACAGGCTACGAGTAAAACCAACCCTCAAGTTGCCCCAAGGTGGCCCATGAGTGGCTCGGTTCGAACCAGCACTTAGAGAAGCACTGGCCGGGGGCTAAATAAAGATGACCCTCGAGAGAGCGACTCCCAAGGGAAAAGTAGGTGGTGGTGAGGCAAATGGTAAAACCAATGTTGGACCTTCTTTGAAAAGTCTTATTCAAAGCGAACTGTCAAGGGGTCCCATAAATCACCCGACCGCGTTAGGGACGCAAAATCCGGGAACATAATACCGATATGACGGAAACTAGGGCGGCAAGAGTGGAACAAAACACCAGGCATAAGGCCGAGCCTTCCACCCTTTACCAAGTATATAGATGCATTAATTAAATAAGATATATTGTGATATCCCAACAAGTAAACATGTTCCAACAAGGAACAACATCTCCATGTTCCAACAAGGAACAAACTTCATCTTCACCTGCAACTAACAACGCTATAAGAGGGGCTGAGCAAAGCGGTAACATAGCCAAACAACGGTTTGCTAGGAAGGGTGCAAAAGGTTAGAGGCTGACATGGCAATTAGGTAGGCTTGAGCAACAGGTAATCGGTAGCGCAGCATAGCGAAAGAACGAAGCAACTAGCATAGCAATGATAGTAGTGAGATCCAGGGTAGCGGTCATCTTGCCTGAAATCCCGCAAGGAAGAAGAACGAGTCCATGAAGAAGACGAACGGAAGAAGCCGAACCAAGCGTAGAACGAACGAATCCTCACGATCGCAACGAAACAGAACTAACAAGAAGAAGCACACAACATAGTAAACACACCACACATGAACAAGACATGATGCACAACAAGCATGATGCATGACAATTCTAGATGAGGCTACTCATGGCAAAAGATGATGCAAACAAGAGCAACACATCAAAGCAAGTTTAAATGAGGCCGGGAACAACATATAACAATTCCGGTAAGTCCTCATATGCAAATTTCGAAATTGGTCCAGATCTGGATAACTTTATGTTCAAGTTGTTAAACAGCAATTTAAAATGCACCACGATGATCTACACAAAATTCTAGTCATGTTACATATAAAGTTCATTTAATTCGGAGCTACGGCTTAGAAGATATGAGCAAAACAAGATAAGCATGACATTGGTGCAAAATGCATACAAACACCAAGCAAACACATCAAAACAAGGATGCAACATGATAATATAAAGCTACATGCAAAATCAAGCAAGTTTCATATAGAGCACACCCAAAACGGAGCAACGGTTCAACACATACACTCTATACAAGATATGACAACAATCTGTCCAAAACAGCAACTAGGCATATTGCAAGCATCAAAACAATATGCTACAACACCTCAATATGAAAACAAAAGGCATGGGCATGATGTACAGGTAAAGCATTACAAAACATGAACACTAAACTATCTCCAGAAATCACTAGAACATCCTCAAAAAGACATGGCAAGATTGCAAATAATAACAGTTTCAGGCATTGGCAGAAATAACATCAGGTTGCAATGTTTAGAGCTATCAAACAACATGTTACAGGAACTTATCATGGCAAACAAAGGCATGGCATGAATCTACTCAAAGCATAGAACAAAAGTCTCTTACTGACCATAAGCCAAAAAGGATCAGAAAATATGATGGCACCCATGTAAACATGGCAAGTTATATTACAGATTCATACATGGCAGAAACAACAATAAGTAGGCATGTTGGTGAGCTTGAATCACTCACCACAGAGCAATACATGGCATGGCAAGGCAACCAACAGTAAGAAGACATGGCATAGAAGCTATACATGGCAAGAACAACATCATAGCATGCAAGGATCAACCACAACAACCTTGGCAAAATTGAATAACATGTAAACAATCTGCCAGGAACATTTTATAGCAAAAGTAGAGCTCGATTGACTCAAGCTATGGTACTCCATAATTTCAAACAAGGGCATGGATGGATAGAGCAAGACATGTTTAACAAAACATCCTTACTGAAGTATCTCAAAATATGCACGGAACTCTCTGTAGCATCAAGTCAACATGGCATCAAAATATCAGCTATACAGGGGTGAAAACAGCAACATCAGGACACCTAGTTTGCATGCTTGTGCTAGTCACCAAATAGATCACAAAAATACATGGCATACACCCCTGGAAAGATGGCATGGCATATTACAAAACACATGTAGGACTCAAATCCATAGGATGCACACATCAATCATAGCAAAAATAACAAAAGTGCATGTTCTGTTAAGAAACAGAAACTAACATCACATAGCACTCTTCCAACAGCATTTCGGGCATCAAGATGAGCTCAAATGAAAATGATGCAATGAGATGAAATGATCTACTCTTCGAGTCGAACAATTTGACATATTATACGCACAAAACGGAGCAACGATGACAGAGATACGATGCAATGAAAATGCAATAAAATAACCACAGGCCGGGGACTTAGTGGATTTGGAGGGGGGGAAAGAAGTCAACCATGCACGCGGATCGAGGATGGCCGGATCGGGGCTCGCCGGAGTTCGGCGCCGGAGGGGCGGAGGAGGCTGGGGACGGCGCCGGAGATGGCCCCGGACCGGATCCGCCGGGCGGCGACCACGGGCGGCGCAGCGCAGGCCAGCGGGCTCGGGCGGCGGAGCGCGGCCGGGCGTGGCGACTCAGACCGAGCCGGCGCGCGGCCGTGTGGCGAGGCCTCTGGCGGCCGGCCGACGGGAGGCGGCGGCGCTGGAGGCGCGAGGCGGCGGCGGACGGCCGAGGCGCTTGGCGCGGTGATCGGCGGCGGCGGCGACGGGCAGCACAGGCGCAGGCGGGCGGGCAGGCGGGCGGGCGGGCGGCGGCGGCGAGGCGCCACGTGGCACCTCCTGGTAGGGCGGGCGGCGGCGAGGACGTCCGGCCGGACGGACATGTCCGGCCTTGCGCGAGACGATTTTAGGGTTTCGGAGAGATTTGGACCGCGATTTTGGAGGAAGGTGTTTATATAGGTAGAGGGAGCTAGGAGAGTCCAAATGAGGTGCGGTTTTCGGCCACGCGATCGTGATCGAACGACCGAGAGCATGGAGGGGAGTTTGGTGGGTTTTGGGCCACTTTGGAAGGGGTGTTGGGCTGCACATAAAAGAGGCCTTTGCGGTTACCCGGTTAACCGTTGGAGTACCAAACGACCTCCAAATGATCCGAAACTTGACAGGCGGTCTACCGGTGCTATACCAAGGCCGCTTGGCAAACCTCGGTCCATTCCGAGACCATTCAACACCCGCACACGAAAAGAGGTAAAAGGGGGCGCCGGGAGACATTGGAGTGCCGGATTGCAAAACGGACAACGGGGAAAATGCTCGGATGCATGAGACGAACACATATGCAAAATGAAATGCACATGATGACATGATATGAAAAGCAGATGATGACATGGCAAAGTGCAACACGCAAGCACATGACAAGGCAACAACGACGAATAACTGACGGACACCTGGCGCATCGAATCCGGGGTGTTACACCTGTCTCACGTAAGTGTACATGTAAGGTTGATCCGGGCCGCTTCATCCCACAATACCGTTGAAACATGATTGGACTAGTAACCGTAAGCATATTGAACAAAATCAACGCCCACAACAACTTGTCTTCTACTCGTGCATAGAATCTACGCAATAGACCTAGCTCTGATACCACTGTTGGGGAACGTAGCAGAAATTCAAAATTTTCTACGCATCACCAAGATCAATCTATGGAGATTCTAGCAACAAGAGAGGGAGAGGATGAGCATCTTCATACCCCTGAAGATCACTAAGCGGAAGCGTTACAAAACGCGGATGAAGGAGTCGACTCAGGCGATTCAGATCGCGGTTGATTCCGATCTAAGCACCGAACAACGGTGCCTCCGCGTTCAACACACGTACAGCCCGGGGATGTCTCCTCCTTCTTGATCCAGCAAGGGGAGAGGAGAAGTTGAGGGAGAACTCCGACAGCACGACGGCATGGTGGTGATGGAGCTCGTGGTTCTCCGACAGGGCTTTGCCAAGCACTACGGAGGAGGAGGAGGTGTTGGAGGAGGGAGAGGGCTGGGCCAGGGGAAGGGTATGGCTGCCCTCTCTCTCTCTCACTATATATAGGGGGAAGGGAGGAGGGGGAGGCGCCCTAGGGTTCCCTAGGGGAGGGGCGGCGACCATAGGGGAAACCCTCGATGGGTTTTGGCGCCCCCACCCCTTAGGAAACTTGCCCCCCAAGCCGGGAGGGGTGGCTGCCCTAGGGGTGGCGCCCCCACCTCTCCAGGTTACGTGGGATGGGGTAGGAGGGGCGCTCAGCCCCTTAGTGGGCTGATGTGCCCTCTCCCCTTGGCCCTTAAGGCCCCCCAAAGCTTGCCGAGGCCTCCGAAACCCCTTCCGGACACGCTGGTCATCACCTGGTATCCCCGGAACAATTCCGGACTCCAATACCCTTCGTCCAATATACCGATCTTCACCTCCGACCATTCCGGAGCTCCTCGTCATGTCCGGGATCTCATCCGGGACTCCGAACAACCTTCGGTAACCACATACTATTTCCCATAACAACTCTAGCGTCACCGAACCTTAAGTGTGTAGACCCTACGGGTTCGTGAACCATGCAGACATGACCGAGACGTTCTCCGGTCAATAACCAACAGCGGGATCTGGATACCCATGTTGGCTCCCACATGTTCCACGATGATCTCATCGGATGAACCACGATGTCAAGGATTCAAGCAATCCCGTATGCAATTCCCTTTGTCTAGCGGTATTGTACTTGCCCGAGATTCGATCGTCGGTATGCCGATACCTTGTTCAATCTCGTTACCAGCTAGTATCTTTACTCGTTCCGTAACACATCATCCCGTGATCAACCCCTTGGTCACATTGTGCACATTATGATGATGTTCTACCGAGTGGGCCCAGAGATACCTCTCCGTCACACGGAGTGACAAATCCCGCCTCGATTCGTACCAACCCAACAGACACTTTCGGAGATACCCGTAGTGCACCTTTATAGCCACCCGATTCACGTTGTGACGTTTGGTACACCCAAAGCATTCCTACGGTATCCGGAGTTGCACAATCTCATGGTCTAAGGAAATGATACTTGACATTAGAAAAGCTTTAGCATACGAACTACACGATCTTTGTGCTAGGCTTAGGATTGGGTCTTGTCCATCACATCATTATCCTAATGGTGTGATCCCGTTATCAACAACATCCATTGTCCATGGTCAGGAAACCGTAACCATCTATTGATCAACGAGCTAGTCAACTAGAGGCTTACTAGGGACATGGTGTTGTCTATGTACCCACACATGTATCTGAGTTTCCTATCAATACAATTATAGCATGGACAATAAACGATTATCATGAACAAGGAAATATAATAATAATAACTAATTTATTATTGCCCCTAGGGCATATTTCCAACAATACCGTGGCATCTCCCCCAAGCTTGGCAGTTGCCAAGGGGGAGTGCCCATACCAATGTGATTATGTCTCCTTTGTTGGTGAAGAAGGTGGAGGTGTTGTTGATTTAGTTGATGGCATAGACTTATCCCTTAATTTCTGCTTGAGGACGGCATTTTGATCCCTCAGATCATCAATCTCCCACTCCAGGGTTAATATCTTTTTGCATAGGTCCTGCTTATTTTCCTGCAAGAGACGAAAAGGGATAAACTCGAACTTTGGTTTCTTTACCCTATCAGGGAGACTTGACTTTTTGAACTCCACATGCATGTCCCCAGGTTGAGGTAATGGGGTTTCATCTTCATCTGAGCTCGTCTCTTCCTTCCCCTCGGGTTCATAGTCCTCTTCTTCTTCCGTGGTCCAACCATCGTGCTCCACATCTCCGTAGACCTTAGGATTTGCTAGGTAATCATCCACATAGCTTTCTCCTTCCGAATCCTGGGATGACATGTTGATCTAATCTGCAGTAGGACAGCTCGAAACAAAAACAGAGGATATTTGCGTGATACGGGAGTCAAAACCTCCGGGAGAATATATAATGAATTTTTACCGACCAAAATACGTATCGTGCAAGAAAACGGAGTCCGGAAGGCACACGAGGTGCCCACGTGGTAGGGGCGCGCCTGGGGGTAGGGCGCCCTCCACCTCGTGGGGCCTCGTGTCCTTCCCGGACTGCTACTTATTTTTCTATTTTTCTAAATATTCCAAAACGGAGAAATATTGCCTTAAAAACTGTTTTGGAGTCGGTTTACTTACCGTACCACATACCTATTCCTTTTTGGAGTCTGAAACATTCCGGAAAGTGTACCTTATGTATTCCTCCGGGGTTACGGTTTCAATAACATTGGTTTCAACATTTATAGGATTACCTGAGATATAGTGTTTGATTCTTTGACCGTTTACCACCTTCGAATTTGTGCCTTCGAAGTTGTTGATTTTTATGGCACCGGAACGATATACCTCCTCGATAACGTAGGGGCCTTCCCATTTAGAGAGAAGTTTTCCTGCAAAAAATCTTAAACGATAGTTGTATAGCAATACATAATCACCTACATTAAACTCACGCTTTTGTATCCTTTTGTCATGCCATCTTTTGACTTTTTCTTTAAACAACTTGGCATTTTCATAAGCTTGGGTTCTCCATTCATCAAGTGAGCTAATATCAAATAATCTCTTCTCCCCGGCAAGTTTGAAATCATAGTTGAGCTCTTTCATAGCCCAATAAGCCTTATGTTCTAGTTCGAGAGGTAAGTGACATGCTTTTCCATAGACCATTTTATACGGAGATATACCCATAGGATTTTTATATGCAGTTCTATAGGCCCATAATGCATTATCAAGTTTCTTGGACCAATTCTTTCTAGACCTATTGACAGTCTTTTGTAAAATTAATTTGAGTTCTCTATTACTCAATTCTACTTGACCACTAGACTGTGGGTGATAAGGGGATGCAATTCTATGATTAACATCATATTTAGCAAGCATTTTACGGAAAGCACCATGAATAAAATGTGAACCACCATCAGTCATTAAATATCTAGGGACTCCAAACCTCGGAAAAACAACTTCTTTAAGCATTTTAATAGAAGTGTTATGATCAGCACTACTAGTTGGAATAGCTTCTACCCACTTAGTAACATAATCAACAGCAACTAAAATATGTGTATATCCATTGGAGGCAGGAAAGGGTCCCATATAATCAAAGCCCCAAACATCAAATGGTTCAATAACAAGTGAATAGTTCGTAGGCATTTCTTGACGTCTACTAATATTACCAATTCTTTGACATTCATCACAAGATAAGACAAACTTACGGGCATCCTTGAAGAGAGTAGGCCAATAAAAACCGGATTGCAATACCTTATGTGCAGTTCTATCTCCAGTGGTGTCCTCCATAAGCTTCGGAGTGACACTTGCGTAGGATCTGCTTCTGTTCATGCTCGGTACACAACGCCTAATAACACCATCTACTCCTTCTTTATAAAGATGTGGGTCATCCCAAAAGTAATGTCTCAAATCATAGAAAAACTTTTTCTTTTGCTGGTATGTGAAACTAGGTGGTATAAATTTAGCAACAATGTAATTAGCATAATCAGCATACCATGGAGTACTATGAGAAGTACTTATGACATTTAATTGCTCGTCAGGAAAGCTATCATCAATAGGTAGTGGGTCATCAAGAATGTTTTCTAACCTAGACAAGTTGTCCGCAACGGGGTTCTCAGCTCCCTTTCTATCAACAATATGCAAATCAAATTCTTGTAGCAAGATAACCCATCTAATAAGTCTAGGTTTAGCATCTTTCTTTTCCATCAAATATTTAATACCAGCATGATCAGTGTGAATAGTTACTTTAGAATCAACAATATAAGGTCTGAACTTATCACATGCAAATACAACTGCTAAGAATTCTTTTTCAGTAGTAGCATAGTTTCTTTGGGCATTGTCTAGAGTCTTACTAGCATAATGGATAACATTTAATTTCTTATCAACTCTTTGCCCAAGAATAACACCTACAGCATAATCACTAGCATCACACATAATTTCGAAGGGTAAATTCCAATCAGGTGGCTGAACAATAGGTGCGGAGATCAATGCTTTCTTAAGTATTTCAAATGCTTCTACACAATCATCATCAAAGACAAATGGTATATCTTTTTGTAATAAATTAGTCAGAGGCCGAGAAATTGTTGAGAAGTCCTTAATGAACCTCCTATAAAATCCAGCGTGACCAAGGAAACTTCTTATACCTTTGATGTCCTTGGGACATGGCATCTTTTCAATGGCATCAACCTTGGCTTTATCAACTTCAATACCTCTTTCAGAAACTTTATGCCCCAAGACAATACCTTCATTAACCATAAAGTGGCACTTTTCCCAATTCAAGACAAGATTAGTTTCTTCACATCTCTGCAAAACTCGATCAAGATTGCTCAAGCAATCATCAAAAGAGGATCCATAGACGGAAAAGTCGTCCATGAAAACCTCACAAATCTTTTCACAAAGTCAGAGAATATAGCCATCATGCATCTTTGAAAGGTAGCAGGTGCATTACATAAACCAAAAGGCATACGTCTATAAGCAAAAGTACCAAAAGGGCATGTAAAAGTGGTCTTTGATTGATCTTTAGCCGACACAGGTATTTGAGAGAAACCAGAATAACCATCTAGGAAGCAATAATGTGTATGTTTGCATAATCTTTCTAGCATTTGATCAATAAAAGGTAAGGGGTAATGATCTTTCTTAGTAGCTTTATTTAATTTGCGGAAATCAATTACCATCCTATAACCTGTAATAATTCTTTGCGGGATCAATTCATCTTTATCATTAGGAACAACAGTAACACCTCCCTTCTTAGGGACACAATGAACATGACTTACCCACTGACTATCAGCAACGGGATAAATTATACCTGCCTCCAGAAGCTTTAGTATTTCTTTTCTTACCACTTCTTTCATCTTAGGATTAAGCCTTCGTTGATGATCGCGAACCGATTTGGCATCTTCTTCCAAATTTATTTTATGTTGACATAGAGTGGGACTAATGCCCTTAAGATCATCAAGAGTATATCCAATAGCAGCATGGTGCTTCTTCAGATTTTTCAATAATCTCTCTTCCTCATGCTCTGAAAGGTTAGCACTAATAATAACAGGATATATCTTCTTTTCATCAAGATAAGCATATTTAAGATTATCAGGCAACAGTTTAAGCTCAAACACGGGATCACCCTTGGGTGGAGGAGGATCCCCTAGGATTTCAACAGGTAAATTGTGTTTCAGAATAGGTTCCTGTTTAAAGAATACTTCATCTATTTCCCTTCTTTCATTCATAAACATATCATTTTCATGGTCTAGCAAATAATGTTCTAAAGGATCACTAGGAGGTAGGACAATAGAAGCAAGACCAATAATTTCATCCTTACTAGGCAATTCTTCTTCACGGTGTTGTTTACTAAATTTAGAGAAATTAAACTCATGAATCATATTATCCAAGCCAATAGTAACAACATTCTTTTCGCAGTCTATCTTAGCATTAATAGTATTCAAGAAGGGTCTACCAAATATAATGGGACAAAAGTTATCTTGTGGGGAACTTAGAACAAGAAAATCAGCAGGATATTTAATTTTCCCACACAAGACTTCAACATCTCTAACAATTCCCACTGCTGATATAGTATCACTATTGGCAAGTTTAATTGTGACATCAATATCTTCTAACTCAGCAGGTGCAATTTCATGCTTAATTTCTTTATACAAGTCATAAGGTATAACACTAGCACTAGCACCCATATCACACAAGCCATGATAACAATGATCTCCTATTTTAACAGAAATAACAGGCATGCCTACCACATGTCTATGTTTGTCTTTAGCATCAGGTTTAGCAATTCTAGCAGATTCACCACAGAATTGAATAACATGCCCATCAATATTATCAGACAAGAGATCTTTAATAATATCAATATTAGGTTCTACTTTGACTTGCTCAGGAGGTGTATAAGTTCTAATATTGCTTTTACGAACCACATCTGAAGCTTTAGCATGATCCTTTATTCTAACAGGGAAAGGTGGTTTCTCAACATAAGAGGTAGGAATAATAGGATCATTATAAGTGACAACCTTTTCTTCAACTTTAATCGGTGCAGCTACTTTTACTTCTACGGGAGGATGATATTTAAACCACTTCTCCTTAGGGAGATCAACATAAGTAGCAAAAGATTCACAGAAAGAAGCTACTATCTCAGAGTCAAGTCCATATTTAGTGCTAAACTTACGGAAAATATCAGTATCCATAAAAGATTTAACACAATCAAACTTAGGTGTCATAAATTTAGTGCCTCACACAATCAAACTTAGGGAGGATGATGCCACTTCTGCTATGCATGATACTTATGATGAAACTACTTCTATGCTTGATACTACTGTGCCTCTTGGTGAATTTCTAGATGAACAAATTTCTAGGTCTAGAGAAAGATAAATTATTGAAACTGAACACGATGATGTTAGTGATGATGAAAATAGGCCTGCTATTCCTGAGGGTTACCTGTTTAATGCTGAATCTACTGAAGCTATTCTTGCTTGCTAGGATAGTCGTGAACGTGATAGGTTGCTAGTTAAATGGAGTAAAGAATCTTTTAGAGGTAGGATGAGACCCGACCCTGCTTTTGCTACTTCACCTATCTATGTTCCTGATCAGGATTATTATGATTTTTCTGTTGATCCAGATAAAATTACTTTGGTTGAATCTGATCCTTTTTATGGCTATGAATCTGAAACTGTTGTGGCACATCTTCGTAAGTTAGATGATATAGCTGCCCTGTTTAGTAATAATGAGAGATCGCGCTACCTTTATTTACTCAAAATATTTCTGTTCTCATTAAAGGGTGATGCTAAGATATGGTTTAATTCTCTTGATCCTGGTTGTGTGCAAAGTCCCGAGGATATGGTTTATTACTTCTCTGCTAAATATTTCCCTGCTCATAAGAAACAAGCTGCTTTGAGGGATATATATAATTTTGTGCAAATTGAAGAAGAGAGTCTCCCACAAGCTTGGGGGAGGCTTCTCAAGTTACTTAATGCTTTGCCTGATCATCCTCTTAAGAAACCTGAAATACTTGATATCTTTTATAATGGACTAACCGATGCTTCCAGAGATTACCTGGATAGTTGTGTTGGTTCTCTTTTCAGGGAAAGAACACCGGATGAAGCTGAAATTTTATTGAATAATATGTTGACAAATGAAAATAATTGGGCACCTCCTGAGCCAACTCCCGAGCCAGCTCCCGAGCCAGTTACTGAGCCTATTCCTAAACCAACTCCGAAGAAGAGAGGCGTTCTATTTCTCAGTCCCGAAGATATGCAAGAAGCAAAGAAATCTATGAAAGAAAAAGGTATTAAAGCTGAAGATGTTAAGAATTTACCTCCTATTGAAGAAATACATGGTCTTAATTCACCGCCTGTTGAAGAAGTATATGATCTCAATTACTTATTTACTGAAGAACCTCCTGATATCCCGACACAGGTAGTAAAGGTAAATTCTCTCTATAGATATGATAAAGCTGAAGTCCCTCCTACTAAAGTTGCTAGTCAGTGCTTGGATGAGTTTGATGACTTTATGTTTAAGCAAGAGGACTTTAATGCTTATATTGGTAGACAATTAAAACAGAATACCTTTATGATTAAACGCTTGAGTGATTATATGGCTGATATTAGAAGTGAACTTAAACTTGTTAGCAAACATGCTTCTATGGTTACCACTCAAGTAGAACAAGTACTTAAAGCTCAGAAAGAAATACTTAATGAAATGAATAGTAAGAAAAATGATTATGCTGTTAGAGTGGCTACTAGAACTGGTAGAATGACTCAGGAACCTTTGTATCCTGAAGGCCACCCTAAGAGAATCGAGCAAGATTCTCAAAGAAATAATATTGATATGCCTAGTTCTTCTAAGAGGAAGAAAAAGGAAAATGATAGAACTGTGCAAACTTCTAGTGAACCTATTGTTGAACCACCTGATAATCCAAATGATATCTCTATGTCTGATGCTGAAACACAATATGGTAATGAACATGAACCTAGTAAAAATGTTAATGATGATGTTCATGATGATGCTCAACCTAGTAATGATAATGATGTAGAAGTTGAACCTGCTGTTGATCTTGATAACCCACAATCAAGGAATCAATGTTATGATAAAAGAGACTTCGTTGCTAGGAAACATGGTAAAGAAAGAGAACCATGGGTTTAGAAACCCATGCCTTTTCCTCCCAAACCATCCAAGAAAAAGGATGATGAGGGTTTTGAGCGCTTTGCTGAAATGATTAGACCTATCTTTTTGCGTCTATAGTATGTCTAAAAATATTCCAAACCTCCCAAACCTCCCAAACCTCCCAAACCATCCAAAAATATTCCCGAGGACGATAGTATGTCTATTATTCTTGGAAGACCTTTCCTTAATACTGCAGGGGCTGTTATTGATTGCAACAAAGGCAATGTCACTTTTCATGTTAGTGGTAATGAGCATACGGTACACTTTCTGAGGAAACAACCTCAAGTTTATAGTATCAACTCTATTGGAAAAATTCCATCGATTATATTTGGAGGTTTTGAATTTCCTCTCCCTACTGTCAAGAAGAAATATGATATACTTATTATTGGGGATGTCCATAGCCCCGTTGAGGTAACATAGTGTTATTCGAAACTTCTCCGGTTTCATGTTAATCCGAATGAGTTTGTTAACAAGACTTGATCAACCTTGTTAGTGGATTCCTTTTGATGAGCATGAGATGGATGAAACTAGAAGCATAACCTTCTGTACCCTCTTTATATTTTCTGTTAATTAGTAGAAATAAAGTAAAATAGTATTTTTCTGTCTGTCTCCCGACTTATCCGTGCAATATAAAAATATCCCAAAAATAAAAGTCCTCAGAATTCCATTCCAATTTAATATGATTTTTTCGGGAATATTTGAGGATTTATTGTGTAAAAATTATCGCGGGGGGAGCTGCCACCTGGTCACGAGGGTGGAGGGCGTGCCCTACCCCCCCTGGGCGCGCCCCCTGCCTCGTGGGCCCATGGTGGCCCTCCTCCACTTATCCCTGCACCCATCTTCTTCCTCTGCCTCACACAAACCCGAAAAACCAACTCAAGCACTAGTTCCAGCCCCCGTTGCTGTTATTTTTGATCTCCTTGCTCAAAGCACCTCTCACAAAACTGTTTGGGGAGATTGTTCCTTGGTATGTGACTCCTCCATTGGTCCAATTAGTTTTTGTTCTAGTGCTTTATTCATTGCAAATTTGTGCTGCATAGGTGACCATGTTCTTGAGCTTGCATGTCAAATTTATATGGTTCCAAGTAGTTCTAATGCTTGATATATGCTCTAGGCACTTGTATGAGTAGTTGCTATCAGTTTTATTGAAGTTGGTTCACTTTTGTGTGAAGTTACTAAAAATTTCAGATTGTTTCAGAAATAATGAAGAATTTTTTTAGGGGCTCGTCGAGCCGAAGCTCTAAGGAAAAACAAAAGGAAGAAGAACAGAAGCCCAAATTTAATTTGCCTTGCACCGCAGAGGTCCGGTCGTGTGAATGGCCTTCCGATGACTTCTTGAGGAGAGCCGGGATTTATGAGGATTTCTATCTATTGATTGAAAACGCCGGCCTCACCAACTTCCTCCGCGACCAACGCCATCAGTATCTCTTACTCACAAATACTTTTGTGCAGAACTTCTACTTTTTCCCTAAGAAATCACCTCCAACAGTAGAGTTTCATTTATATGACGTTGTTAAGGAAATGCCATTAGCTGAATTTTGCGAAGTTTGCAAAATACCCTTTGAGGGCACCTTAGATGAACCACACCGTAATGAAGTAGAAGCTTTCATTGACACTATCACTGTGGGAGAAACCAGGAAGGTTTCTGATGCAAGAATCACTAGCATACATTTTCCTATTTTATGTTATTTTGCCTTATTTGCTAGTCGTTGCTTGATTGGACGCGGGAACTGTGGGAACCTTAGTATTCCTGATATTATTATTTTGTTCCATGGTTTACACCGCAATAACTCTGTTAGTATGGGTGGAATTGTTGCTAGACGGTTAAGTCTGAACCGTACTAAAGGCCCCATCTTTGGGGGCATTTATGCTTCACGCCTAGCTGAATATTTTGAAATACCTATTAGGCATGAGGAGAAAGAAGAAACAGCGCTGCCCCGTGCTTATTTAGATTATAAGAGTATGCTAGCGCATGATTTTCTTGTTAAGAGTCGCGAAGGGGAGCTCAAATATAAATTGTACTTTGATAAACATCACCCTGAGACTATTACTTTGCCTGCTCCCTCTTTGTTTAACTTGTCTACAGGTCCTTACATTGTTCCGTGGGCGGCTGTTCAAGCCTATCGAAATCCTGCACCAGCCCCGGAACCGGAGCCACAAGATGAGCCTCCACGAATGTCTGTTTATTCTTGGGATCCTGAGGCGGTTGCCAGCCAAAGGCGATCGAGTCCTCTTCATCACATTATGATCCCAACTATCCTTCATCGCAGTACGACCCAAGCTACACCTACGGATATCAGCCAGGCTATCCCTGGCAATAGACCAACTTAGGCCAAAAGCCTAAGCTTGGGGGAGTACGTATTTCCCACCGACATTACATTTATGTTCACACACACTCATTGCTAGATGTCAGTGCTCATACTCTTTCACTGTAATGTCCATGCTAGTTATTTTCTTTTTCTAGCTTTCTTCTTGTGTGTTTAATAAACCTTAGAAAAACCAAAAAAAATTTTAGTAGTAGTTTATTTTCCTGCTGTAGTAGTAATAATTAAAAAGAAAACCCAAAAATATTTCCTATTCTTCATTTGCTTGTTGGGAGCGTTCCTGTGTAAATAGTTTTTATTTCTTTTCCTTTCTTTGGGGGTCGAGAAGACCATATTGAAAATGCTTAGTGGCTCTCATATGCATTATTGTTTATTTAACTTAGAGCCCATATTACTTGTCTTCTCTCTTGAGTTGAATGCTTGCAGATTCCAGCTTAGTCCAATGCACGTGCACTCTTATTATTATACACACCGTTCGGTCGTGCAAGTGAAAGGCAATAATGATGATATATGATGGACTTATTGGGATAAGAAAAGCTGGTATGAACTCGACCTCTCTTGTTTTTGTAAATATGATGATTCATCGTTCCTGATTCAGCTATTATGAAGTAAACATATTTGCAATGACAGTTAGGGATTATAGTTGCTTGTGCCATGCTTGATTAGCTATGAGTTATAATGGTTTACCTTGCGTGCCAACATGCTATTGAGATGATTATGATGTGGTATGATAGGATGGTATCCTCCTTTGAATGAATTGAGTGACTCGACTTGGCACATGTTCACACATGTAGTTGAATCAAATCAACATAGCCTTCATGATATTTAAGTTCATGGTGGATTATATCCTACTCATGCTTATATTCGGTGTAAATTAATTTTAATGCATGTTTACGACTGTTGTCGCTCTCTCAGCTTGGTCGCTTCCAGCCTTTTGCTAGCCTTCACTGCACTAAGCGGGAATCCTGCTTGTGCATCCAAACTCCTTAAACCCCAAAGTTGTTCCATATGAGTCCACTATAACTTCCTATATGCGGTATCTACCTGCCGTTCCAAGTAAATTTGTATGTGCCAAACTCCAAACCTTCAAATGAAATTTTGTTTTGTATGCTCGAGCAGCTCATGTGCAACTAGGGCTGCCTATATCTTCCATGCTAGGTGGGTTATTCTCAAGAGGAATGGACTCCGCTCCTCATTCACGAGAAAGGGCCGGTAACCGGGATGCCCAGTCCCATGATCCAAAAAGATCAAAGCAAATCAAAATAATTAAACAAAACTCCCCTTGGGACCCGTTGAATGTTGGAGGCACTCGTTGTTTCGAGCAAACCATGGATTGATGCTTGTGGAGGAAGGGGAGTATAAACCTTTACCATTCTGTTTGGGAACTGCCTATAATGCATGTAGTATGGAAGATACAACCATCTCATAGTTGTTGCGTTGACAGTGAAAGTATGCCGCTCAAAATATAATTTATCTCTATTTCAAAATCAAGCTCTGGCACCTCTACAAATCCCTGCTTCCCTCTGCGAAGGGCCTATCTATTTACTTTTATGTTGAGTCATAACCCTTCTTATTAAAAAGCACCCGCTGGAGAGCACGCTGTCGTTTGCATTCATTATAATTGGTTTATTTTGGGTATGACTTGACTGGATCTCTTTTACCATGAATTACAATGTTTAGTCAGTCCTTGATCTTTAAAGGTGCTCTGCATTTATGTTTTGCAGTCTCAGAAAGGGCTAGCGAGATACTATTTCGTTATATCATGTTATGATTATTTTGAGAAAGTGTTGTCATCCGAGTTTTTTTATTATGGCTCGCTAGCTGATTATGCTATTGATATGAGTAATTGTGAGACCTACGTGTTATTGTGAGTATGGTTAGTTCATAATAATTGCTAAAACTTGAATGCTGTCTTTTCATGTTTACAACAACAAGAGCAAACGAGTTTGTAAAAGTTTTCTTTTCTCTTCAGTTTGTCAACTGAATTGCTTGAGGACAAGCAAGGGTTTAAGCTCGGGGAGTTGATACGTCTCCGTCGTATCTACTTTTCCAAACACTTTTGCCCTTGTTTTGGACTCTAACTTGTATGATTTGAATGGAACTAACCCGGACTGATGCTGTTTTTTCAGCAGAATTGCCATGATGTTGTTTTATGTGCAGAAAACAAAAGTTCTCGGAATGACCTGAAACTCCACGGAATATCTTAGAATAAATAATAAAAATCCTCGCCAAAGATGAAGACCAGGGTCCCACACCTGCTCACGAGGGTGGGGGCGTGCTCCTCCCGGGCGCGCCCCACCTCGTGGGCCCCTCGATGCCCTCCGACGCCAACTCCAACTCCATATATTGGCTTTCGGGAGAAAAAATTAGAGAAAAGTTTCATCGCGTTTTACGATCACGGAGCCGCCAAGCCCTAATCTCTCTCGGAGGGCTGATCTGAGTCCGTTCGGGCTCCGGAGAGGGGATTCGTCGCCGTGGTCATCATCAACCATCCTCCATCACCAATTTCATGATGCTCACCGCCGTGCGTGAGTAATTGCATAGTAGGCTTGCTGGACGGTGATGGGTTGGATGAGATTTATCATGTAATCGAGTTAGTTTTGTTAGGGTTTGATCCCTAGTATCCATTATGTTCTGAGATTGATGTTTCTATGACTTTGCTATGCTTAATGCTTGTCACTAGGGCCCGAGTGCCATGATTTCAGATCTGAACCTATTATGTTTTCATGAATATATGTGTGTTCTTGATCCTATCTTGCAAGTCTATAGTCACCTACTATGTGTTATGATCCGGCAACCCCGAAGTGACAATAATCGGGACCACTCCCGGTGATGACCATAGTTTGAGGAGTTCATGTATTCACTATGTGCTAATGCTTTGTTCCGGTTCTCTATTAAAAGGAGGCCTTAATATCCCTTAGTTTCCAATAGGACCCCGCTGCCACGGGAGGGTAGGACAAAAGATGTCATGCAAGTTCTTTTCCATAAGCACGTATGACTATTTACGGAATACATGCCTACATTACATTAATGAACTGGAGCTAGTTCTGTGTCACCCTATGTTATGACTGTTACATGATGAACCACATCCGGCATAATTATCCATCACTGATCCGGTGCCTACGAGTTTTCCATATACTGGTTTACGCTTATTTACTTTTCCGTTACCACCACTATCATATTACTTTGCTACTAAACACTTTGCTGCAGATATTAAGTTTCCAGGTGTGGTTGAATTGACAACTCAGCTGCTAATACTTGAGAATATTCTTTGGCTCCCCTTGTGTCGAATCAACAAATTTGGGTTGAATACTCTACCCTCGAAAACTGTTGCGATCCCCTATACTTGTGGGTTATCAATAAACAAGATGCATAGGATAATAATTTTTATGAAATTCCAATTTCAGTCTTCTATAGTTCCATGATCTAGTATCATCACATAGCCTATACCATGTCAATGCATCTCCCTTCAAAGATAAAGGGAAGACCTCCTTCTTAACAACATCATCGGGTATACCTGCAAGCTTAAATAGTCCACAAACTTCATCCACATATATTAGGTGCTCATCAGGATGCTTTGTTCCATCTCCTACAAAAGGATTAGCTAGCAGTTTTTCCATCATACCCGAAGGGAATTCAAAGGGAATATTTTCATATTCATTTTCAGTAGGTTCATTAGGTTGAGGAGCAACTCTTTTCTCTACTGGTCGGGGTGAAGATACCCCGAACAAGCCCCTCAGAGGATTACTTTCCATAGTAACAAGTGACATTACACTATACAAATTTTTCCTTACCAAATTCCACCTACCAAAGGCGCTTCACTCCCCGGCAACGGTGCCAGAAAAGAGTCTTGATGACCCACAAGTATAGGGGATCTATCGTAGTCCTTTCGATAAGTAAGAGTGTCAAACCCAACGAGGAGCAGAAGGAAATGATAAGTGGTTTTCAGCAAGGTATTCTCTGCAAGTACTGAAATAAGTGTTAACACATAGTTTTGTGATAAGATAATTTGTAAGGAGCAACAAGTAACAAAAATAAGTAAAGTGCAGAAATGTGGCCCAATCCTTTTTGTAGCAAAGGACAAGCCTGGACAAACTCCTATAATGGGAAAAGCGCTCCCGAGGACACATGGGAATATCGTCAAGCTAGTTTTCATCACGTTCATATGGTTCGCGTTCGGTACTTTGATAATTTGATATGTGGGTGGACCGGTGCTTGGGTGTTGTTCTTACTTGAACAAGCATCTCACTTATTATTAACCTCTATTTCAAGCATCCGCAACTACAACAGAAGTATTAAGGTAAACCTAACCATAGCATGAAACATGTGGATCGAAATCAGCCCCTTACGAAGCAACGCATAAACTAGGGTTCAAGCTTCTATCACTCTAGCAACCCATCATCTACTTATTACTTCCCAATGCCTTCCTCTAGGCCCAAATAATGGTGAAGTGTTATGTAGTCGACGTTCACATAACACCACTAGAGGCTAGACAACATACATCTCATCAAAATATCGAACAAATAACAAATTCACATGACTACTAATAGCAAGACTTCTCCCATGTCCTCAGGAACAAACGTAACTACTCACAAAGCATATTCATGTTCATAATCAGAGGGGTATTAATATGCATATAGGATCTGAACATATGATCTTCCACCAAATAAACCAACTAGCATCAACTACAAGGAGTAATCAACACTAGTAGCAACCTACTAGTACCAATCCCAGACTTGGAGACAAGAATTGGATACAAGAGATGAACTAGGGTTTTGAGAGGAGATGGTGCTGGTGAAGATGTTGATGGAGATTTCCCTCTCCCGATGAGAGGAGCGTTGGTGATGATTTCCCCCTCCCGGAGGGAAGTGTCCCCGGCAGAACAGCTCTGCCGGAGCCCTAGATTGGTTCCGCCAAGGTTCCGCCTCGTGGCGGCGGAGTTTCGTCTCGAAAGGTTGCTTCTGATTTTTTTTCTCGACGAAAGACCTCATATAGCAGAAGATGGGCATCGGAGGGCCACGAGGTAGGGGGGCGCGCCCCCACCCTCGTGGACAGGGTGTGGGCCCCCTGGCCTTCATCTTTGGCGAGGATTTTTTTATTATTTATTGTAAGATATTCCGTAGAGTTTCAGGACTTTTGGAGTTGTGCAGAATAGGTCTCTAATATTTGCTCCTTTTCCAGCCCAGAATTCCAGCAGCCGGCATTCTCCCTCCTTATGTAAACCTTGTAAAATAAGAGAGAATAGGCATAAGTATTGTGACATAACGTGTAATAACAGCCCATAATGCAATAAATATCGATATAAAAGCATGATGCAAAATGGACGTATCAGCAGCCCTCGCTCGCGTGGATCTCCCCGTAACAAGGGGCGGTCAGGAAGCAACAACAATAGTGGCGGCGGCTCCAGCAACTCTCGCAACTGGCGCCCCACCAACTCCAAGCCTCGTCGTGGCGGCAGCTCCGGCAGGTCTTGCCCAAATGCACTACGCTGCTAGATCTGTGGCAATCTTGGGCACACGGCCAAGGACTGTTGGTATCGCTACGATTAATATGATGACTCCTCCCAAGACGAGGACAGATGAAGATGATGACTCCTCCCAAGACAAGGACAAGGTTGCTGCAGCTGCGGACGGCTCCTACGGCATTGACGTGAACTGGTACATCGACAGCGGGGCAACCAATCACATCACCAACGAGCTCGAGAAGGTCACCATGAAGGAGAAATATCTTGGCAAAGACCAAATCTACATTGCCAACGGCGAAGGTATGAGGATCAGTCACGTTGGTCATTCACTTTTTAGTACCCCTCGTCGTAAAATTCATCTAAAGAAAATCTTGCTAGTTCCTAGTGCCGATAAGAATCTTCTCTCTGTGCATAGCATTTCCATTGATAACCATGTCTCCCTTGAGTTTCATCCTTATTTTTTCTTGATCAAGGATCAGGCAACGAAGAAAATTCTCTATCGAGGTAGATGCATTTGAGGACTCTACCCGTTGCTCCCGGAGCGTAGAAGATCCAATAAACAAGCCTATGGTTGTAGCGACCCGACCCAAATGGATCGAAGTATCTGTGCTTACGTGTCATCCCTGGATCGGTATGCTAACACACACAGTACTCGAGTAATTATAACAGAGTTCAATCACACACTTTATTACATCGAGATCCTCAAAAGAGTAGTTATTACAATAATATGGCCAAAGGCCATCTAAAACAAAATAACTGCGGAAGCATCGAAGGTAAATGAGTCCATCCAACTCCACGGCAAACTGAGTGCAGAACAACGACCTATCGCACCTTTAATCCTCGTCGGAAAAGTCTGCAACATGAGACGTTGCAGCCGTGTAGGTCAGCACATGAAATATGCTGGCAATTTTCACACCATAGGATAATAATAAATAAAAACTATCTCTATATGCAAATTTAGCTAGTGGAGGCTCTAAGTTAAATTTTTGCATAAAGCCAATTTTACCCTACAACAAAGGAATAAATTTTTATTAACTACTAAATTAAAATGACATTATTGAGAAGGTTCCTCCAACTCAATCCCAAAATTCCCAAGTTATTAGTAACCCAATAATTTGATTGAAAAGAGTGATGAGATCAACCAATAATTCACTTCTAGATACTCAAGTTGTCCATAACCGGGGACACGGCTAATCATGTTTAGTTTGTACACTCTGCAGAGGTTTGCGCACTTTTCCCCACAAGACTCGACCACCTCCATGATCGGAAGATCGAGACATAGCCTTTCAGAAGCGTTTGCCCTTAACCCTGGGTAGACCGGTACACCTACTTTCCCCTACATTAGCTAGTCTACCACGGAAAGAGGTCACACAACTTACTCAACTATGCCAGAGCCCATAATGACTTGTGGCTGCACACGGAAGTTTCTAGGCATGAAATATCTTATGATCCCTTTGAGCCTGGGTGACGGACCTAGGGTAATCACACGGGTACTCCGGGATTCCCCTTGGGCAAGCACTGGTTACTCCAGGTGCCCCAAACAATCCACCCAGATGTGTATTAAAGTTGCCACCTTATGTTGTCCCAAAATTATTATCTCTCGCAACTTGCATGGATCACTCAAACCAATCCCCGTCTACGAGCATGGCTAAGCAATATATGACATAACGAAAATACCCAGGGTGATCAAAGGTCATAGGTTCCTACCACATGAACTACATAGCATATCCACATGTTCCCAATCCTATCCGTGCAATATTTGATGGTTAAACTAATGCATAGTAAAAACTGGGTATTAAAAAATTATGATCAAAGTGTGAACTTGCCTTGCTGACGTTCGTTGAACTGTAAAGATTCGTAGTAGCAAGCTGCACACTCCGGATGATCTAGCGTAAGCAAGCAATAACATACATAAGCATACAAGCAAGATCCAAAAAGAAAACAAATGAAAGACTTTGAAAAACTCCAAAACATCCAAATAAAGTTTATGTATAGAACGTAATTTTTATAGTAGCAAAAATATGTGTGTTTGGGTTTAACAGAAAGTACACATTACGAGCTTCGATTTGCAAAAAGAATCACCAAAAACGGAGTTACGAAACTCAAGATACGGCCTAACGAAGTTTGAATTCAGATCTGTTTGAATTCAAATTTTAAAATTCTCAAAAATATTTTTCGTTTGGTTCTCTGGATAGAGGGGATTTTTATGAACTAGTAGGAAAAATAATCACCTAATTTGGAACTATAGATTAAAAGATACGCTAAAAGAAAAATCTGACAGAAATCTGAATTATGAATTTTCTAAAAGAAAAAAACTAATTTCGGCCGGCGACATGTGGCGCTCTCTGCTGGGGTGGGCTAGTGTTTGCTGCTAGATTTGAAGAGGGCGGCCGATCCATAAAGAAAATGTTGCATAAAATAAAAAAATTCCTACGTTCACCAAGATCAATCTATGAGTTCATCTAGCAACGAGAGAGAGATGCATCTACACACCACTTGTAGATCGCGTGCGGAAGCGTTCAAGAGAACGGGGTTGAGGGAGTCGTTCTCGTCGTGATCCAAATCACCGGAGATCCTAGCGCCGAACGGACGGCACCTCCGCGTTCAACACACGTACGGTCAGCGTGACGTCTCCTCCGTCTTGATCCAGCAAGGGGGAAGGAGAGGTTCATGAAGATCCAGCAGCACAACGGCGTGGTGGTGGATGCAGCAGGGCTCCGGCAGGGCTTCGCCAAGCAACTACGGGAGGAGGAGGAGGTGTAGCAGGGGGAGGGAGGCACCAAGTGCAAGGGTGCGGCTGCCCTCCCTCCCCCCCTCTATATATAGGGTCCCCAAGGGGGGGGGCGCCGGCCCTAGGAGATGGGATCTCCTAGGGGCGGCGCCAAGGGGTGGAGTGCCCCCAAGGCAAGTGGGCGCCCCCCCTAGGGTTCCCAACCCTAGGCGCAGAGGGGGCCAGGCGCACCAGCCCACCAGGCTGGTTCCTCCCACTTCAGCCCATGGGGCCCTCCGGGATAGGTGGCCCCACCGGTGGACCCCGGGACCCTTCCGGTGGTCCCAGTACAATACGGTGACCCCAAACTTTCCGATGGCCGAAACAGCACTTCCTATGTATAATTCTTTACCTACGGACCATTCCGGAACTCCTCCTGACGTCCGGGATCTCATCCGGGACTTCAAACAACTTTCGGTTTGCTGCATACTCATATTCATACAACCCTAGCGTCACCGAACCTTAAGTGTGTAGACCCTACGGGTTCGGGAGACATGTAGACATGACCGAGACGGCTCTCCGGTCAATAACCAACAGCGGGATCTGGATACCCATGTTGGCTCCCACATACTCCTCGATGATCTCATCAGATGAACCACGATGTCGAGGATTCAAGCAACCCCGTGTACTATTCCCTTTGTCAATCGGTATGTTACTTGCCCGAGATTCGATCGTCGGTATCCCAATACCTCGTTCAATCTCGTTACCGGCAAGTCACTTTATTCGTACCGTAATGCATGATCTCGTGACCAGACACTTGGTCACTTTGAGCTCATTATGATGATGCACTACCAAGTGGGCCCAGTGATACCTCTCCGTAATATGGAGTGACAAATCCCAGTCTCGATCCGTGTCAACCCAACAGACACTTTTGGAGATACCTGTAGTGCACCTTTATAGTCACCTAGTTACGTTGTGACGTTTGGTTACACCCAAAGCACTCCTACGGTATCCGGAGTTACACGATCTCATGGTCTAAGGAAAAGATACTTGACATTGGAAAATCTCTAGCAAAACGAACTACACGATCTTGTGCTATGCTTAGGATTGGGTCTTGTCCATCACATCATTCTCCTAATGATGTGATCCCGTTATCAATGACATCCAATGTCCATAGTCAGGAAACCATGACTATCTTTTGATCAACGAGCTAGTCAACTAGAGGCTCACTAGGGACATGTTGTGGTCTATCTATTCACACGTGTATTACGATTTCCGGATAATACAATTATAGCATGAATAAAAGACAATTATCATGAACAAGGAAATATAATAATAATCCTTTTATTATTGCCTCTAGGGCATATTTCCAACATTTTTTAGACTGAAACAAACTGAAACCTACAGATAAATGTACGTACACTGGGGCGGCTGTGGCGTGGTGGTGGCGGCGGCTCCGGCGATCGTGGGCGGCAACAGAGGTGTCTAGGTGATGCGGTGGAGAGTTGCTCGTCCGGTGGTGTAGTCGGTGATGATCGGGGACGACAAACAGTGATGAAACAAAGCGGCGAAGCTCGGTGCTCCGGGTGCTCCGGTGAAGACAACGTGGTCGAAGTGGCCTCTGTAGATGTAGAGGGAGCGCGAGACCTTGTCAAAACAGTTGTAGGGATCGAGAGAAGTCGGAACCAAAAAGGATAAGGCTCGGGACGACTCACCAGCGTCGGAAACTTGCAATGAACTACAGCTTCTGAGGCGAGATTGGAACGTCGAGTGCGTTGTCTAGAGATAGTTTTGGCGAGAGATTTTCGACTGAATCGGTCGAGGAGAGTCGTGGCTATTTATAGGACATCTTTCTTGGACGTGAAGTGAGTTGTAGAATTGATTTTCATGAATTGGAAACGAAGCAAAGTCGGTAGCAGGAACGCTTAAGTTTCTGTTCGTGGGAGAGGAAGAAGAAGAGGTGCGCGGGGCCCAGTCGCCAGATGGAAGTCAACGTGGGAAAAGGTTTCAGAAGCGAACAGACGAGCGAGCAAAGGAGTAGGACGTGGCGCCGCCTTTTTTTTTCGTGGCGCGGCTCGCTCAGCTTCATTGCCTCATTGGCTGCCCACAGGCCATGGCTCATCTGGTGCTAGCTGGGCGGCTGGCTTTGGTGGCGTTTTTTCTAAATGTTTTTTTACGAAGCAAAGCAACACCTAAAAGACAAATGAAAGTTAGCCTAAAATTCCCAGAAAATTCCACATAATTATATGGTCTTATATATGACCTTGTGAACATTTATCTGGACTAAAAATGCAAGTTTTCAAAAATAAACGTTTTACTAAACTAATAAAATAAATTGCAAATAAAACCCAAAAAATATATTTTGGTTCCAAATTCAAATTCCAATATTTTCCTTCTGATCTTGAAGAAGTCATTTTATCTTCTCTCTTTATTTTATATTTGGAATAATGGAAATAAATTTTTGGTGGAACCAAGTTTGATCCAATTTCCGAATTTTGAAATTCTCAAAATTGGTTTTAGGGAAACTTCCAACTCTCTCTTTTGGTCCTTGAGTTGCTCAAAGTTTCTTGGATCAAAAATCAAATAAAATAAATGGGGCAAAATGCATAAATCATGGATGCATATGAATGATCTATTTATAAACATCCAAATTGAAAATTGGGATGTTACAAACCTACCCCCCCTAAGATGAATCTCGCCCTCGAGATTCGGGTTGGCTAGCAAAAAGGTGTGGGTGGTCCTGTCGGAGATCATCTTCTCATTCCCAAGTCGCTTCTTCATCAGTATGATGACTTCACTGAACCTTGCAAAACTTGATGACCTTGCTGCGGGTAACCCTTCTTGCAGTCTCGAGAATCTTGATGGGCTTCTCCTCATAGGTCAGATCAGTATCCAACTGTATGGCCTCAAGTGGTACTGTATCTCTCAAAGGAATATCGGCCATCTCGGCATGGCACTTCTTCAACTGGGAAACGTGAAACACCTTATGAACTCCTGACAAGGCATCTGGTAATTCCAACTTGTAGGCAACTTCACCCATGTGTTCTAAAACTCTGTATGGCCCCACAAACCGTGGTGCTAACTTTCCTTTGACTCCAAATCGTTTAACTCCTCGAAGTGGTGACACACGCAGATATGCTCTATCTCCGACTTCATAGGTTACCTCCTTGCGTTTAGTATCGGCATAACTCTTCTGTCTGGATTGGGCTACCTTGAGTCTGTCGCGGATCAACTTGACTTTCTCCTCTGAATCTCTAATTAAATCTAGTCCGAATAATTTACGGTCTCCAACTTCATCCCACATCAATGGTGTCCTGCACCTCCTTCCGTACAAAGCTTCGAAAGGGGCCATTTTCAAACTAGCTTGATAGCTGTTGTTATATGAGAATTCTGCGTATGGCAAATTATCATCCCAACTAGATCCATAATCTAGTGCACAAGCTCTCAACATGTCCTCCAGAATCTGGTTGACTCTCTCGGTCTGCCCATCATCTCATGGATGAAAGGCTGTCTTGAACTCTAGCTGGTACCCAAAGTTTCGTAATCGATGCCAAAACTTTGAGGTAAATTGTGTTCCTCTATCTGATACCATGGTCCTCGGAACTCCATGCAGACATACAATCCTGGTCATGTATATCTTGGCTAACTTAGCACTTGTATATGTGGTTTTCACGGGGATGAAGTGAGCTACCTTAGTCAAGCGATCAACCACTACCCAAATAGAATCATAGCCTGATCGGGTCCTGGGTAATCCTGTAATGAAGTCCATGCCAAGCTTGTCCCACTTCCAATCTGGTATCGGCAAAGGCTGAAGCAATCCTGCTGGTTTCTGGTGCTCTGCCTTAACCCTCGGACATACGTCACATACTGCGACATATTCGGCAATATCCTTCTTCATACCTGTCCACCAGAAACTTTCCTTCAAGTCCAAATACATCTTGGTGTTGCCCGGGTGTATTGAATAAGGCGAATCATGAGCCTGCTGAAGAATCAATTTCCTGATCTCTGGGTCATTTGGCACGTAAATACGCTGCTCAAATCATAAGGTTCCATGTTCATCCTCACGAAATCCTTCTGCCTTTCCTTGGTTCATCCTTCCCTTTATCTCCACAATGCCCTTGTCTAACTTCTGGGCTTCTCGGATCTTTCCCAACAAAGTGGATTGAATTTCCATTGCGGCAACAAAACCTCGTGGTACTATCTCCAATCGAAGATCTCTGAGATCATCAATTAACTCCTGAGGTAGTCCTCCTGCTGTGAGAGTATTGACATAACTCTTGTGGCTCAATGCATCTGCCACAACATTGGCCTTTCCTGGGTGATAGTGCAATTTCATGTCATAATCCTTTATGAGCTCCAACCATCTTCTCTGCCTGAGGTTCAACTCCTTCTGCGTGAAGATGTATTTCAAACTCTTGTGATCTGTGTAAACATCACACCTGTTTCCAATAAGAAAATGTCTCCAGGTCTTGAGTGCGTGCACTACGGCTGCTAACTCCAAATCATGTGTGGCATAATTCCGCTCATGAGGTCGAAGCTGACGTGAGGCATATGAAACAACTCCTCCTTCTTGCATAAGAACACCTCCAAGTCCCTGACGAGAAGCGTCGCAATATACTTGGAAATCCTTGCGTATATTCGGAAGAATTAGCACTGGGGATGTGACCAAACGTTTCTTCAACTCCTGAAAACTAGTCTCACATTCCTCGGTCCAATTAAACTTGGTGTCTTTCTTCAATAACTCTGTCATGGGCTGCGCGATCTTGGAGAAATTCTCAATAAATCTCCGGTAATATCCTGCAAGTCCAAGAAAACTGTGAATCTCTCCGACTGAGGTGGGTTCCTTCCATTCGGTGACGGCTTCAACCTTGGAGGGGTCTACTGCTATTCCTTCTCCTGATATAACATGTCCGAGAAATCCGACTTCCTTCAACCAGAATTCGCACTTGCTGAACTTTGTGTATAATTGATGTTCCCTTAGCTTCTCTAGAACCAAGCGCAAATGTTCCTTGTGTTCTTCTTCATTCTTCGAGTAAATCAATATGTCATCAATGAATACCACAACAAACTTATCCAAGAACTCCATGAATACCTTATTCATCATACTCATAAAATAGGCAGGGGCATTAGTCAAACCAAAAGACATGACCGTGTACTCATAAAGTCTGTATCTCGTGGTAAAAGCTGTCTTGGGTATATCCTGTTCTCGAATCTTCAGCTGGTGATATCCTGATCGAAGATCGATCTTGGAGAAAACTTTTGCTCCTTGTAGCTGGTCAAACAAATCATTGATCATTGGTAGAGGGTACTTGTTCTTAATCGTCACCTCGTTTAGCGCATGATAATCTACAACCATTCTCAAGGTTCCAGCCTTCTTCTCAACTAGAAGCACTGGGGCTCCCCATGGTGATGAACTCGGTCGAATATAACCTTTCTCCAATAATTCCTTAATCTGCTTCTTAATTTCCTCCAGATCATTTGCGGGCATCCGATACGGTCTCTTGGGTGTTGGTCAGGTGCCTAGTAACAATTTGATCAAAAACTCTATGTCCCGATCCGGTGGCATGCCGGGCAATTCCTCGGGGAATACATCGAGATAATCCTTCACAACTGGTACTTCCTCCTGAACAACTCCCGAAAGAGAATTCACTTGAGTCCTCTTTGGCGTATGCCTCGACACATACTTGATCCGCTTCCCCTCTGGGGTGGTGAGAAGAATCGACTTACTGGCACAATCAATATTCCCTTCATACTTGGATAGCCAGTCCATGCCTAGGATCATGTCCAATCCTTGGGATTCTAGGATAATGAGGTCGGTGGGGAAAACGTGTCTCCCTATGGTCAATGGTAACTAAAAACATCCCCGACTAGCCATATACTCTGCTCCTGGGGAACTCACTAACATAGGTGACTTAAGGGCTATGGTCGGCAACTTAAACTTATCCACAAACCCCCTTGATATGAATGAATGTGATGCACCAGTGTCAAAAAGAAGAAGGGCTGTAAATGAATTAACCAAGAACTTACCAACAACGATGTCAGGCTGGTCATAAACTTCCTCCACATTGACCTGGTTCACCTGACCTCTGGTGAAAGGATTGGGCTTCTTGCCTCCAGAGATTACATTTCCATTCCCGTTCTTCGCCTCAGGGCAATCGGTGGCGTAGTGTCCAGTTTTCCCGCACTTGAAACAGGTAATGTGGCTCAGATCCTTCTTTGCCAGTGTAGCGGGGTTGGACTGATGTTGATTGTTGTTTCCTCCATTCCCATTTCCATTCCTATGGACATTATGGTTGTGTCCATTCCCTCCATGATGTGAATGTCCTCCATGGTTATGGTGAGTGTGTCCACCATACTTGCCGGATCCTGATCCATTATTTCCCGAGTACGGGGTATAGCGAGGCTTCTGCTGAACACCAGAGTTGTACTTTCCCTATCCGTACTTTCTCTTGCGATTCTCCACCTGCTGCTGCTTGACTTCCAGAATGAGAGCCTTGTCGACCAACTCTTGATAATTGTTAAAGGTAGCCACAGTCAACTGAAGTCCCAGATCATCGTTTAGTCCCTCCAGAAATTTCTCCTGCTTAGCGGCATCATCGGCCATGTCTCCGGGAGCATACCTGGATAACTTGCTGAATTCCTCCACATAATCACCAACAGAACGATTTCCCTGGCGTAAGTTGCGGAACTCACGCTTCTTCATACTCATAGCTCCGGCTGAAACATGTGCGGTACGGAACGCCTGCTGGAACTGATCCCAAGTCACATTGGCTATGGGGAATGTGGTGGTGTAATTATCCCACCACGAGGCTGCTGGTCCATCCAGTTGATGTGCGGCAAAGCGCACCTTCTCAACGCCAGTGCATCCTGCGGTGGTCAGCTCTCTTCCGATCTTGCGAAGCCAGTCATCTGCAACAATCGGCTCCGTGCTGCTAGAGAACACTGGTGGATTCAACCTCAGGAAACGGGTAAGGTTGTCGACCGGGGTGGTGGCGGTGGGTTGTTGTTGTTCTGGTTCTGATTCTGGATGAGTAGCTGCATGAGGGCATTCTGGTTCTGGATCAACTGGGTAAGTTCCAGTGGGAATTCCGGGTCACGTCTTGGAGGCATCTGTTAGGTTTAGAATGGATGAGAAATTAGAATGGAATAAGGGCCTAATGAGAGAAATCACTACCCATATGCTTATGATAGCAAGAAAACTTCAAATCAAGCAATTCACACAAATCACACCACACATGCAAAAACCTACAGGTAAGGTCATATCCACAAGAGATATGATCTCTTCATACTACTGCAATCATTCGTTGGACTCAACTTGGTAGTGGTGGTCTGAACTAAATCTTCTCAAATCAAAGTCGACTCTAGCTTCTTCTTCTTCGTCAATGATGTCTCCATAGGTCATGGTCTCCTCGGGCTGAGCAACTTGGTGATGGGGTTCAACAACTATTTTATTGAAGTGGAGAAGAGATAGAAATGAATAGAGATGAGTATAGACCAACGGATATTGAAGGAACTCGTAAAATAGAGTTTTCTTCCTATGACTTTCCATTTCCTAGTGGTCGCGTCCTACAGTCAGCGTGTGCTCTGATACCATCTTGCAGCGACCCGACCCAAATGGATCAAAGTCTCTGTGCTTACGTGTCATCCCTGGATCGGTATGCTGACACACACAGTACTCGAGTAATTATAACAGAGTTCAATCACACACTTCATTACATCAAGATCCTCAAAAGAGTAGTTATTACAATAATATGGCCAAAGGCCATCTAAAACAAAATAACTGCGGAAGCATCGAAGGTAAATGAGTCCATCCAACTCCATGGCAAACTGAGTGTAGAACAACGACCTATCGCACCTTTAATCCTCGTCGGAAAAGTCTGCAACATGAGACGTTGCAGCCGTGTAGGTCAGCACATGGAATATGCTGGCAATTTTCACACCATAGAATAATAATAAATAAAAACTATCTCTATATGCAAATTTAGCTGGTGGAGGCTCTAAGTTAATTTTTTGCATAAAGCCAATTTTACCCTACAACAAAAGAATAAATTTTTATTAACTACTAAATTAAAATGCCATTATTGAGAAGGTTCCTCCAACTCAATCCCAAAATTCCCAAGTTATTAGTAACCCAATAATTTGATTAAAAAGAGTGATGAGATCAACCAATAATTCACTTCTAGATACTCAAGTTGTCCATAACCGGGGACACGGCTAATCATGATTAGTTTGTACACTCTGCAGAGGTTTGCGCACTTTTCCCCACAAGACTCGACCACCTCCATGATCGGAAGATCGAGACATAGCCTTTCAGAAGCGTTTGCCCTTAACCCTGGGTAGACTGGTACACCTACTTTCCCCTACATTAGCTAGTCTACCACGGAAAGAGGTCACACAACTTACTCAACTATGTCAGAGCCCATAATGGCTTGTGGCTGCACATGGAAGTTTCTAGGCATGAATTATCTTATGATCCCTTTGAGCCTGGGTGGCGGACCTAGGGTAATCACACGGGTACTCCGGGATTCCCCTTGGGCAAGCACTGGTTACTCCAGGTGCCCCAAACAATCCACCCAGATGTGTATTAAAGTTGCCACCTTATGTTGTCCCAAAATTATTATCTCTCGCAACTTGCATGGATCACTCAAACCAATCCCCGTCTACGAGCATGGCTAAGCAATATATGACATAATGAAAATTCCCAGGGTGATCAAAGGTCATAGGTTCCTACCACATGAACTACATAGCATATCCACATGTTCCCAATCCTATCCGTGCAATCTTTGAGGGTTAAACTAATGCATAGTAAAAACTGGGTATTAAAAAATTATGATCAAAGTGTGAACTTGCCTTGCTGACGTTCGTTGAACTGTAAAGATTCGTAGTAGCAAGCTTCGCACTCCGGATGATCTTGCGTAAGCAAGCAATAACATACATAAGCATACAAGCAAAGATCCAAAAAGAAAACAAGAAAGACCTCGAAAAACTCCAAGACATCCAAATAAAGTTTCTGTATAGAACGTAATTTTTATAGTAGCAAAAATATGTGTGTTTGGGTTTAACAGAAAGTACACGTTACGAGCTTCGATTTGCAAAAAGAATCACCTAAAACGGAGTTACGAAACTCAAGATACGGCCTAACGAAGTTTGAATTCAGATCTGTCTGAATTCAAATTTTAAAATTCTCAAAAATATTTTTCGTTTGGTTCTCTGGATAGAGGGGATTTTTATGAACTAGTAGGAAAAAGAATCACCTAATTTGGATCTATAGATTAAAAGATACGCTAAAAGAAAAATCTGACAGAAATCTGAATTATGAATTTTCTAAAAAAAAACTAATTTCGGTCGGCGACATGTGGCACTCTCTGCTGGGGTGGGCTAGTGTTTGCTGCTAGATTTGAAGAGGGCGGCCGATCCATAAATAAAACGTTTTTTTAGACTGAAACAAACTGAAACCTACAGATAAATGTACGTACACTTGGGCGGCTGTGGCGTGGTGGTGGCGTAGGCTCCGGCGATCGTGGGCGGTAGCGGAGGTGTCTAGGCGATGCGGTGGAGAGTTGCTCGTTCGGTGGTGTAGTCGGTGATGATCGGGGACGACGAACGGCGACGAAACAAAGCGGCGAAGCTCGGTTCTCCGGGTGCTCCGGTGAAGACAACGTGGTCGAGGTGGCCTCTGTAGATGAAGAGGGAGCGCGAGACCTTGTCAAAACGGTTGTAGGGATCGAGAGAAGTCGGAACCAAAAATGATAAGGCTCGGGATGGCTCACCGGCGTCGGAAACTTGCGATGTACTGCAGCTTCTGAGGCGAGATTGGAACGTCGAGTGCGTTGTCTAGAGATAGTTTTGGCGAGAGATTTTCGACTGAATCGGTCGAGGAGAGTCGTGGCTATTTATAGGACATCTTTCTTGGACGTGAAGTGAGTTGTAGAATTGATTTTCATGAATTGAAAACGAAGCAAAGTCGGTAGCAGGAACGCTTAAGTTTCTGTTCGTGGGAGAGGAAGAAGAAGAGGTGCACGTTGCCCAGTCGCCAGATGGAAGTCAACGTGGGAAAAGGTTTCCAGGAAACGAACGGACGAGCGAGCAAAGGGAGTAGGACGTGAGCGCTCGCCCCTTTTTTTCATGGGCGCTGGCGTCGCTCGGCTCGCTGCCTCGCTGGCTGCCCCTGGGCCATGGCCTGTGCGGGCGCTAGCTGGGCCGGCTGGCCTGGCTGGCGTTTTTTTCTAAATGTTTTTTTTACAGAAGCAAAGCAACACCTAAAAGACAAATGAAAGTTAGCCTAAAATTCCCAGAAAATTCCACATAATTATATGGTCTTATATATGACCTTGTGAACATTTATCTGGACTAAAAAATGCAAGTTTTCAAAAATAAACGTTTTACTAAACTAATAAAATAAATTGCAAATAAAACCCAACAAATATATTTTGGTTCCAAATTCAAATTCCAATATTTTCTTTTTGATATTGAAGAAGTCATTTTATCTTCTCTCTTTATTTTATATTTGGAATAATGGAAATAAATTTTTGGTGGAACCAAGTTTGATCCAATTTCCGAATTTTGAAATTCTCAAAATTGGTTTTAGGGAAACTTCCAACTCTCTCTTTTGGTCCTTGAGTTGCTCAAAGTTTCTTGGACCAAAAATCAAATAAAATAAATAGGGCAAAATGCATAAATCATGGATGCATATGAATGATCTATTTATAAACATCCAAATTGAAAATTGGGATGTTACAAACCTACCCCCCTTAAGATGAATCTCGCCCTCGAGATTTGGGTTGGCTAGCAAAAAGGTGTGGGTGGTTCCCATTAAGAACATGTATTGTACTAGTTAACATGCACGTACAAGAATAAGCTCTAAAAAATGATTGGTTACTGATATACGTATTGTTCTTCTATATATAGATCGCCTGTAGAAATAAACTATTGCAAAAAATATCTACATAAATATTTTTCGTCCGTTTTCGATCCGAGTCCGCTCCGCTTCTGCTCCGAATCCGTAGTCGGATATAATCCGCATTCGAATCTGCATCCGTTCATTATCCGCTCCGCTCCGAATCCGACAAAAAAATATGGTAAAGGATATGGTGAAAGCATTATCCGATCCGATCCTTTTACATCCCTACTCCAGTTAATAGGTTAGTCCCGAAAGTAATATAAAAGTGAAATATAAAGTCCAATATGGTCCAAAACAGTAGATAATATAGCATGGAGCAATCAAAAATTATAGATACGTTGGAGATGTATCAGGCATCTCCAAGCTTAATTCCTGCTCGTCCTCGAGTAGGTAAATGATAAAAAGAGAATTTTTGATGCGGAGTGCTACTTGGCATAATTTCAATGTAACTCTTCTTAATTGTGGTATGAATATTCAGATTCAAAAGATTCAAGATAAAGGTTTAATATTGACATAAAAAATAATACTTCTAGCATACTAACAAAGCAATTATGTCTTCTCAAAATAACATGGCCAAAGAAAGGTGTCCCTACAAAATCATATAGTCTGGCTATGCACTATCTTCACTACACAAAGTATTTAAATCATGTACAACCCCGATGACAAGCCAATCAATTGTTTCATACTTTTGACATTCTCAAAACTTTTTCAATCTTCACGCAATACATGAGCATGAGCCATGAATATAGCACTATATGTGGAATAGAATGGTGGTTATGGAGAAGACAAAAAGGGAGAAGATAGTCTCACATCAACTAGGCGTATCAACGGGCTATGGAGATGCCCATCAATAGATATCAATGTGAGTGAGTAGGGATTGCCATGCAACGGATGCACTAGAGCTATAAGTATATGAAAGTTCAACAAAAGAAACTAAGTGGGTGTGCATCCAACTCGCTTGCTCATGAAGACCTAGGGCAATTTGAGGAAGCCCATCATTGGAATATACAAGCCAAGTTCTATAATGAAAAATTACCACTAGTATATGAAAGTGACGAAACGAGAGACTCTCTATTATCAAGATCATGGTGCTACTTTGAAGCACAAGTGTGGTAAAAGGATAGTAACATTGTCCCTTCTCTCTTTTTCTCTTATTTTTTTTATTTGGGCCTTTTCTCTTTTTTTATGGCCTCTTTTCTTTTCTCTTTTTTTTTTAATTTTTCGTCCGGAGTCTCATCCCGACTTATGGGGGAATCATAGTCTCCATCATCCTTTCCTCACTTGGGACAATTCTCTAAAAATGATGATCATCACACTTTTATTTTTCTTACAACTCAACAATTACAACTCGATACTTAGAACATAATATGACTCTATGTGTATGCCTCCGGCGGTATACCGGGATATGCAATGATTCATAAGTGACATGTATGAAAGAATTATGAACGGTGGCTTTGCCACAAATACGATGTCAACAACATGATCATGCTAAGAAATATGACAATGATGGAACGTGTCATAATAAATGGAACGGTGGAAAGTTGCATGGCAATATATCTCGGAATGGCTATGGAAATGCCATGATAGGTAGGTATGGTGGCTGTTTTGAGGAAGGTTTATGGTGGGTGTATGATACCGGTGAAAAGTGTGCGGTATTAGAGAGGCTAGCAATGGTGGAAGGGTGAGAAAAGTGCGTATAATACATGAACTCAACATTAGTCATAAAGAACTCATATACTTATTGCAAAAATCTACAAGTTATCAAAGCAAAGTATTACGCGCATGCTCCTAGGGGGATAGATTGGTAGGAAAAGACCATCGCTCGTCCCCGACCGCCACTCATAAGGAAGACAATCAATAAATAAATCATGCTCCGACTTCATCACATAACGGTTCACCATACGTGCATGCTACGAGAATCACAAACTTTGACACAAGTATTTCTCAAATTCAGAACTACTCAACTAGCATGACTCTAAATATTACTACCTCCATATCTCAAAACAATTTTCAAGTATCAAACTTTTCTTAGTATTCAGCGCACTCAAAAGAAAATTTTACAAATCTTGAATACCAAGCATATTATTATTTTAAGCAAATTACCATGCTATTTAAGACTCTAAAAATAATCTAAGTGAAGCATGAGAGATCAAAGGTTTCTATAAAACAAATCCACCGCCGTGCTCTAAAAGATATAAGTGAAGCACTAGAGCAAAACTATATAGCTCAAAAGATATAAGTGAAGCACATAGAGTATTCTATCAAATTCCAATTCATGCATGGCTCTCTCAAAAGGTGTGTACAGAAAGGATGATTGTGGTAAACTAACATGCAAAGACGCAAATAATACAAGACGCTCCAAGCAAAACACATATCATGTGGTGAATAAAAATATAGCTCCAAGTAAAGTTACCGATGGAAGTGGACGAAAGAGGGGATGCCTTCCGGGGGCATCCCCAAGCTTTGAATTTTTGGTGTCCTTAGATTATCTTGGGGGTGCCATGGGCATCCCCAAGCTTAGGCTCTTTCCACTCCTTGTTCCATAATCCATCAAAAGATTTCACCCCAAACTTGAAAACTTCACAACACAAAACTCAACAGAAATCTCGTGAGCTCTGTTAGCGAAAGAAAAAAAAAAGACCACTTCAAGGTACTGTAATGAACTCATTATTTATTTATATTTGTGTTAAACCTACTGTATTCCAACTTCTCTATGGATTATAAACTATTTTACTAGCCATAGATTCATCAAAATAAGCAAACAACACACGAAAAACAGAATCTGTCAAAAACAGAACAGTCTGTAGTAATATGTAACTAACGCAAACTTATGGAACTCCAAAACTTCAGCCAAAATAGGAAGACCTAGGAAAATTTTTTATTGATCAGAAGAAATTAGAATAACTATTTTATCATGTTTTGGTGATTTTTAACAATTGTTTTCGTGAACAAAAAGTTTCTGGAAATTACAGCAAGATCAAATAACTATCATCCAAGAAGATCCTATAGGTTTAACTTGGCACAAACACTAATTAAAACATAAAACCACATCTAAACAGAAGGTAGATGGATTATTTATTCCTAAACAAAAACAAAAACAAAAAATAAAAATAAAATTGGGTTGCCTCCCAACAAGCGCTATCGTTTAACGCCCCTAGCTAGGCATAAAAGCAAGGATAGATCTAGGTATTGCCATCTTTGGCACTCGGAAAGAAAAGAGCAAATTTCCTTTCTATGGCATTCATCCTTCTATTTTGGGAAAGCTCATTGCCATTAATGGAGGAAGTGAGATTAAGCACGTTACGGAAATTTGCATCTAAACTAGATTTCATCTCTTTGATAATTTCATTTTGATAGAAGCATAAGAGAGTGGTAGACTCAACCTTATCATTCATGGGGTGCCCAAATATAGTTTTCATTTTTTCATAAGTATCTATAGCATCCCCTTCAAGAATACCTTCTTCAAAAATAGAATCTAGAACTTGTTTGAAAGAAGCGGGCAATCCAACATAGAAACTTTTTAAGTAAACCTCAATTTGATATTGTGGTACATAGCTAGCCCGAATCCTTAATAACCTATCCCAAGCATCTTTTAAAGACTCATCAAGTAAATAACGAAAAATTCCAGAGTCATCTTCATCAAAATTATTTAAGCTCTCATTAGTAACCCCGGTGGGTCTTTCCGTAGCATCATTGTTTATGAGCTTAGAGAGGATAGAGGGGTTATCCAAGGTACTAGAGCCCTGGAAAGGACCCTTAGCTCTTTTTGATTCGGCCATGGCAACGGGAAGGCAAACGGAAAAGAGAAGGCGAATAAAACGGCAAGGGTGAAGTGGGGGAGAGGAAAACGAGAGGCAAACGACAAATAATGTAATGCGGGAGATAAGGGATTGTGATGGGTACTTGGTATGTTGACTTTTGCGTAGACTCCCCGGCAACGGCGCCAGAAATCCTTCTTGCTACGTCTTGAGCTTGCGTTGGTTTTCCCCGAAAAGGAGAGGATGATGCAGCAGAGTAGCGTAAGTATTTCCCTCAGTTTTTGAGAACCAAGGTATCAATCCAGTAGGAGGCCACGCGCGAGTCCCTCTTACCTGCACAAAGCAAATAACTCCTCGCAACCAACGCGATAAGGGGTTGTCAATCCCTTCACTGTCACTTACGAGAGTGTGATCTGATAGAGATGATAAATAATATTTTTGGTATAAAGATGCAAAGTAAAATAAAAAGGCAAAGTAAAAAAGCAAAGCAATAATAAAGCATAGGAAGATTAATATGATGAGAATAGACCCGGGGGCCATAGATTTCACTAGTGGCTTCTCTCAAGAGCATAAGTATTTTACGGTGGGTGAACGAATTCTGTTGAGCAATTGATGAATCGAGCATAGTTATGAGAGTATCTAGGTATGATCATGTATATTGGAATCACGTCCAAGACAAGTAGACCGACTCCTACCTGCATCTACTACTACTACTCCACTCATCGACCGCTATCCAGCATGCATCTAGAGTATTAAGTTAATGAAAACAGAGTAACGCCTTAAGCAAGATGACATGATGTAGAGGGATAAATTCATGCAATATGATAAAAAAAACCATCTTGTTATCCTCAATGGCAACAATACAATACGTGCCTTGTTGCCCCTACTGTCACTGGGAAAGGACACCGCAAGATTGAACCCAAAGCTAAGCACTTCTCCCATTGCAAGAACTACCAATCTAGTTGGCCAAACCAAACGGATAATTCGAAGAGACTTGCAAAGATAACCAATCATACATAAAAGAATTCAGAGAAGATTAAAATATTTCTCATAGATAATCTTGATCATAAACCCATAATTCATCGGTCTCAACAAACACACCGCAAAAAGAAGATTACATCGAATAGATCTCCACGAGAGAGGGGGAGAACATTGTATTGAGATCCAAAAAGAGAGAAGAAGCCATCTAGCTACAACTATGGACCCGAAGGTCTGAAGTAAACTACTCACACTTCATCGGAGAGGCTATGATGATGATGTAGAAGCCCTCGATGGTGGATTCCCCTTCCGGCGGAGCTCTGGAACAGGTCCCAAGATGGGATCTTGTGGATACAGAAAGTTACGGTGGTGGAATTAGGTTTTTGGCTCCGTATCTGATCTGTTGGGGGTAGGTATATATAGGAGGAAGGAGTACGTCGGTGGAGCTTCACGGGGCCCACGAGGCAGGGGGCGCGCCCTAGGGGGGCGCCCTCCACCCTCGTGGCCGCCTCCCTCCTTTCTTGACCGAGGGTCCAAGTCTCCTGGATCATATATGATGAGAAAATCACGTTCCCGAAGGTTTTATTCCGTTTGGACTCCGTTTGATATTCCGTTTGTTCGAAACACTGAAATAGGCAAAAAACAGCAATTCTGGGCTGGGCCTCCGGTTAATAGGTTAGTCCCAAAAGTAATATAAAAGTGGAAAATAAATCCCAATATGGTCCAAAACAGTAGATAATATAGCATGGAGCAATAAAAAATTATAGATACGTTGGAGACGTATCATGCATCAATGCCTCTCAAGTTCTGGGATGAGGCTTTCCTCACAGCTGTTCATATCATAAATATGCTCCCTAGTCGAGTCATTAACAATGAAACTCCAGTAGAAATACTTCTTCACATTATACCCGACTACAAATCCCTTCGTTTCTTCGGGTGTGCCTGTTGGCCCAATCTTCGCCCATACAACAAATGCAAGCTCATGTTTCGCTCAAAACAATGCGTTTTTCTAGGCTATAGCAACCAACATAAAGGTGTCAAGTGCCTCGATGTTGCCACTGGCCATGTCTATATTTCACTATATGTTGTCTTTGATGAAACCAAGTTTCCATTTGCTGATTCATCCCAACGTCGGCGCTCTTCTTCGCCAAGATATTCTTCTTTTGCCTCCTCATCTCTCCAGTGTTGATCAAGGGGGAAACAATTGTGATGATAAACTGCCGACTAACCCTCTTACTGATGATATGCATGAGCCTTGTGGTGTTACAGGTGAAAACAGTGAAGAAAATGGCGAAAGCAGAGAAGAAAATGGTGAAAAAGCCCCTCAGCCGGAGCCATATTTCATGTGCCCGAAATCTGGAGACAAATCCTCCTCGGGATCAGTTCGCCTGCAGGGAATCAGATCCTCCTTGGGATCGGCGGTGACAGACGCGCCAGGGGTGCAGTCTGCATGCATGCCCGCCTCCTTCCTGGCGCGCGCCACACGGTCATCGCCCGCGGGCTGCAGCACGACACCGCCTCCGCGCCAATCGCCATCTTCCACATGTCATCGCACAGTTGGCGCGGGCGGCACATGCTTCTCCAGCCAACCCATGTGTTACAGGCGGCGCCACCCGGATCGCTCGACTAGCGTGGGGACCGAAGCTGGCGCAGGATCCAACGTCGATGCGTGCACGCCCACGCGCCTGACCAGTGCCCAACCCGAGTCTGATTCGCCATCATGTGGCCATGATGAGTCCGCCCCTCTGGCAGGATCTTCTGCGAAGTGTCTACATGCGCACGGCTGTTGGATTCTGCCACAGAAAGTCCGAGCGAGGCAGAACTTGCCACTGCAGCGCGTGGATCTTCCTCGGGGTCGGCTCCTGCAGCAACTCCTGTTCACGCTGCAGGATCCTCTGCGGCTGAAAATTTGGTTGTTTATCTACGGCGTACACGACTACAAAAGGGAGTAATACAACCTGTTGACTACAAACGTGTAACAAAATATGGCATGGTTTGTTCTACATGTGAACCAGATGAACCTCATACTCTAGAAGAAGCACTTGGTGATGAAAAATGGAAGAAAGCGATGAATGAAGAATACATGGCTCTAAGGAAAAATAACACATGGCACTTAGTTCCTCCACAGCAAGGTAAAAATTTAATTGATTGCAAGTGGGTTTACAGGATCAAGAGAAAATCTGATGGAACTATTGACCATTACAAAGCTAGGCTAGTTGCAAATAGGTTTAAACAACAGTATGGTATTGACTATGAGGATACTTTTAGTCTAGTTGTTAAAGCTGCAACCATCCGTCTAATTTTGTCTATTGATGTTTCTAGGGGTTGGAGTCTCAGACAGTTAGACGTACAGAATGCGTTCCTTCACGGTGTTCTGGAAGAGGAAGTGTACATGAAGCAACCTCCTAGGTTCGAAAGCAAGAAATCTCCCTCTTATGTGTGTAAACTTGACAAGGCACTCTATGGGTTGAAGCAAGCACCGAGAGCATGGTACTCTCGACTATAAAATGCAAGCACTTGGCTTTATTCCATCAAAATCTGACACTTCTTTGTTCATTTCCAACAAGTCCAACACAATATTTATTTTAATATATGTTGATGATATCATTGTGACAAGCTCATCAAATGAAGCAATCACGGGACCATTGAAAGATTTGAGTGCAGATTTTGCTCTAAAAGATCTTGGTGACTTGCATTATTTTCTTGGAATTGAGGTGAATAAACATACAAATGGACTTCATCTCTCTCAGGAAAAGTATGCAACTGATATGGTAAAAAAGGCTGGTCTACAAGGTTGTAAGCCTACACCTACTCCATTATCCAGCTCAAAAAAGCTGTCTCTCACAGAAGGTAATCTTTTGAGTCAAGAAGATAGCACAAAGTATAGGAGCTTGGTAGGAGCACTTCAATATCTCACTCTGACCAGACCTGATATATCTTTTGCTGTCAACAAAGTATGCCAGTTTTTTCATGCACCTACAAATGTTCATTTTACTGCTGCAAAACGCATAGTGAGATATGTCAAAGGAACTATGAGCATTGGCCTAGATTTCAGCAAATCATCCTCTAATCTGATCAGTGCCTTCTCTGACTCTGATTGGGCAGGATGCCTGGATGACAGGCGCTCCATTGGTGGTTTTGCAATCTTTTTTGGATCAAATTTGATCTCATGTTGTGCTCGAAAACAAGCTACTATTTCTAGATCCAGCATAGAGGCAGAATATAAGGAACTGGCGAATGCTAAAGCTGAAATTATATGGATTCAATCCATGCTGAAAGAACTGGGTATAAAGAACACACCAGCTCCATGTTTGTGGTGTGACAATGTTGGTGCAACTTATTTGTCTGCTAATCCAGTTTTTCATGCAAGGACAAAACATATTGAAATAGACTTTCATTTTGTTCGAGAGAGAGTTGCTCAAAAGCAACTTGATATTTGCTTTATTCACTCCAAAGATCAGCTTGCAGATGGTTTTACCAAGCCTTTGCCTGTGAGAAGCTTTGAGAACTTCAAACATAATCTCAACTTAATGAATTTGTGATTAAGGGGGGTGTCAAACACGCATCATATCTACCGCATTATATGCCGCATCATCTTGTTTTGCTTCAGTTGTTAGGAGTCCTAGTTAGATAGACTAGGTTGTTAAGGTTTATCTCTATCTAAGGTCTTTCTTTCTCTCCAAGATGTAATCTCCAACAACTTGTATGCGCTTTACAGGGAGGTGCGCCCCTGCTATATTAACACATACACGTCACCCACATCGGGTAAGACGTTTCCGCCATCGCACAGTAATTACTACGCTTGAGACAATAAATTAACCCAGTCAACTACTACCTCCACCCTTACTTATTAGTCCTCATTGTAGTTTGGATGAAAGCTTCACGACATATTTGACTAGAAAAATGTCAAGTCACCAGAAATTCTATTGTTGGATTCATATGTTAATATAGTTTTACAATGATACTTTTGGTAACTATGATTTATATTTTATTAATTAAAATCATGATTAAAATATGATCCAGAATTAGAGGCGGGCTTATAAACGAGGACAGAGGTACATGAAAAAACTGCACGAATTAACTATCCAACCATCTCCTCATGCATGACTCTCTCTTACTCTTGGTCTTCCTCAAGCCTCGGACGCAATTCTCCGTCCTCAAATCCCCGGTTCTCATTAATCTCTAGTCATAGAAAATGTTCCACCCCGATTCCTCATCTATTAATTGTTCATGAATTTTTAAATGGTTTTCTATTTCTGTGCGTCCATGGTGTCGAAGTGGACCCCCGGCCGCAAGGGGAGGCATGACCAGGAGGCGGGTTCTTCCTTTGGCCAGCGCCACCCGCATTTAGCATCTTCCTGCCGGTGGCCCCGTAGTGCTCTTGGACATACGTGATGGTTGAGATCTGCCAGCGCTATTGAGAGACGGGGATGCCACTACCATGGAGCTACGTGCACCTCCCCAACAACTGGCATCACTCCGCAGATCAGGAGCCCACTCCTCTGATACCGGTGAGCAGCCGCAACCGCCTTGAGGAGATCAACCGCTGCAACACGCACCTACCGCCGGACCTCGTCAACGACGCCAGGTACGTCGTCAACTCCCTGCTGTGGGATACATGACCCCGCAATGAGCATGACTTGCAGCGGCAATCCTTCTTTGTCGGTTGTGCTCGGAGCCCACCACGAGAGCTCCCTGCCAGCCGAGAGCACGCTCTCAGCCCGCCTCGGTCATGCGGGCGTGCGCGAGCTAACATCGACACCCTCCTCCTCCTCGTCCCTCCCACCACCATCTCCCATCACTAGTGCAGAACCGGTCTTTAGCGCTGGTTTGTAAGGGCCTTTAGTGTCGGTTCTACAACCAGCACTAAAGATTGGAGACTAAAGGCCCCCCCTTCACTACCGGTTCGGCACGAACCGGCGCTAAAGTGCCACCACGTGGCACGAGCCAGGCCCGGGTGCTGGTAGACCATTAGTACCGGTTGGTAACACCAACCGGTACTAAATGTTTAGGGGGGTTTTGGTTTTATTTTTTATTTTCCATTAATTTTGTGTTTTCCATTTAATTCTTTTTTGTTTGCCGGTATTTTACGATACTACATATTGTACACGTTATACATATATATAAATAGATTTTCTCAGATCGTAGAACCGTATATATATATATATATATATATATATATATATATATATATATATATATATATATATATATATATATATATATATCATCGAATGTCTCACAACCAAAACACCATTAATTATTCACACATACACATGTATATATATACAATTTCTCCTACATGTTGCATTGGTGCCTTCGGAGCACGATGACAAGTGGTTCATGGGGGCGGTAGCGGGTAATAGTATTCTCCTTTGGGATCTATGAACTGGTCGAGCAAAAATCCCGCTATTTCTTCTTGAAGTGCTAGTATGCGGTCCGTTGGTAGGAGCTGCTCCCGCACCTCTCTGAACTGTTAAGAAGGAGATCAATATGCATGTGTATTAGTTGTGTGACTAGATATCGATAATGGTGTGAATAGTGTTCTGAAAAACGTACCCAGTCATGTCTTTGAGATCTGCTCCTTTCGGACGTCATCATGCGAATGCTCTCGCAAACGTAGAATGCACACAGATCATTCCCCGACGCCTGCTTCAGGGCCTTTACGAGAGTGGAATTGAATCAGATAATGATTAATCAAGCATGATAATTAATTAATGGTATTGAAACAAGAATTAAAGAGATGGTAGCTAGCTAGCTAGCTAGTACTACTTAATTACTTACCTTTGGTCGATACCAAAACAACTTTTTTGCCCATTTTCCTGGAGTCACCTTGATGAACTTTGCCCAAGCCCTGCCCGCCGACAAAGAAAATTAATAAAGGGGTTATTAAATAGTTCATATCAGGAAATGATGAACTAAATAGGCCGAGATATAGTTAATAATGATTGAAATTACCTGTTGACTATCCCTTTCACGATGGTGTAGTCACTTTCTTCTTTAAGTAGTGAGTCCAGCACTTCAACTTTTGCTTCCTCAACTTTAATGTCTAACAAGATCCAGTGGAAACTACATGCGCACACGTTTGCATGTCTTAATTAAGCAGGCATGTGCATAATACTAATCAACTATCGTAAACCCCATATACACTTAATTATTAACATCTAGCTAGCTAGTAAGCAAAAACAAAATTTGTAGTACAAGACAGTGTGACTCACAGGAAGTTGTAAGGAAGTAGTATATCTTCATTGATATTGAGGCGCTTGAAGAACTCTAGCATGCTTTCCTCTAAACTTACTCGACAAGTTGGAAGATTCCACGTGTACTCATTAATGGTATTTGGGTCAATGAACCCAATGCCATAGCGTCCAGATTTTTTCATTTCATACATCTTCATCCTGCATATAATACCACATAAAAGAATATAGTGAGGATAATTACATGTAATGATTGATCAAAATGATCACTACAGCTAACTTGAGACTTAAATTACAGAAAGAAATCACTTATAGACAATAGCAACTTACGATAGATTTGTCGAGTGCGTCTTGATTGTATAACTGAAATAGTTCTGAATACTCAACGGAGAGAGCTTTCTCATGGAAGTAGTGCTCCTCCTTGACATTCACCATGAGGGACTCTCGATTGGAAATCTTGGTAATGTTCATGTACCATTGATGCAATTCATACATTCTTGTTGGGAGGTTCTTGACCTTGTCTGGCTCGACCAAAGGTTGGGCCCGGACATATTTTCGTTTTATTTCCTCCTCTCTAAGCGGAGACATGGACTCGATTTCGAGGAGTTGTCCAACAGTGATCTTGAGCATTTCAGCCTACATTATATGCTCCTCAGTTATTACCACATCGCCCAGCTGGGGAACATTAACGGTTTGCTGCTACGTCTTGAGCTTGCGTTGGTTTTCCCCTAAGAGGAGAGGATGATGCAGCAGAGTAGCGTAAGTATTTCCCTTGGTTTTTGACAACCAAGGTATCAATCCAGTAGGAGGCCATGCGCGAGTCCCTCGTACCTACACAAAGCAAATAGCTCCTCGCAACCAACGCGAATAGGGGTTGTCAATCCCTTCACGGCCACTTACGAGAGTGAGATCTGATAGAGATGATAGATAATATTTTTGGTATTTTTGGTATAAAGATGCAAAGTAAAGTAAAAGGCAAAGTAAAAAAGCAAAGCAATAATAAAGCGTAGGAAGATTAATATGATGAAAATAGACCCGGGGGCCATAGATTTCACTAGTGACTCTCAAGAGCATAGGTATTTTACGGTGGGTGAACGAATTACTGTTGAGCAATTGACAGAATTGAGCATAGTTATGAGAGTATCTAGGTATGATCATGTATATAGGCATCACGTCCGAGACAAGTAGACCGACTCCTGCCTGCATCTACTACTATTACTCCACTCATCGACCGCTATCCAGCATGCATTTAGAGTACTAAGTTAATGAAAACAGAGTAACGCCTTAAGTAAGATGACATGATGTAGAGGAATAAATTCATGCAATATGATAAATACCCCATCTTGTTATCCTCGATGGCAACAATAGAATACGTGCCTTGCAACCCTTTCTGTCACTGGGTAAGGACACCGCAAGATTGAACTCAAAGCTAAACACTTCTCCCATTGGAAGAACTACCAATCTAGTTGGCCAAACCAAACGGATAATTTGAAGAGACTTGCAAAGATAACTCAATCATACATAAAATAATTCAGAAAAGATTCAAATATTGCTCATAGATAATCTTGATCATAAACCCACAATTCATCGGTCTCAACAAACACACTGCAAAAAGAAGATTACATCGAATAGATCTCCACGAGAGAGGGTGAGAACATTGTATTGAGATCCAAAAAGAGAGAAGAAGCCATCTAGCTACTAACTATGGACCCGAAGGTCTGAGGTAAACTACTCACACTTCATCGGAGAGGCAATGATGATGATGTAGAAGCCCTCCGTGGTGGAATCCCTTCCGGTGAGCTCGGAACAGGCCCCAAGATGGGATCTCGTGGATCTGAAAAGTTGCGGCGGTGGAATTAGGTTTTTGGCTCCGTATCTGATCTGTTGGGGGTACGTAGGTATATATAGGAGGAAGGAGTACGTCGGTGGAGCCTCGAGGGGCCCACGAGCTAGGGGGGCGCGCCCTAGGGAGGGGCGCCCTCCACCCTCGTGGCCGCCTCGTGGCTTTCTTGACGGAGGGTCCAAGTCTCCTGGGTCTTATCTGATGAGAAAATCACGTTCTCGAAGATTTCATTCCGTTTGGACACCGTTTGATATTCCGTTTCTTCGAAACACTGAAATAGGCAAAAAACAGCAATTTTGGGCTGGTCCTCCGGTTAATAGGTTAGTCCCAAAAGTAATATAAAAGTGGAAAATAAAGCCCAATATAGTCCAAAACAATAGATAATATAGCATGGAGCAATCAAAAATTATAGATACGTTGGAGACATATCAGGCATCCCCAAGCTTAATTCCTGCTTGTCCTCGAGTAGGTAAATTATAAAAAGAGAATTTTTGATGCGGAGTGCTACTTGGCATAATTTTAATGTAATTCTTATTAATTGTGGTATGAATATTCAGATCCGAAATATTCAAGACAAAAGTTCATATTGACATAAAAATAATAATACTTCAAGCATACTAACAAAGCAATTATGTCTTCTCAAAATAACATGGCCAAAGAAAGTTATCCCTACAAAATCATATAGTCTGGCTATGCTCTATCTTCACCACACAAAGTATTTAAATCATGCACAACCCCGATGACAAGCCAAGCAATTGTTTCATAATTTTGACATTTTGAAAACTTTTTCAATCTTCACGCAATATATGAGCGTGAGCCATGGATATAGCACTATATGTGGAATAGAATGGTGGTTGTGGAGAAGACAAAAAGGGAGAAGATAGTCTCACATCAACTAGGCGTATCAACGGGCCATGGAGATGCCCATCAATAGATATAAATGTGAGTGAGTAGGGATTGCCATGCAACGATGCACTAGAGCTATAAGTATATGAAAGTTCAACAAAAGAAACTAAGTGGGTGTGCATCCAACTCGCTTGCTCACGAATACCTAGGGCAATTTGAGGAAGCCCATCATTGGAATATACAAGCCAAGTTCTATAATGAAAAATTACCACTAGTATATGAAAGTGACAAAACGAGAGACTCTATTATGAAGATCATGGTGCTACTTTGAATCACAAGTGTGGTAAAAGGATAGTAACATTGTCCCTTCTTTCTTTTTCTCTCATTTTTTATTGGGCCTTTTCTCTCTTTTTTTGGCCTCTTTTTTTTCATTCGGAGTCTCATCCCAACTTATGGGGGAACCATAGTCTCCATCATCCTTTCCTCACTGGGACAATGCTCTAAAAAATGATGATCATCACACTTTTATTTTTCTTACAACTCGATACTTAGAACAAAATATGACTCTATGTGTATGCCTCCGGCGGTGTACCGGGATATGCAATGATTCATGAGTGACATGTATGAAAGAATTATGAACGGTGGGTTTGCCACAAATACGATGTCAACTACATGATCATGCTAAGCAATATGACAATGATGGAGCGTGTGGACGGTTGCATGGCAAAATATCTCGGAATGGCTATGGAAATGCCATGATAGGTAGGTATGGTGGCTGTTTTGAGGGAGGTTTATGGTGGGTGTATGATACCGGCGAAAAGTGCGCGGTATTAGAGAGGCTAGCAATGGTGGAAGGATGAGAAAAATGCGTATAATCCAAGGACTCAACATTAGTCATAAAGAACTCATATACTTATTGCAAAAATCTACAAGTTATCAAAGCAAAGTATTACGCGCATGCTCCTAGGGGTATAGATTGGTAGGAAAATACCATCGCTCGTCCCTGACCGCCACTCATAAGGAAGGCAATCAATAAATAAATCATGCTCCGACTTCATCACATAACGGTTCACCATACATGCATGCTACGGGAATCACAAACTTCAACACAAGTATTTCTCAAATTCACAACTACTCAACTAGCATGACTCTAATATTACTACCTCCATATCTCAAAACAATTATCAAGCATCAAACTTTTCTTAGTATTCAACGCACTCAAAAGTAAGTTTTACAAATCTTGAATACCAAGCATATTATTATTAAGCAAATTACCATGCTATTTAAGACTCTCAAAATAAACTAAGTGAAGCATGAGAGATCAATAGTTTCATTAAAACAAATCCACCACCGTGCTCTAAAAGATATAAGTGAAGCACTAGAGCAAACTATAGAGCTCAAAAGATATAAGTGAAGCACACAGAGCAAAACTATCAAGCTCAAAAGATATAAGTGAAGCACATAGAGTATTCTAACAAATTCCAATTCATGTATGGCTCTCTCAAAATGTGTGTACAGCAAGTATGATTGTGGTAAACTAACAAGCAAAGACACAAATAATACAAGACGCTCCAAGCAAAACACATATCATGTGGTGAATAAAAATATAGCTCCAAGTAAAGTTACCGATGGAAGTGGACGAAAGAGGGGATGCCTTCCGGGGGCATCCCCAAGATTTGAATTTTTGGTGTCCTTAGATTATCTTGGGGGTGCCATGGACATCCCCAAGCTTAGGCTCTTTCCACTCCTTGTTCCATAATCCATCAAAAGATTTCACCCAAAACTTGAAAACTTCACAACACAAAACTCAACAGAAATCTCGTGAGCTCCGTTAGCGAAAGAAAAAAAAGACCACTTCAAGGTACTGTAATGAACTCATTATTTATTTATATTTGTGTTAAACCTACTGTATTCCAATTTCTCTATGGATTATAAACTATTTTACTAGCCATAGATTCATCAAAATAAGCAAACAACACACGAAAAACAGAATCTGTCAAAAACAGAACAGTCTGTAGTAATCTGTAACTAACGCAAACTTCTGGAACTCCTAAAATTCATAAAAAACTAGGAAGACCTAGAAAATTTGTTTATCGATCAGCAGCAATTGGAATCACTATTTTATCACGTACTGGTAATTTTTAACAATTGTTTTCGTGAACCGAAAGTTTCTGGAAATTACAGCAAGATCAAATAACTATTATCCAAGAAGATCCTGTAGGTTTAACTTGGCACAAACACTAATCAAAACACAAAACCACATCTAAACAGAAGGTAGATGGATTATTTATTACTAAGCAGCAAGGAAAAATATTGGGTTATCTCCCAACAAGCGCTTTTCTTTAAAGCCTTTTTAGCTAGGCATTGAGATTCAATGATGCTCACAAGAAACACAAGAATTGAGGCACAAAGAGAGCATCATAAAACATGTGACAAACACACTTAAGTCTAACATACTTCCTAAGCATAGGAATATTATAGGCAAACAAATTATCGTAGCAAGCAAAAACTAGCATATGCAAGGAAGCGGAATGGAACAATAGCAATCTCAACATAACGAGAGGTAATTTAGTAACATGAAAATTTCTATAACCATATTTTCCTCTCTCATAATAATTACATGTAGGATCATAGGCAAATTCAACACAATAGCTATCACAAAGTATATTCTCAACACGATCCACACGCATGCAAAGTTGATACTCTTCCAAAATAGTGGGATTATCATTAACTAAAGTCATGACCTTTCCAAACCCACTTTTACCAAAAACTTCATAAGATTGAACATTCTCCAAATGTGTGGGATATAAAGTTGACACTCTTTCGAACCCACTTTCAATATTATTGCAAACAATATTATCAATCTCATATTCATCATGGGGCTTAAATATTTTCAAGATCATAAGAAGAATCACCCCAATCATGATCATTGCAACAAGTAGTAGACATAGCAAAATTAGCATCCCCAAGCTTAGGGTTTTGCATCTTATTAGCATAATTGACATCAAAATAATTTATAATAAAACCATTGCAATCATGCTTTTTATTCAAAGATCTATCGTGAGTCATGCTACCTCTTGAGCACTGCGTTGGATTTCCCCGAAGAGGAGAGGATGATGCAGCAAAGTTGCGTAAGTATTTCCCTCAGTTTTTGAGAACCAGGGTATCAACCCAGTAGGAGGCCATGCACAAGTCCCTCGTACCTGCACAAAACGATAGCTCCTCGCAACCAATGCGATTAGGGGTTGTCAATCCCTTCACGGTCACTTATGAGAGTGAGATCTGATAGAGATGATAAATAGTATTTTTGGTATTTTTGGTATAGAGATGCAAAGTGAAAAGTAAAAGGCAAAGTAAAAACAAAGCAAGTATTAAAGTGATGGAGATTTATATGATGAGAATAGACCCGGGGGCCATAGGTTTCACTAGTGGCTTCTCTGAAGAGCATAAGTATTCTACGGTGGGTGAACAAATTACTGTTGAGCAATTGACAGAATTGAGCATAGTTACGAGTATATCTAGGTATGATCATGTATATAGGCATCACGTCCAAAACAAGTAGAACGAAACGATTCTGCATCTACTACTATTACTCCACTCATCGACCGCTATCCAACATGCATCTAGAGTATTAAGTTAAAATTAGAGTAACGCCTTAAGCAAGATGACATGATGTAGAGGGATAAATTCATGCAATATGATAAAAACCCCATCTTGTTGTCCTCGATGGTAACAATACAATACGTGCCTTGCTGCCCCTTCTGTCACTGGGAAAGGACACCGCAAGATTGAACCCAAAGCTAAGCATTTCTCCCATTGCAAGAACTACCAATCAAGTTAGCCAAACCAAACGGATAATTCGAAGAGACTTGCAAAGATAACCAATCATACATAAAAGAATTCATAGAAGATTCAAATATTATTCATAGATAAGCTGGATCATAAACCCACAATTCATCGGTCTCAACAAACACACCGCAAAAAGAAGATTACATCGAATAGATCTCCACGAGAGAGGGGGAGAACATTGTATTGAGATCCAAAAAGAGAGAAGAAGCCATCTAGCTACTTGCTATGGACCCGAAGGTCTGAAGTAAACTACTCACACTTCATCGGAGAGGCTATGGTGATGATGTAGAAGCCCTCCATGGTGGATGCCCCCTCCGGCGGAGCTCCGGAACAGGCCCCAAGATGGGATCTCATGGATACAGGAAGTTGTGGCGGTGGAATTAGGTTTTTGGCGCCGTATCTAATCGCTTGAAGTGCGTGGGTATATATAGGAGGAAGGAGTACGTTGGTGGAGCAACAGGGGCCCACGAGGCGGGGCGCCCTGGGGCGCCCCACCTCGTGACCGCCTCCGTTGTTCCTTGGCGTGGGTCCAAGTCTCTGGATCACGCTCGTGAGAAAATCACGCTCAAAGGTTTCATTCTGTTTGGACTCCGTTTGATATTCCGCTTTCTTGAAACACCGAAATAGGCAAAAACATCATTTCGGGCTGGGCCTCCGGTTAATAGGTTAGTCCCAAAAATAATATAAAAGTGGAAAATAAAGCCCAATATAGTCCAAAACAGTAGGTAAAGTAGCATGGAGCAATAAAAAATTATAGATACGTTGGAGACGTATCAAGTCACTTCACGGATTTCAGGCAAAACCTTATAAAGATAATCTAGTGCATCCAAATCACTAGGAATTGGTTCATCATAATTGGATCTCTTAAAAAGATTGGCAAGCGGATGAGGATCCATAGATATTGGCTTCTTTGTTTAGGAATAAATACTCAACTATTTCAACCAAACGAGCAAACGAGCCAAGTAAGACATCAAGGCAAACGAAAAGAGAGGGCGAATAAAACGGCAAGGGTGCAGTGGGGGAGAGCAAAATGAGAGGCAAATGGCAAATAATGTAATGCAAGAGATAAGGGATTGTGATGGGTACTTGGTACGTTGACTTGTCGTGAGACTCCCGACAACGGCGCCGAAATCCTTCTTGCTTCGTCTTGAGCTTATGCTGGTTTTCCCGAAGAGGAGAGGATTATGCAGCAGAGTAGCGTAAGTATTTCCCTCGGTTTTGAGAACCAAGGTATCAATCCAGTAGGAGGCCACGCAGTCCCTCCCTCGTACCTACATTAAAGCAAATAGCTCATCGCAACCAACGCGAATAGGGGTTGTCAATCCCTTCACGGTCACTTACGAGAGTGAGATCTGATAGAGATGATAGTTAATACTTTTGGTATTTTTGGTATAAAGATGCAAAGTAAAGTAAAAGGCAAAGTAAAAAAGCAAAGCAATAATAAAGCGTAGGAAGATTAATATGATGAAAATAGACCCTGGGGCCATAGATTTCACTAGTGGCTTCTCTCAAGAGCATAGGTATTTTACGGTGGGTGAACGAATTATTGTTGAGCAATTGACAGAACTTAGCATAGTTATGAGAGTATCTAGGTATGATCATGTATATAGGCATCACGTCCGAGACAAGTAGACCGACTCCTGCTTGCATCTACTACTATTACTCCACTCATCGACCGCTATCCAGCATGCATCTAGAGTATTAAGTTAATGAAAATAGAGTAACGCCTTAAGCAAGATGACATGATGTAGAGGAATAAATTCATGCAATATGATAAATACCCCATCTTGTTATCCTCGATGGCAACAATACAATACGTGCCTAGCAACCCTTTTTTTCACTGGGTAAGGACACCGCAAGATTGAACCCAAAGCTAAACACTTCTCCCATTGCAAGAACTACCAATCTAGTTGGCCAAAACAAACGGATAATTCAAAGAGACTTGCAAAGATAACTCAATCATACATAAAATAATTCAGAAAAGATTCAAATATTGCTCATAGATAATCTTGATCATAAACCCACAATTCATCGGTCTCAACAAACACACCGCAAAAAGAAGATTACATCGAATAGATCTCCACGAGAGAGGGGGAGAACATTGTATTGAGATCCAAAAAGAGAGAAGAAGCCATCTAGCTACTAACTATGGACCCGAAGGTCTGAGGTAAACTACTCACACTTCATCGGAGAGGCTATGATGATGATGTAGAAGCCCTCCGTGGTGGAATCCCCTTCCGGCGGAGCTCCGGAACAGGCCCCAAGATGGGATCTTGTGGATACAGAAAGTTACGGCGGTGGAATTAGGTTTTTGGCTCCGTATCTGATCTGTTGGGGGTACGTAGGTATATATAGGAGGAAGGAGTACGTCGGTGGAGACTCGAGGGGCCCACGAGGTAGGGGGCGCGCCCTAGGGGGGCGCCCTCCACCCTCGTGGCTTTCTTGACGGAGGGTCCAAGTCTCCTGGGTCTTATCTGATGAGGAAATCACGTTCCCGAAGATTTCATTCCGTTTGATATTCCGTTTCTTCGAAACACTGAAATAGGCAAAAAAAACAGCAATTCTGGGCTGGGCCTCCAGTTAATAGGTTAGTCCCAAAAGTAATATAAAAGTGGAAAATAAAGCCCAATATAGTCCAAAACAATAGATAGTATAGCATGGAGCAATCAAAACTTATAGATACGTTGGAGACGTATCATTTGCCCACAATAATATTGGGGGCGCGTACTCCTCTCATGTGTTGTTGGCACAACAAGTGGGGGGATCGATTGCGCCGCCTGTTCTCCCAGCTGGGGAACAATTTTCTCACGTTTTTTGCCAGCTGCTTGTTAGCTTGAGCTCGAGCTCGATTCCTTCTGTAGTCGTGCTCGATGTGCCTTCCTGATTTGGCGCTCATAGTCTGAGTCAACAGGCTTGGGAGCTGGTGGTCTAGCCATACGAATGAAGTGGTCAATCTTTTCCTCATGCACTTTCTCCCTTGGTGGTGGTGCCGGTTTCGGTCCAAAATGGGCGTCCACTTGGGCCCGCACTATGGCTGCGTTTTGCTCCTCAGTCATGTCGTAAGGCCTCTGAGGAAGAGGAGCGAGGCTTGGATCATATTTATATCGCTTGTCTCCGCCTGTACTTCCTGTACTACCTCGACTCGTACCTCTACGCACCATAGCTGCGGCGTGTCTCTTCTGCGATTGCTGAGACGGCGGAGACGGCTGACGTGGCTGAGTTGGAGCAGGAGGAGTGGCCTGACGCTGTGCCGGACTTGAAGTAGGAGGTGTGGCCTGACACGGTGTCGGACTTGAAATAGGAGGAGTGGCCTGACGCTGTGCCGGACTTTGAAGCAGGAGTCTGCTCACGCGTTCGTGGACTTGGAGGAGGTGGCGGACTTCGAGGAGGAGTCGGCTCACGCGTTTGTGGACTTGGAGGAGCGGGAGTCTGCTAACTAGGTGGCGGACTTCGAGGAGGAATCGGCAGACGCGGTGTCGGTGGACTTCGAAAGATGATGCAATCCTTTCTCCATAGGATGATATGATGTATGGCCTCTCCCAGTGTGCGCTCGTCGTCACCTCCAGGAATGTCAAGCTGTAGCCCTGAATATGGGTCCACCACTTCATCAACCAAGACACGAGCATAGCCCACTGGAATCGGGGTGCAATGGAAGTTTGCTTCGGGGGTAATTGTAAAAGCAACGGCGTCCGCCACCCAGGTAGCACCTCCCAGTGCTAGCCCGGCGGAGCCCAGTCCCGGACATGGGTCAGCCGGATGTCGTCGCGAACGGGTCAACGGCGAGGATGCGGGCCGGGCATCATCGAGAACAAATACTAATATGCCCGCAAAAATTAATATTTTTTAAATGATTGGATTGTGATAACTAAAATTCTATATGCAAAATTCTAACAATTTGACATTAATCTAATTCATCTAACTAAAGCTAATTCTAAAATTTCTAACATTTCTATATTATAACTAAGATTTCTATAACATTTCTAATATTTCTATAACTAAAAAACAGAAAAATTTTCTAACATTTCTATAAATATTTCTATAACTAAAAACAGAAAAATTAATAACATTTCTATATAACTAACATTTCTAATATTTCTATAAACTAAAAAATAGAAAAATTTCTAACATTTATATATATTTCTATAACTAAAAAACAGAAAATTTTCTATAACTAAAATTTATAACTAAAAAACTAATGTGTGTGTGTGTGTGTGGACATGGCGGCCGGGGCAGGAGCTCACCGGCGAGGCGCGGCGACGGGGGGCGGCGACGGGGACGAAGACGGGCGGTGACGAGGACGATGGGGACGGGGCGGCGATGACGGGCCGGGCAGGTGGGACGACGGGCGGGCGCAAGCACGGGACGACGGGACGGGACGGTCGGGCGGCAACGGCGACGGGACGATGACGGACGGCGACGGGGGGCGGCGACAAGGAGCGGCGGCGACGGGATAGAGGAGAAAGAAGCAGATGGAGAGATGAGAAACTGAATTTTTTAAGTGCTTTCTTATATAGAACAACCCTTTAGTACCGGTTGGAGCCACCAACCGGTACTAAAGATCTGTTTTGGCCAGGCCAAGCGGCGGGAAGCGCCCCCCCCCCTTTAGTACCAGGTGGTGGCACCAACCGGTACTAAAGACCCACCCTTTAGTCCCGGTTGGAGCCACCACCCGGTACTAAAGGTGGTGCGCTGGCGCAGATCCGGTGTGGCAAGTTTAGTCCCACCTCGCTAGCCGAGGGGCGTCCGCACTGGTTTATAAGCCCCAGTGCGGTAGCTCTCTCAAGCTCCTCTCCAAAGCAGGCCTACTGGGCCTACCTGTTCTGCTGCCTCAGGCCCACTGGGCCTTTTGGGCCTGCATCCTGGCCCAATAACACGTTGGGTTTCTAGTCGTATGCAGACCGCTCTGGCCCAGTAGGCGGGTTTTTTATTTTCTTATTTTTTTTTGCTTTATTTATTTTTGAGTTTTTTTTGCTGTATTTAGAGTTTCTTTGTGAATATTTTTGCTTTAGGTACAAAAAATTACAAACTTTTTGTTAGTGCCGGTAGTTTTCAGATTTGAATAGTTTAAATTTTGAATTATTTGAAATTTGTGTGAATCACTAGTTTGTGAATAACTTAACTTTGAAAATAGATTTTCAGTGATTCTTTTTCTTATGTTTAATATTAGTGTGTTTTATCATTATATTCAATTTGGTAATGCTTAGGTTATTTAAAAATGAAATGCCTTTGTAATGTATGAGTTTTCATCCAAAACTCGATACTTGAAAGAGATTGTCCATTTTGTACACGAAGTGCATCCAGTTTTTATGTAACCCTCTCTACTTTTTTGCACATGCTATGTAGGTGAAATTATGATACCATGCCAACTTTCAACCTTTTCTGAGTTCATTTGAAATGCTTTTCAATTTCAGGGTCATTTAGCTGAAAAATGAGTAAATGCATGAAAGAATTTGTTTGCACATAAAATTTCTTCACGCTTCAAATGCCAAAACACATAACTACCCTAACTATTACAGAGATTCCCTCCGGGTGTGAAACACGGAAGAAAGTGATGATAGTGAAGCCGATCACATCCCGATCTTTGGGTGTGAAACTTTTCTTCAAGCGTGTGTCCCTTTGCGTCGTAGCCATGGAAAATCTTCATCATTTAACTGGATGCTCGGGTCAATATTCACTGTGAATGGAGCAATTTCATCAAACTTTTCATAATCTTCTGACATGTCTGTCTTGTCATCCACTCCCACGATGTTTCTTTTCCCTGAAAGAACATGTGGCGCTTTGGCTCATCGTATGATCCATTCGCATCCTTATCTTTTCTTTTTCTCGGCCTGGTAGACATGTCTTTCACATAAAAAACCTGCGCCACATCATTGGCTAGGACGAATGGTTCGTTTGCATAAGCAAGATTGTTGAGATCGAATGTTGTCATTCCATACTACGGGTCTTCCGTTACCCCGCCTCGTGTCATATTGACCCATTTGCACCGAAACAAAGGGACCTTCAAACCACCTCCATAGTTAAGTTCCCATATGTCCTCTATGTAACCATAATATGTTTCCTTTCCCGTGTTGGTTGTTGCATCAAAGCAGACACCACTGTTTTGGTTGGTGCTCTTCTTATCTTGGGCGATCGTGTAAAATGTATTCCCATTTATCTCGTACCCTTTGAAAGTCATTATATTCGAAGATGGTAACTGGGATAGCGAGTACAGGTCATCTTCAATATCGCCATCATGCATGGCACGTTTCTGCAACCAACCAGCGAAAGTCCTCGTTTGTTCACATGTAATCCAGTCGTCAGACTGCTCCGGGTGTTTGGAGTGTAGAAAATTCTTGTGTTCCTCCATATACGGAGCCACCAAGACGGAATTCTGTAGAACTGTGTAGTGTGCTTCAGTGAGAGAATGCCCATCCATACATATTATTTGATGCCCTCCTAGCGTGCCTTTTCCATCCAGCCTGCCCTTATGCCGCGATTCAGGAACACCAATCGGCTTAAGGTCAGGAATAAAGTCAATACAAAACTCAATGACCTCCTCATTTTCATGTCCCTTCGAGATGCTTCCTTCTGGCCTAGCACGGTTATGAACATATTTCTTCAAGACTCCCATGAACCTCTCAAAGGGGAACATATTGTGTAGAAATACAAGACCCAAAACGTTAATCTCTTCGCAAAGGTGAACTAAGACGTGCGTCATGATGTTGAAGAAGGATGGTGGGAACACCAACTCGAAACTGACAAGACATTGCACCAAATCATCCTGTAACCTTGGTATGATTTCTGGATTGATTAGAGGAATGCACATAGCTTCACAATGGCTAACCGAACGTTTTCCGGTAGAAGCCCCCTCAATGCAACTGGAAGCAGTTGCGTCATAATCACGTGGCATTCATGAGACTTTAGGTTCTGGAATTTTTTCTCTGCCATATTTATTATTCCCTTTATATTCGACGAAGCCGACTGTACCTTCATATCGAAAGGGCATTCAAAGAAGATTTCCTTCTCTTCTTTGTTAAGAGCGTAGCTGGCTCGACCACGATGTATGCCGCCTTTTCCGTGCATACGTTGCTGGTCCCCGTGCCTCCGTGTATCTTTTGTCTTCCCATACACGCCCAAGAAGCCAAGAAGGGTCACGCAAAGATTCTTCGTCACGTGCATCACGTCGACACGGAGCGGACCTCTAGGTCTTTCCAATATGGCAGGTCCCAAATATAGGTTTCTTCTTCCACATGGTATGCGTCCGTCGGCGTCCTTCGAACAAAGTTGTCCGCCAGACCTTTCCAAAGATTACCTTCAAATCCTTGACCATATCATGTACATCAGCACCAAGACGATGGCGAGGCTTCGTCCGGTGATCCACCTCACCTTTGAAATGCTTGCCTTTCTTTCTTACGGATGCCCGCCGGAAGAAATCGACGATGTCCTGGTACACATTCTTCCTACAACTATCCAAATATATATCGCTCGGATCATCCAAACAGTGCGTGCATCCGTGGTATGCCTTGTTTGTCTGTCCTGAAAGGTTACTGAGAGCAGGCCAATCATTGATGGTCACGAACAGCGGCGCCTTTAGGTCAAATTCTTCCTGTCCGTGCTCATCCCATGCACGTACACCTGTTCCATTCCACAGCTGTAATAGTTCTTCAACTAATGGCCTTAGGTACACATCAATGTCGTTAACGGGTTGCTTAGTGCCTTGGATGAGCACTGGCATCATAATGAACTTCCGCTTCATGCACAACCAAGGAGGAAGGTTATACAAACAAAGAGTCACAGGCCAGGTGCTATGGTTGCTGCTCTGCTCCTCAAAAGGATTAATGCCATCTGCGCTTAGACCAAACCATACGTTCCTTGGGTCACCTACAAACTCCTCCCAAAGATTTCTTTCGATTTTTCTCCACTGTGACCCGTCGTGGGTATTCTCAACTTTCCGCCTTTCTTACGGTCTTCTCCGTACACCGCATCGCTTTCAGATGCTCTTTTGTTTTGGAACAAACGTTTCAACCATGGTATTATAGGAGCATACCACATCACCTTGGCAGGAATCTTCTTCTGGGCGCCGCCGACATCACCGTGGTCATCGCGACCGATCTTGTAACGCAATGCACGCATACCGGCAAGCGCTCAAATCCTCGTACTCATCGCGGTAGAGGATGCAGTCATTAGGGCATGCGTGTATCTTCGCACCTCTAACCCTAGAGGGCGCATAACCTTCTTTAGTTCATACGCACTCTCGGGCAATTCGTTGTCCTTTGAAGCATATTCTTTATGATTACCAAAGAACTTTCCAAATCCTTGTCGATACACCATTCTCGCCTTCCATTGCAGCAATTCCAATGTGGTGCCCAACTTTTTTTGTCACCTTCGAATTGGTACAACAATTTCTTGTGATCCTCTAACATGCGCTGCAACTTCTTCTTCTCCAAATCACTTGCGCAGTTTCTCTTTGCATCGGCAATGGCCCGACCTAGATCATCAGTGGGCTCATCTGATGCCTCTTCTTCAGCTTCTTCCCACATTGCCGGCTCAGCTTCTTCCCCCATTGTTGTATCATCATATTCAGGGAACCCATTGCCAGGATAGCTGTCGTTGTCCTCTTCTTCTTCATTGTCTTCCATCATAACCCCTCTTTTGCATGCTTGGTCCAAACATTATAGTGGGGCATGAAACCGGACTCAAATAGGTGGACGTGAATGGTTCTTGACGTAGAGTAATTGTGAAAGGATCGATATAGTTGACTAGAGGGGGGGTGAATAGGCAACTAACAATTTTTAAGCTTTTCTTTACCAATTTAAACTTTGCAATAATAAAGGTTGTCTAGATGTGCAACTAGGTGGACAACCTATATGATGCAACAACACAAGCACACGAGCAAGCAAGGATAGGAACACAAATAAGCTTGCACAAGTAAAGGGATAAGATAACCAAGAGTGGAGCCGGTGGAAGCGAGGATGTGTTACCAAGTTCCTTCCTTTTGAGGGGAAGTACGTCTCCGTTAGGCGGTGTGGAGGCACAATGCTCCCCAAGAAGCCACTAGGGCCACCAGTAATCTCCTCACGCCTCGCACAATGCAAGAGCCATGATTCCACTATTGGTGCCCTTGAAGGCGGCGACCGAACCTTTACAAACAAGGTTGGGGCAATATCCACAACTTAATTGGAGGCTCCCAACAACACCACGAAGCTTCACCATAATGGAATATGGCTCCACGGTGGCCTCAACCGTCTAGGATGCTCAAACACCCTAGAGTAACAAGATCCGCAAGGGATAAGTGGGGGGAATCAAATATCTCGTGGTGGAAGTGTAGATCGGGCCCTTGTCACCCAATCCCGAGCAAATCAACAAGTTTGATTGGCTAGGGAGAGAGATCGGCCAAAATGGAGCTTGGAGCAACAATGGAGCTTAGAGAGAGAAGAGGTAGTCCACTAGAGGTTGAAGAAGCCCTTATATAGTCGTGGAAAAATCCAACCGTTATCCACTAATTCAGCTCAGCGGCCTTCAATACTACCGCTCCAGTAGCGCTACTATTATCACGAGGTCAGCGGTACTACCGTGGCGGACCACGGTACTACACGGCAGCACAGGGCCGGACTAGCTCGACTAAGGGCAGTACTACATTATGCGCGGTACTATCGCTCCCCTTGCGGTACTACCGCAAGGCGGGAGTCACGACCTAAGAAGGGCGCGATGAAATAAATTACATCCGTGCCAACTTCGCTGAAACTACGGTAGTGCAAAATCCGACGTGGTACTACCGCCCGGGGAGCGGTACTACCAGAGCGCTGCCTACTACCGTGAAACTATGGTACTCGGTAGAGGGCCACGGTACTACGGCTCATAGGGAGCAAGATTACCGTGGTCTCCGCGGTACTACCGCTACTGGACGAGCGGTACTATTGGTGGGTGCGGATGTAAAATTACATCCGCCTACTACCGCACCGAGCAGCACTAGGCACGGAGCAGCGGTACTACCGCTCGGAGGAGCGGTACTACCGTGGCACCCCACGGTATTATCAAGTGTACCTGCGGTACTACCGCAAAATCTGATGGCGCTTGTCGATTTCCGCACAACCAAGATAACGAAGGAAGCTCCAAAGTGCAGGGAAAGGAGGGACAAGTGTACGTGTTGATTCCGCCCTAACCTTTCCGACGCGGACCCCCTCTTAATAGTACGGCTCTCCTACGACTCAAATCCACCAAAAAGAAACGTAGGACGACGCCGTCTTCAATAGTCTCCGTGGGGCACCGAATCGTCTCGAGCCTAGAGATGAACCATCTGAGGAACTCAAAGCATACGATTAGTCTGCAAAAGTATCGTTATCAATCACCAAAACACTTACGGGATAAATATGCCCTTACAATCTCCCCCTTTTTGGTGGATTGATGACAATACGGGATTTGCACAAAGATACAATAATATAGAGCAAGAGCAAACCCCTCCTCTCCAAAATATAGACGGGCTCCCCCTAGACCTGTGCACTCTGGATGAATGCTTTGGACTGCATAGCACACGAACTAGGATCACCACTCCCCCTATATTTTAGATACAAAGGTCCGAAGAATAACATCTAAGAAACATATAGCACGATATAACATAAGCTTGCTAAGATAGATAGAGTGCATATGTCTTACACCATAAGAAGGAAAAGCAACTAAAACGAGGTTCAAACGATTCAAACGAGGTTCAACCGAAAATGCAATAAACACACCAAACACGAACACAAGACTCGCAAATCCCTACGCTCTCTCCCCCTTTGGCATCGAGACGACAAAAAGGCAGAGAGGACACCTACACACAAGCGGTGGCTCAAGTAGAAGGAACTCGTCCCAACCCTCTCCGTCTGACTCCTCGGCGCAGGATGGACTCTCGACGTCCTCCTCGAATCAGTCCACTTGTAGCCTTGCTTCGCCATCCACTCGGCCTCCGGAGTGATGTGCTCCTCGAGATCCGCCTGACACATCCTCACCATAGAGCTTCAAGATCTTTCTGTCCCGGCGACGACTCTCCTTGGATGCCACATGAGTCCTGACGCCCCTTGGCTTGCATGCGAAAAGAGTCTTCATCTTGTCCTTCACTTCGTGGCCCAAGAAGGCATAGAGGAGCTCAGGAAGGCCTAGCAGCATGGCCCTCATCAACATTCTCGGCGCCAAAGATCCTCCTCTCCAACAGCAGCCCTAGCAGCAGACGCCTCGGCACGAGTAGTAGTGTTGGCCTAGTTGGGTTTGACACGCATGATGGGGTCATGGCGAATCCAACGGGAAAGGAACTCCTCACCGGGAACATCTTCTCCCAAGTCCTCGAGATCAGCAGAAACAGATACGGACCGTATATAGGCACCTTGCGGTTGAACACCGCAAATCGAAGCTCACACCATATGATGTGTGAGATATCAAGTGGCTGAGTCTGAGACACAAGAGCCTCCTCGCAGATGAGCATCATATCCACCATATAGGCATGGACCTTGTCCTTGTCACCAATGCGGGGGAACAAGGAGTTGCGGAAGATGCGGTACATGATATCCAAAAAAGAGTTGAGCACCAATCCTATCTTGCCACTTGGAAGTGTTTTCTCAACATAGAACGGTGCAAGCCTGTCCTTGTTGGCAGAGTCAGGGTTGGCATGGGGACGAACACCCACGGGGAGTCAAGCCCGTCATCGAAACTTGGAGCAGATCCATGAACTCCTTCCAGTAGCAGCCACTTACGGCCATTTGTCATCTAGGTCATCCTCCTCTCCTCATTGGGGTGAAAGTAGATGAAGCAAAGAACCCACCAATGAGCTCAGGATCATAGTCAAGGTGAAAAGAGATTATATGCTCAATGCCAAACTGCTCCACCAAGTCCAGAGCCTCTCCAAAGTAGGCACGGAACTTCTCCTTCCTCAAGTGATGCATGTCAATCCACTTCACATCCACATAGGTATTCTGCTTGTTCTTGATGACGTCCAGATAGACGTTGGTTTGATGCTTGTTCCAGAACAGCTCACAGCCCCTGACTGAGGAACGAGGGGTCACGTACGGATCAATGTGCCTGAGACGGACGTAGTCAGAATGGGGCATCTCATCCATGCTCTTGGCGGGCTCCTTGAACTTGGTGGCAGTTGTCTTGACATGGCGCTTGGGGGCAGAGGAGGAGCCCTCTGGTGCTTCACCGGGGTTGCGCAGACGCTTGGAGCCAGTGTCACGGCTGGGATTGGACCGGCGAGAGCCACCACCCGAACCACACACGCAAAGCACCAAAGACGCAAAGAAGATCAATGCAAAGGCCACGAAAAAAGCACAAGAAACACATAGGAGACATATGAGAAAGGTGGCATGCGATAGGTGTGAGGCACGGTAGGACTGCCACTGCCTGCGGCACTAAAGCAGTAGTACTACGATGAGACTTTCTCACCCGTAGCGATGCTTAAGTCTGTCCGAATCATGTTAGCAATTGCCGCATTTTATGATTATGAAATTTGGCAAATGGATGTAAAAACTGCATTCTTGAATGGATTTCTAGAAGAAGAGTTGTATATGATGCAACCAGAAGGTTTTGTCGATCCAAAGGGTACTAACAAAGTGTGCAAGCTCCAAATGATCAATTTATGGTGCAGTGCAAGCCTCTCGGAGTTGGAATAAACGCTTTGATAGTGTGATCAAAGCATATGGGTTTATATGAGACTTTTGGAGAAGCCTGTATTTACAAGAAAGTGAGTGGGAGCTCAGAGCATTTCTAATATTATATGTGGACGACATATTATTGATTGGAAATGATATAGAATTTCTGGATAGCATAAAAGGATACTTGAATAAAAGTTTTCAATGAAAGACCTCGGTGAAGCTGCTTACATATTGGGCATCAAGATCTATAGAGATAGATCAAGACGCTTAATTGACTTTCACAAAGCACATACCTTGATAAAGTTTTGAAAAAGTTCAAAATGGATCAGGCAAAGAAAGGTTTTTACTGTATTATAAGGTGTAAGATTGAGTCGACTCAATGCCCGACCACAGCAGAAGATAGAGAGAAATGAAAGATGTTCCTATGCTTCAGCCATAGGCTCTATCATGTATGCAATGCTGTGTACCGACCTAACGTATGCTTAGCTGTAAGCTTGGCAGGAAGGTACCAAAGTAATCCAGAGTGGATCATCGGACAGCGGTCAAGAACATCCTGAAATACCCGAAAAGGACTAAGGATATGTTTCTCGATATGGAGGTGACAAAGAGCTAGTCGTAAATGGTTACGTCGATGCAAGCTTTGACACCGATCCGGACGATTCTAAATCGCAAACCGGATACGTGTTTTTATTAAACGGTGGAGCTGCTGGCTGGTGCAGTTCTAAACAAAGCGCCGTGGCGGGATCTACATGTGAAGCGGAGTACATAGCTGCTTGAAGCAGCAAATGAAGGAGTCTGGATGAAAGAGTTCATTTCGATCTAGGTGTCATACCTAGTGCATCGGGACCGATGAAGATCTTCTGTGACAATCTCGTGCAATTGCCTTGGCAAAGGAATCCAGATTTCACAAGAGGACCAAGCATATCAAGAGACGCTTCAATTCCATTCGGGACCAAGTCCAAGTGGGAGACATAGAGATTTGCAAAATACATACGGATCTGAATGTTGCAGATCCATTGACTAAGCCTCTTCCACGAGCAAAACATGATCAGCACCAAGACTCCATGGGTGTTAGAATCATTACTATGTAATCTAGATTATTGACTCTAGTGCAAGTGGGAGATCAAGGAAATATGCCCTAGAGGCAATAATAAAGTTATTATTTATTTCCTTATACCATGATAAATGTTTATTATTCATGCTAGAATTGTATTAACCGGAAACATAATACATGTGTGAATACATAGACAAACAGATAGTCACTAGTATGCCTCTACAAGACTAGCTCATTAATCGAAGATGGTTATGTTTCCTAACCATAGACATGTGTTGTCATTTGATTAATGGGATCACATCATTAGGAGAATGATGTGATTGACATGACCCATTCCGTTAGCTTAACACTTGATCGCTTAGTATGTTGTTAATGCTTTCTTCATGACCCATACATGTTCCTATAACTATGAGATTATGCAACTCCGCTTTACGGAGGAACACTTTGGTACTACCAAACGTCACAACGTAATCGGGTGATTATAAAGGAGTACTACAGGTGTCTCCAAAGGTACTTGTTGGGTTGGCGATTTGAGATTAGGTTTTGTCACTCCGATTGTCGGAGAGGTATCTCTAGGCCTTCTCGGTAATACACATCACTTAAGCCTTGCAAGCATTACAACTAATGAGTTAGTTGTGAGATGATGTATTACGGAACGAGTAAAGAGACTTACCGTAACGAGATTGAACTAGGTATTGGATACCGACGATCGAATCTCGGGTAAGTAACATACCGATGACAAAGGAACAACGATGTCGTTATGCGGTTTGACCGATAAAGATCTTCGTAGAATATGTACGAACCAATATGGGCATCCAGGTTCCGCTATTGGTTATTGACCGAGAATGGTTCTAGGTCATGTCTACATAGTTCTCGAACCCGTAGGGTCCGCACGCTTAACGCTTCGATGACAGCTCATTATGAGTTTATAAGTATTGATGCACCAAGGTTGTTCGAGTCCCGATGTGATCACGGACATGACGAGGAGTCTCGAAATGGTCGAGACATAAAGATTGATATATTGAAGCCTACATTTGGACATCGGAAGTGTTCCGAGTGAAATCGAAATTTATCGAGTACCGGGGTTACGGAACCCCGGAGGTCTATGGGCCTTAATGGGCCATAAGAGAGAAGAGAAGGGCCGGCCAGGTGGGCTGCGCGCCCCTCCCCTCTAGTCCGAATAGGACAAGGAGAGGGGGCGCGCCTCTTCCCTCTTCCCCCCTCCTCCAATCCTAATCCAACTAGGAGAGGGGGAGTCCTACTCCGTGGGAGTAGGACTCCTCCAGCGCCTCCCAAGGCTGGCCGCACCCCTTGGCTCCTTTATATAACAGGCAGGGGCACCCATGACACACAAGTTGATCTACGGATCTTTCCTTAGCCGTGTCGGTGCCCCTTCCACCATATTCCACTTGGTCATATCGTCAGAGAGCTTAGGCGAAGCCTCTGCGCGGAGAAGTCATATCGTCATGAGCTTAGGCGAAGCCCTGCGTCGGTGGAGCATCAACATCGTCACCACGCCGTCGTCGTCTTGTGGAACTCATCCCGACACTTTGCTGGATCGGAGTCCGGGATCGCCATCGAGCTGAACGTGTGCAAAACTCGGAGGTGCCGACGCTCGGTGCTTGGATCGGTCGGATCGTGAAGACGCACGACTACATCAACCGCGTTGTTATAACGCTTCGCTTTCGGTCTCACGAGGGTACGGGACGGACACTCTCCCTCTCGTTGCTATGCCATCACCATGGTCTTGCGTGATCGTAGGAAATTTTTGAAATTACTCGTTCCCCAACAGTAGTACCGCTCGGCGGAAGTTCCGCACCGAGGCGGTAGTACCATTCAACCAAAGCGGCAGTAAAAATTACTGCCGTGAGGTTGCGGTAGTAATGCGTTGCTCCAAGCGGTAGTACCGTGGCTGGCTGCGGATAGTACCGCAGCTGGCCATGTAGTACCGTGAATCTCAAGTTACCGATGTTTCAAAAACGAAAAGAGGGCCTTTGCAAGGAAACTTTTCACACACAAGAAACCACAAACTCTAGCACAAACCAGAGGCAAAAGACAACAAGAAACCACCAAACGACAAGGCCTCTCAAGAAGAGAGGGCGGTGGCCGAAGCCACCTATGTTTGAGTAGGATGGTATGGCACCGCGAAGAATTATCCTTGGGCCCATGACCAAAACTCGTCTTTGGAACACAAGTACCATAACAAATGGCTAATGTGAAAGAGGTGATCGGTTTATGCATAATGGGGGGGGGAGGGAGAGTTCATTGAGAGAACAATACTCCCCCTATGTCCATGCCTACACCTAAACTAGACAGCAAGTTGAGTGTGGTGGGGAGTGCACGGGCTCAAGTCACATTGCTCAAATCAATGATATTTAGCTCATGCCTTAACTCGCGAAATCTTGCTTCATCTAAGGGCTTCGTGAATATATCTGCAAGGTTATCCTGAGTGTTGACATACTTGAGCTCGATCTCTCCTCGCCTAATGTGATCCCGGATGAAATGATACCGAATCTCGATGTGCTTCGTCTTGAAGTGTTGCACCGGGTTGAGAGAAATCTTGATGGCACTTTCATTATCACACCAAAGAGGCACTTTGTCACAAATGACACCGTACTCCTTTAAAGTTTGCCTCATCCATAGGAGTTGAGCACAACAACTACCGGCCGCCACATATTCCGCTTCGGTGGACGAGAGAGACACACAACTTTGCTTCTTGGAAGACCAACTTACCAAGGAGCAACCAAGAAATTGGCACCCTCCGGAAGTGGACTTCCTATCCACTTTGTCTCCCGCCCAATCGGAATCCGTAAATCCTTCAAGCTTGAAGTTTGCTCCTCTTGGGTACCATAAGCCAAAGTTTGGGGTATGAGCCAAATATCGAAAGATTCGCTTGACCGCCACATAGTGACTTTCCTTCGGTGCGGCTTGAAACCGTGCACACATTCCCACACTCAACATGATATCCGGTCTAGATGCACAAAGGTAAAGCAAGGATCCAATCATGGAGCGATATACCTTTTGATCCACCGCTTTACCATTGGGATCAATGTCAAGTTGGCACTTGGTGGGCATTGGTGTAGTAGCCGGCTTGACATCACTTAGCTTGAATCTTTTAAGCATGTCTTGAGTGTATTTGGCTTGGTTGATGAAGGTTCCTTATCTTCTTTGTTTGATATTGAAACCAAGGAAGAACTTCAACTCTCCCATCGAAGACATCTTGAACTTGGAGGTCATGAGAGCGGCAAATCCCTCATTGAAAGCTTTGTTAGGAGAACCAAAGATAATATCATCAACATATAGTTGGCATACAAACAACTCCCCATTGACCTTCTTAGTAAAAAGAGTGGGATTGATTTGCCCCACTTCAAAACCACGATCTTGTAACAACTCGGTAAGGTGGTCATACCATGCACGTGGGGCTTGTTTAAGTCCATAGAGTGCCTTATCGAGTTGATACACATGATCCGGGAAGTAGGGGTCCTCCAACCCGGGGGGTTGCTTGACATAGACCAACTCATTAATGGGACCATTAAGAAAAGCACTTTTTACATCCATTTGTTGCAACTTAAAGTTGTGATGGGAAGCATAAGCAATCAACAAACGAATGGATTCAAGACGAGCAACAGGAGCAAAGGTTTCACCGTAGTCGATACCCTCGACTTGGGAGTAGCCTTGTGCTACCAATCTTGCCTTGTTGCGAATGATGTTCCCATGAGCATCTTGCTTGTTCTTGAAAATCCACTTGGTTCCAATGACGTTGTGGTTCTCCGATGGCCTTGGCACCAATCTCCACACCTTGTTGTACTCAAAGTTGTTGAGTTCTTCATGCATGGCATTGAGCCAATCCGAGTCTTGGCGCCTCATAGACCTTTTGAGGTTCAACACAAGAGACAAACGCGTGATGTTCACAATAGTTTGCCAATTGTCTCGAGTGCTTACCCTTTTCTTAGGCTTCCAACCACATTCTCCATGAGATGGCCTTTGGTAGTGAGTTTGGAAGCAATCTTGGCGGCACGACGCTCTAATTCCTCCTCGGAGGTGAGATGAGGACGGGTCACTTGATCATCTTGAGCGCCGTCTTGAGCATGATCTTCATCTTGAGCATGCTCGGGGGAGAGAACTTGACCTTGGGCATCATTTAAGGTGATATCATCGTCTTGAGCACGATGTTGCCCTTGGTCTTGTTCTTGAGGTTGAGGGCCTTCACTTTGTTCTTCGGAAGCGTGTGGGCCTTGGGTTGGTTATGGCTCCACTTGAGTGGAGCATTGTCCTTCTCCTTCGGCCACAAGGGGTTCCTCAATGGGTAGGATAAAGCCAACTCCCATTCTTCTTATGGCTTGGGGAGGAATTTCATCACCTACATCACAAGTGCCACTTTGCTCCACTTGGGAGCCGTTATTCTCATCAAACTCCACGTTACACGTCTCCTCAATAAGTCCCGTGGATTTATTGAGGACACGGTAAGCATGAGAGTTTGTAGCATAACCAACAAATATGCCCTCATGAGCTCTAGCTTCAAATTTAGACAAACGAACACCTTTCTTGAGAATGAAACACTTACACCCAAACACCCTAAGTACTTGAGGTTGGGCTTGTTGCGGTGAGTATCTCATAAGGAGTCTTGTTCAAGCCTTTGCGGAGATAGAGCCGATTGGATGCATGACAAGCGGTGTTGATGGCTTCGCCCAAAAGTTGTATGGAGACTTGAACTCCGCCATCATGGTCCTTGCCGCATCCATCAACGTCCGTTTTTTCTCTCCGCCACACCATTTTGTTGAGGGGTATATGGTGCAGAATATTGATGCTTGATTCCCTCATCACTAAGAAACTCATCCAAGGTGTAGTTCTTGAACTCGGTGCCGTTGTCACTTCTTATAGTAAAGATCTTTGCATTATGTTGACGTTGAGCTTCATTTGCAAAGTCGATGACGGTTTGTTGAGTCTCACTCTTCCTCTTGAAGAAATATACCCAAGTGTATCTCGAATAGTCATCCACAATCACCAAGCAATACTTTCTTCCTCCAAGACTATCAAATGATGGTGGCCCAAAGAGATCCATGTGAAGGAGCTCCAAGGGTCTCTTTGAGTATATGATAGTCGTGGGAGGGTGAGCCTTCTCATGAAGCTTTCCTTCAATACAAGCACTGCAAGCATGGTCTTTGGCAAAACTAACATTTGTTAGTCCACGAACATGGTCCCCCTTGAGAAGACTTTGCAAAGATCTCATATTGACATGGGCTAAACGGCGATGCCAAAGCCATCCCACATCAACTTTAGCCATTAGGCATGTCGCGGTCTTAGTGGGTCGCTCCGAAAAGTTAATCACATAGAGACCGTTTTCGACATGCCCAACAAAGGCTACTTTAAGAGTCTTGCTCCACAAGAGGGTCACGTTATCAATGTCAAAGAAAGTAGCAAAACCCATGACTGCAAGTTGACGAACGGAAAGCAAATTGTATGCAAGGGACTCAACAAGCATGACTTTCTCGATCGTAAGATCATGAGAAATGACAACCTTGCCGAGACCCAATACCTTAGAATGTGATGCATCACCCCACTCGACATCGGTGGGCATAGATGGAATCTCTTGCACGTCCACCACCATGTCCTTGCTCCCGGTCATATGATTTGTTGCTCCACTATCGAGCAACCATGACCCCCCACCGAAGCAAACCCTACAAGAGATCAATGCTTGGTTTTAGGTACCCATTTGGTAATGGGTCCTTTGATGTTAGTAACGAGGGTCTTAGGAACCCAAATAGACCATTCAATGTACTCATAAGAAGAACCAACAAATTTAGCATAAACATGCCCATCACTAGCACGGCACAACACATAAGAGGGGTTAAAGTCGCCGGCTATGTTCATGGGGATGACGTTGTCCTTCTTGACATTGCCACCCTTTGCACGGTTCTTCTTCTTCTTGGAAGCACCCTCTCCCTCCCTCACAAAAGTTTGCTTGAGAGGGGGAGGTTGCTTGGTCTTGTCATTCTTCTTCTTGCTCTTGGGCTTGGGCGCGAACCCAATCCCCTCCTTGGCCACAACTTCCTTTTGATTACTCAAAAGGTCGTTAAGATTCTTCTTACCTTGAATGCATGTGACAAGGCCCTTTTCAAGTTGCTCCTTCAACTTAGCATTCTCCTCAACAAGATGCACATGCTCACAACATGGGTTAGTAGCATTTGCATTATCAATCAATATCATATGAGGAAAGGTGGCTTTCTCCTTGGTTAGCTTCACTTGGAGTTGATCATGAGACTCTTTGAGACTAGCATGAGCACCCTTCAAGACTTTGTGAGCCTTGTCGAGAATGTCAAAGTCCTCGTTGAGTCTAGCAAGATCAACCCCAAGCTTTGCCTTCTCGGAGCTAAGCACACGAGACACAACAAGAGCATGATCAAGGTCTTTCTTTAATTTAGCGTGATCATCGTTGTGTGACTCCTCAAGAGCCAAACGAAGACCACGCTCTTCCTCAAGAGCATTGGAAAGATCCAAAATCTCATCGGCATAGTCACGACTATGCCCTTCCATCTTAGAGATGGTTTCTTCATGAGTCTCAATCATGACAATGGCTTCACCAAGTTGTTCCAAGAGAGCAACGAAGTGCTTCTTGGATTTGCCCTTGAGTTTACTCATAAAGATCTCAAATTCATTTTCCTCTACATTAGTCCCCTCATGTTCATCAATGCAATCCGTCAAATAAGAATGATTGATGATGGTAGTTTTGATGTTGGGGGTTACCTTGTTGGTGGCTTTAGCCATGAGGCACTTGGCGGTGATGCTTTCATTGGGTGAACCGAAGAGAGACACCCGAGGAGTCATTGCAATGGACACGGAGGCCATGGCAACCGGTTCACCATCCTCATCATCATCATCATCCTCATTGTACTTTTCTTGAACCACCAATGCTTTGTGAGGAGTCTTCTTTGGGAAGTTGCTCTTGTTGGGGAAAGACTTGGCCTTGTCCTTACGGATGAGCTTGCCACCATTGTCTTCCCTCTTCTCATATGGACACTCCGCAACAAAGTGACTCACATTGCCACAATTGAAACACGTCCTCACTCGTTGCTTGCCCTTAGAGCCACTTGAATTGCTCTTGTTGAAGTTGGGCCTTGAGTTCTTCTTGCTCCAAAATTGTCTTGAAGCAAGGGCCATGTGTTCATGATAATCATACTTAGTATCTTCGAGGTTGCTCTCTTCTTCTTCCTCCTCTCCATCTTCTTCGACACAAATCTTGGCCTTCAAAGCGAGGTTGGGCTTCTTTGCTCTTTGGGAGCGAAGCACCACATTGTCGGCGGTCTTGTCCAATATGCTCATAGCCACAAACTCATCCAACACATCACTTGAGGACAAGGTGTGGAAGTCCGGTCGTTGACGGATGACGGAGGACATGGCTTTGTGGTAGGGCATCATTGCCTTGAGAAATTTGGCGCTTGATCCAGCTTGTCATCTGTGTCCTTACTTCCATGATCCCGGAGGGAGACAACAAGCTTGGTTACTCTCCGATAGAGCTCACGAGGTTCTTCTTCTTCCTTCATTGCAAACTCATCGGCTTCATCTTGGACCACTTCATAATTGGAAGTTGAATGCTTGCGCTTCCTCGATACATGGAAACCACCTTGAGCCAAGCATATTTGGCACGGGAGTAAGGCCGGAGATGAGGGAGGTCTTCGGGAAGGATTGCTTCTTGGATGATGAAGAGAGCATTCTCATTGAATTGATGGTCCACGACCTCTCTAGGAGAAAAGTTGCTAGGATCATGCGGATAGAAACCTTCTTCAATGATTCTCCAAAGGTTAGTGTTCACATGATTTAAATGACGCTTAAAACGATAAACCCAAGAATCAAAATCCTCCTTTTATCAATCTTAGGTGGTGGACCGCATGATTCAAATGAGTGGAAGGAACCGGTCCACCATAAGCGGGAGGTTGCACATGGGCGAAGATGCGGTGCCATTCTTACCACTAGACGATGGGGCTTTCTCACTAGTAGCTTCCCCTTATCGGAGTTAGCATCCACTCCCGTGTTGGCGGGATCACCCACTTTCACGGCAAGCGGTGGAAAGTTTAAGCCCTTCTAGGAATTCCTTAAACATGTCCTTGACCTCGCTTCGTCATGGAGTTTTCAATGTATCCAACGCCACATTGAATTCCTCACGAGAGATCGAGGTACTCCCATCTCCTATAGATGATGTCGGATTCGCACCGGAGTGCTCCCCCACATCATCTACGACGTCAACCATACTCTACGGACGGTAAAGTCCTTAAAAAGAGACGAGGCTCTGATACCAATTGAAAGGATCGATATAGTTGACTAGAGGGGGGGGGGGTGAATAGGCAACTAACAATTTTTAAGCTTTTCTTTACCAATTTAAACTTTGCAATAATAAAGGTTGTCTAGATGTGCAACTAGGTGGACAACCTATATGATGCAACAACACAAGCACACGAGCAAGCAAGGATAGGAACACAAATAAGCTTGCACAAGTAAAGGGATAAGATAACCAAGAGTGGAGCTGGTGGAGACGAGGATGTGTTACCGAAGTTCCTTCCTTTTGAGGGGAAGTACGTCTCCGTTAGAGCGGTGTGGAGGCACAATGCTCCCCAAGAAGCCACTAGGGCCACCGTAATCTCCTCACGCCCTCACACAATGCAAGAGCCGTGATTCCACTATTGGTGCCCTTGAAGGCGGTGACCGAACCTTTACAAACAAGGTTGGGGCAATCTCCACAACTTAATTGGAGGCTCCCAACAACACCACGAAGCTTCACCACAATGGAATATGGCTCCACGGTGGCCTCAACCGTCTAGGATGCTCAAACACCCAAGAGTAACAAGATCCGCAAGGGATAAGTGGGGGGAATCAAATATCTCGTGGTGGAAGTGTAGATCGGGCCCTTGTCACCCAATCCCGAGCAAATCAACAAGTTTGATTGGCTAGGGAGAGAGATCGGGCCAAAATGGAGCTTGGAGCAACAATGGAGCTTAGAGAGAGAAGAGGTAGTCAACTAGAGGTTGAAGAAGCCCCTTATATAGTCGTGGAAAAAATCCAACCGTTATCCACTAATTCAGACCGCGACGCGCGGTACTACCGTGGCGGACCACGGTACTACAAGCAGCAGCAAAGACAGGGCGGGACTAGCGACTAAGGGCGAGACTACCGCTATGCGGTACTACCGCTCCCCTTGCGGTACTACCGCAAGGCGAAATCACGACACGAGAAGGGCGCGGATGAAATAAATTACATCCGTGCCAACCTGCTGAAACCGCGGTAGTGCAAAATCCGATCAGGGTACTACCGCTCCGGGAGCGGTACTACCAGAAGGCTGCGTGCCTACTACCGTGAAACTACGGTACTTTCGGTAGGAGGGCCACGGTACTACGGCTCATAGGGATCAAGATTACCGTGGGCTCCGCTACTACTACCGCTAGGCGGCGGCACTACCGTAGTGGTAGCGAATGTAAAAATTACATCCGCCCTACTACCGCACCGGGCGGCACTAGGCACGGGAGCAGCGGTACTACCGCTCGGGGAGCGGTACTACCGTGGCACCCAGCGGTACTACCGCGTGTACCTGCGGTACTACCGCAAGTCTGATGGCGATTGTCGATTTCCGCACAACCAAGATAACGAAGGAAGCTCCAAAGTGCGGGAAAGGAGGGACAAGTGTGCGTGTTGATTCCGCCCTAACCTTTTCGGCGCGGACCCCTCTTAATAGTACGACTCTCCTCGACTCAAATCCACCAAAAGAAACGTGGGGCGGCGCCGTCTTCAATAGTCTCCGAGGGCACCGAATCGTCTCGAGCCTAGAGATGAACCATCTGAGGAACTCAAAGCATACGATTAGTCCGCAAAAGTATCGTCATCAATCACCAAAACACTTACGGGATAAATATGCCCTTACAAATTGTGACCATTCTTACAGACAGCACATGGACAAGGCAGGAATCACCAATCAAGACAAACCGGGCACTACGGTGAGTCCTTGAGCGAACTAGTCATGTGCTGTGTTGCCCCAACGCAGGGGCATTTGGTGAGGAGCTACGTTCATAAAACCATCCGCCCGCTTGTTTGCCTCAGCGGCAAGCAGAAAAGTATGCATGCCATTAATGAACTCGGGAGAGCATCGGTCATGATACATCCGTTGTCGGCTCATCTTCATTACACAACGCCGAATAGACCAAATTAATACAAGTTCATACATAAAGTTCATATACAACACTTAATTAAATGCAACATACAAATAACTCTCTAGCTAAAGGAGAATTTAAATGCAACAACAAATGTGATCAAGATCGCAACTAAGGTAACAATTGATCCTACAGCATAATGATATCAAGCCACACTATCAATGGCATATTTTCTAATCTTTCTATTCTTCAAGCGCATTTTCTCCATCTTGCTCTTGTGATCATCGACGACATCGGCAACATGCAACTCCAATTCCATCTTCTCCCCCTCAATTCTTTTCAAATTTTCTTTCAAATACTCGTTTTCTTTTTCAACTAAATTTAACCTTTTGACAATAGGGTCGGTTGGAATTTCCGGTTCACATACCTCCTAGATAAAAATATCTATGTCAACTTGATGGGCATAATTTGTCATAAACACGAAATGCAACAACTAGTTTTAAAAGAGAATATACCACATCCGAATCATAACAAGGACGAGGGCCGACAGGGACGTATATCAAAACCATGGCACTATGTATAACAAACAATGTACGGGTAAGATAATTATACGAGTAACTATATATCCAAATCACACAAAACATCAATTTGGTAACGTAAAACATTCATGAACAAGAGCCTCACCACAAGGTGGTGCCGGCGATGGGACGGTGCGGGCGATCGACGGTGGTTACGACGGATATTTAGAAGGCACTAAGTAAACCACACCTACATATGCAAACTAAGTGTTATTTTTGACCTCAGATTGCATATAAATCAAATACTAACACATATAATTCCTCCCAAATTACTAAACTCACAAATTAATCACTATACAAAGCATTGCAAGAGCTAATCTAGCAATGAGAGATGAAAGGACAAAGTTGCTAACCTTTGTGATCATTTGAATGGATGGGGGCCTTCAAATCTTGACAAATTTTAGGCAAAATGTGTGATGAGCTCGAGGAAGAGAGGGGAAGAACAGAGGAGGAGAGGGGAAAGGGGAAGAACAGAGCGAGCTCGGGTGGACGAAGGGTTTATGTAGGACGACCTTTAGTACCGATTCGTAACACAAACCGGTACTAAAGGTGCTGGAGGGGCCCCAGACTGACAACATCTTGCCACTACACTCTTTAGTACCGGTTCGTGGCACGAACCGGTGCTAAAGGTTCGCCACGAACCGGTACTAATGAGAGCGGCCGGCTAGCCGTTGGAACCGGCACTAATGGACACATTAGTGCCGTCTCAAAATCAAATCGGCACTAATGTGCTTCACATTTAACCGTTTTTCTACTAGTGCATGACCGCTAAGGAGGAGGCGGAGCTCATGAGGCGGGTGCTCGAGGACAAAATTTGATAGTCCAAAAGCGGACAAACTTTGGGATGCAACGGCCAGACGCCTACCACCACCTCCCATGACTGCCAAGGAGGAGGTAGAGCTCATGAGGCGGGTGCTCGAGGACAAAATTTGATAGTCCAAAAGCGAACAAACTTTGGGATGCAGCAGCCAGACGACCACATTTGGGCGCGCGTGTCCGTTTTTCTGGCCCAAACAGACAAAATCCAAACAAAACGGACGTTTCCTGGGGGTCTAGTGTTGAAGTTGGCCTTAGGGTGAATGGAGGGTTCGGTGTGTAGTGGCAGTGGGGATGAACCCTACCCTGGGCGGTTCGTTCCCAAGCAACCGAATACCTATGCCTGCTACCGCTGAACACTCATTGGCGACCTGTGGTGGTTAAGAACCATGTGCATCAATTATCTGAATCATGTATGAGGCTCAGTTACTGAGCCATCACCAGTTCACCAGCAACCAACTAAAATGTGTGCCGTGTGCATTGTTTCTTATGGAATTAATGAGTGCTCTTTCTACACACTTGCAGTTGTGCTTAAAGAAAAACACATCCTGCTAGGATGGATGCAAATAACACCAAGATCAGCTGATTAAGGAAAAAAGTATCAACAACTAATGTCAGGACTAGGGAATTGGTGTATTCATAATGTATTACAACCTTGCTCGTCAATATTTAAAGATCATATGACTGCACAAAGAAAAAAAAACTTGCATACGTAGTTTCTAAACAGTCAACAATTTTTTTAAATGCATAGTATTGTATTCACATGCCGAAAACATTTGGCTGATTGTATGTAGCAAACTAATTAAACTTCTCCATGATACACTGCAAAATAATCAGTATAACATTTGCCAAAACAATAATGTTATACAACAAATGTTAACCATGCCAATTTTAGTTGGGAGAAACCCTGAGTTTCCTCAGAGTAACTGAAGTTCTTCTATGCTGCTCAAGCTCCCTCCCATTCCAGAACTGAGCACCTGGCTTGCGGTTGATCTCATGCTTCCAGTGATACCGTGCATCGCCTGACATTACGACAAGTGAGCCTGGTTTCAGGTAGACGGGAACGTTTGTACAGTCGCTTTCCCCAGGCTTTTGCGGATCACAGGCAGCACCTTCTCGACTGAAGCACATCACGCATGCAGACTCAAGAGAGACTATAACAATCCCGTCGTCGAAGCGCATGAGATCAACATGGGCACAGATACCCTAGATTGCAATATCAGTTTGTTAAAACAGATGACAGGAAAAAAATGTATACTCTCATCAAAAAGAAAAGAAAATTGTATCTCGCTGCCTTATTGAAGAAAGACTGTCTGAAGTATGGCACTATCTGCATGCTTAATGTTAAACACAGGGCTCCAAACTATTGAGAAGAATTAACAGTTCCGCACCTCACCTGGCTTGTATCTGTTTGCAATCAGTTGATCAAAAAGCGGTTCTCTCCACAGCAAATCTGACGGCAAAGGACATACGTCTTCATCCTCGTTCATCCACCCAGTGCCAACACTAGCATCAACATCACCAACGCAAATAGCTTCCCGAACAAGTGCAGAAAGTTCCACGGCCCATGGAGGGAGATCACCAAATCTCATTGCCTAGTACATAAATTTTGAAAGGAATTCTCAACATTAAATGCAACTGATGAAAATGTGAATTCTTGGCATTTCATGGCAGACAGTAGTTGATCTCAACTGCTCTCAGGACATGAACACAACACAATTAAACACTCATGGAAGATGGAACCTCTAGTGTACAAGAGAAGAACAATTGCCAGATCTGAACCTCTAGTGTACAAGCAAAGAACAATTGACAGATCTGAAACAATCGAGGGGAAACAAAGTTACTTGGTTGTGTGCATCAGTGAACCATTCTTCTGCAAAAAAACAAACACAAATGGGCACATTAACACTTTGAATCATCTCATCAACATTTAGGATTCATATAAGCGATAGCAAGCTAGACCTAAATTTCCTCTGAGATTTGGTGGCTCGAACCAAATATAGACACAGTGCCCCCAGCTAGAAAGACAGGCAGAGGAAGAATTGAGGCGACCGGCCGACTACTTACCTCGCTGGATCGCGGCGAGAAGGCGCGACTGCTCGTCGGGCGAGAGGAAGGAGGCGCAGAGCCACAGGCCCCTTACCTCCGCCACCGCCGCCCATCTCCAGCGCTCGCGGCCCGCCCCGTGAACCGGCGGGGTGCTAGCCGCGTCACGGGGCGCGTCGGAATCGCTGTCTGATGAGTCTCCGAAGGCCTCCCGCAGCGCGGCACGGCTGTGAACCTCGTCGTCGTAACTGGCGGCTGCGGCCGCGGCGGCGACGGTAACCATGGTGATTTCACCGCAGGACCCCCCAGAATCTACAGGCTCCGCGTTCGTTCGCTAACCAACGTGGGCCTTCAGCGCTTCAGCCATGCCCATTAAGGCCGAAAGAAGGGGCGAGCAGCCAGTCATGAAAAAGTTTTTTTTTTCACAGAAAAAATGAAAAAGTCTTTTTAGATTTTTTTTATTTTTCGGAAGATGGAACTGAGCCTTTCTTTATTTTTGAGAAAAGTTTTTTTCTTTTAAGATGGAAGTAAGGTTCTTTTTTCTTTTCGTTTCGAGATGTCCTCTTAAGCTGGTTGGTTGATGTGAGATTTCTAACGCCCACACGTGTGGTGGGAGCGAAACCCACCCACACGTCCTATAACACACAGGCTGCGTCATGTCATCGCATGCATGTATGTGAGAATCTTTTTGGATTTTCAATTTTTAAAATGTTTTATCTTTTAATTGAAAATCTGATTGAAGATCCGTTTTCATCATTATATCCCACGGAACGAGATCTTCGAAACTAGATCTCATATCAATATGTTTCGACGACTTTTTTGGGGTTAAAAGTTGCCATGTCTATTGCACATGAATTGCCATGGTGTCTACACTGAAATTGCCATGATATGTTTCAGCTATTTTCTTCTACATTTAAAAGTAAATTTTGGCATATTATAAAACAGGAAATTAAGAAACTAGACTTGCCATGAACCATAAACTAAAGTTGCCATGATAAATGCACTTAAAATTGCCATGGTTCATACAAAACATAATTTTCACGGTCAAAGTGCTGGAATTGCCATCATCAAAATACTAAAATTGTCATGCTCTACAAACTAAAATTGCCACATGGCAACTTTAGTTTAAGCACTATGGCAACTAGAGTGTAAACATCATGGCAACTTTTGGGCAAAAAACAAATTCATCGAAATATATCAACATGGGGTCTAGTTTTGAAGATCTCATCGAGACGGATTTAATAGTGAAAACGGATTTTTAATTGGATTTTTAATTAGGAGATAAACATTTTAAGTTGAAAACAAAAAATATTCCTGCTGATGTCATCTGTTCACACGTGGCAAAATGAGTGGGCGTTAGTTCTTTCCTTTTTATGTTGAGATGAAGGGAAGATTTTCTTTTCTCTTTAAGATGAAGAAACGCTTGCACACCTTCCTCTCAAGAGACCCGCAAGGCGGCCACCTACCAGAGCATAAATCGTTGTGCTCCGCACTGCTCAAGTGACTTCTTGCCCTTCTCTGATCGGGGGAAGGTCATTTAAAAACATCAGATCTTCCATTTCTGCTGAGGATAAAAAAGTTATCCAGGTGATAATATATGACGGATATCAAAAGATTGGATGTCATTTCTCAACACCAGTATATAGCAAATACAACATCGGAGGAAGTCCTGCAGTGAAATCATCAGGGGATGGGACGGTTCGGTGCTCGGGCTCAGATGCACCCAAAATCACTACAATGGGTAGGTGTGTCGGGATGGTAGAAAATGAGTCTGTCAAGACAGGCCGCGTCCGCTAAATAAGAAGATACGGACGGTACATGACAGTTACAGTGCGGTGGAGACACGGGAGGTTACAACAACAAGAAATCCTAAGCCGCATAGGAATCGCCGCTGCCGATCTCCTCCCGCCCGAATCGTTTTCCTCCTGTCCCTGGCGGCTGGAACCCTAGCCGCCGCCAGGAGACCCAATCTCTCAGCGCCGTCCTCCGGCGGCTCCCCTCCGCCGGCGACCTCGGTCGTCGGTGGTGAGAGGGGTCGCCGGATCCACGCGTGTGGATCGTTTTTACTCCTTCATAGTTTAGATTTTTAGGCTGTTCATCGTCTTTGTTTCGGCGGCGACGATGACAGTGCTGAATAAAGATTTTTCATATCCTTCCTTGACAAGGCCATCGGTCCTATGGTTGGGGATGGATTTGGAAACCAGTCTGTTCAAGCAAGGATGGCGTGGCGGCGGCATCCTCGTGGTGGACCTGTGTCCTCGGGCTCCGCCATTGCGACGATGTTTGCTCCAGCGTCGGCGCGGAGCTTGGGAGGTAGTCCAGGAGCGGATGCAGATTGTGGTCTGCATCGACGACATCTGGAAGGCGGAACATGTGCTGGGTTCATGGTTTGTGGATGGCAGGTATGGTTTCCTTCTGCGACGTCTTAGTCGCGGTGGGGTGCCATATCTGGAGTTCGATGGCGTGTCCGGGGTGTTGCCCCGGTCTGATTCGTTCAACGGTAAGGGCTTTACTTTTGGTGAGCCACCTTGAAGGTTCGCAAAGCTGCATATCAGCGATGGAGCCGCGTCGAGCTTGGGTGAGGAGGTGATCCATCATTTTTTCCTTCGGTGGCTGTTGTCGTGGTGTCGGAGGCAGGTGATGGGCGTTGGTGTCAAGCTTAGAGATGTTCTTCTATCTTTTCAGTTTTATCATGTCGGTCCTTACGTGACTTGTACTTTAATCTTTATGATATGAATGAGACATGTACTACCATGCAAAAAAAATCCTAAGCCGCGTGTCAGGGACGTATTATGCACATGTTGGGCCCACCCTCGAAACCTTGTGGTCGAGTCGCGAAGGTTGTGGCCGAGTTGGTCTCATTCCTCATCTCGGGTATCTCCCTCCCAGTCCTTGTGTGCGGCGGCGGCCGCTTGTTCCGGCGACACGTCAATAGAGACGAACAGATAGAGTCCCTACTAGATCTTGTTGACCAGTGAGCTCTTATCACCCATTGCAGTCTTTTGGACCGCGTGCTTACGTTTTAGTGAGAAAATTTTGACATGTTTTTCGTTGCCTAGCCGATGCATAGAAGGCTGGAGCTGATAATTTGATTGACAATATTCCGAGGATATAGAAACCCTCTGTTCCAAAATACTTGCCGTTGTAACAACGAGTGCCACCATTGCAAATTTCCGTTTCACTATAGCTGACACATAGAGCTTCTTTGATGCAAATGATTTTCATAGGAATTTTTTTACAATTAAAATCCTTAGGAATTTTTTCTATATTGGTTGTTTGATTCATAAGATTGAATCTTATAGGAATTTTTCTAAGGATTTTTTGTACTACTTTTCATAGGATTTTTAACATCAACTCAAACTTCTTTGAAAGATTTCTATGTTTTCCCTATTGTCGGTGTCAAAACCGGCGGATCTCGGGTAGGGGGTCCTGAACTATGTGTCTAGGCGGATGGTAACTGGAGACAAGGGACACGATGTTTTTACCCAGGTTCGGGCCCTCTCGATGGAGGTAAAACCCTACTCCCGCTTGATTAATATTGATGATATGGGTAGTACAAGAGTGGATCTACCACGAGATCAGAGAGGCTAAACCCTAGAAGCTAGCCTATGGTATGATTGTTGTTCGTCCTACGGACTAAAACCCTCCGGTTTATATAGACACCGGATAGGGTTAGGGTTACACAGAGTCGGTTACAACTGTAGGAGATCTACATATCCGTATCGCCAAGCTTGCCTTCCACGCCAAGGAAAATCCCATCCGGACACGGTACGAAGTCTTCAATCTTGTATCTTCATAGTCCAGAAGTCCGGCCAACGGTGATAGTTCGGCTATCCGGACACCCCCTAATCCAGGACTCCCTCAATAGCCCCTGAACCAGGCTTCAATGACGACGAGTCCGGCGCGCATATTGTCTTCGGCATTGCAAGGCGGGTTCCTCCTTCGAATACTTCGTAGAAGATTTTGAACACAAGGATTGTGTCCGGCTCTGCAAAACAAGTTCCACATACCACCGTAGAGAATAACCTTTGCACAGATCTGCGGCGTATTCATGACGTGACATCACACCACGGCCAGGCCTTTATACGAATCGTTTTTACTGTTCCACCTCAGCGTGTTTAGCGAGGCGGTTTCCTTGGCACGTCTTATCAGAGCGGAGATCGTGCCCCCTTATTCCAGGATTCCCATCAATATAGACGTGGGTAACCCAACCGCGCCATTGATTACGACGCTTGGGAGATAAGCGTTTTACAAGGCTGGCGGGGAACGCATAGCTTCGTCCGTCCAAACAAGGGGATAAGGATCCACCTTTTAACCTACGCCTTCTTCCTCCTTTGCTCATCCATTTCTGCGCACTCGAGCTCCAGCGCCCAAGTCCGCACATCCCTCCTCAACCTTCTCCAGCCATGTCCAGAGCGGGAGGCAAGTGGATGGCCTCCTCCGTCACGGAGGGACAAGTCAAAAAGCCGCGGAAGGCCGGATACTTGTCCAGCGACATCGCGCACCGGCTCCCCGGCGAGGGGCAGCTCAAATGCCACCCCCAGGCCCCATGAGAGGCTGGTGTTCCTCACCCACTTCCTCCGCGGACTAGGTTTTCCACTTCACCCATTTGTCCGGGGGCTCATGTTCTACTACGGCCTGGATTTCCACGATCTGGCCCCGAATTTTATCCTCAACATCTCGGCGTTCATCGTCGTGCGCGAGGCCTTTCTCTGCATCCAGCCCCACTTGACTTATGGCTGAAGACCTTGATGTCAAGCCAAGGTAGTGGGCGGCCGCCAAACAAGTCGCGGAGGTGCCATGGTTGGCAAGATGGCCAAAGTCCTATGGCTCGAGGGCTCCTTTGTGGAGACCGTGAAGGGGTGGCAATCGGGTGGTTCTACATCACCGAGCCGGCGACCCTAAATGGGCAGCGCCCCGAATTCAGATCTGGTTTCCCTCGCGGCTCACCTCTTGGAAAGAGATGGGCCCGACGTGGGTAATCCGAAGAGCTGACCGACTCCAAACCTGCATGCAAACCACGGTGGACAAGAATCTTAGGCTTGTCAATGTAGTCCAGTTATGCTCATCCGCGGATCCTCCCATGCCAACAACGGGCCTTCAAATTGTGGGAGTTCAATCCGCACATCACCAAACTCTGAAAAGGCTCTTGACACTACGTGCGAAGATGCCCGGAAGGTGCTTGTTCAAGGGCGCCGAGGCTCGCACATCCGCTACCGAAGATCGCGGATTCAGCTCGCAGCGCCAAGCTACCGAGGTAAGCTATTTTACCCTTTACGTGACTCTTGTTTTTCATAGTTTGACTCTATGTGGGATCTAAACTCCCTTACCTTTGACAGATGGCGTAACACGTCCGGCAGGTTAACTGTCTTGGCTCCTTGCCCGAAGACCAGCGGACGCCCGCTTGACGGGGCTGCTGGCTCCGGCACCTCACGTGGTGCCGGATAAGAAGGCCAAGAAGAAGGCCACGGGGACTCGAAGGAGCGCCCAACGCCAGGTGTTGTCGGACTCATCGTCCGACGACTCTGAGGCGGAATCCTCCCCTAAGGACGAGGAGGAGGAGAAAGAAGCCTCTCCCCCAGCGGGGGGAGAGAAGAAAAGGAAGGCCGCCCCGACTGGGGAGGCCGGAGGGTCCAAGAAAGGAAGGACCCTTCCTCCGGACTTCTCCACCAACGCCGACAACGACGAGGAGGAGTGGCCACCAAGGCCAAGCCCTGGCGAGATCGTAAGTGTCCGGACTCGGAATAGCTCATGACTTTTTATTTGTCGATAGTGTCTTCTAATGCCGATATAACCATGTAGCCCGCCCAGGACAGGCTCGCCGCTTGCCGAAGGCGGCTCCTGGATTCGTCGGATGTGAATAGCACTTCACTTCCGACCGCCTCTCTCCCGTGACGGAGACGACACCGCGGTGGAGTCCCAAAAGGCCCAACCAGGAGGAGATGGTCTGGAGGCGCCGCAAGGCGACCTCCCGGACTCGGGCGCAAAGGGGCGAGACCCCGAGAGGCTCTATGGCCGGCCTGTGCGGACTCCGTCGGAACCTTCAAGGTTCGAAGTCCGCAAGCGCCCCTTCAGAAGAAGGGCAAGACTGCGACGCCGGTGACCTCCGTCCATCCGGAGGCACGGATAGCTTCTTTGGGCGCTTAACGGCGCCCCATCGACGAGGAGCACTGCATTTGTTATGAGTGTGGTGATCCGAAAGTTCATCCGCCAAGAGCGGGCTGGTCAAGCTTGTACCAGCCTTCTAACAAGCTTTGAGGTAAGTTTAGAATATGTAAAAATATTACCGCATAGACGGTAGCCCTTGATGCTTAGTTCGGTGTTCGGAAAGAAAAGCGGACCGAGGATCTAAAAGATATACGCAGGAGTATAACATAAGTATGTCAATATGGGAATGCAGGCTGCGCTGCTGACCTCTGCCAAGCCCGATCATGCGAGGTCAATGCATTGAAGCAGAGCCTCAAGCGGTTCGAGAACGTGCTCGGCCTTGCCAAGAAGCAGCTCGAGGACAAGGATGGTAAGTAATACCTTATTAAAGTAATACCTTATAGAAAGGATTTGGTTACAAAAATGACAGTACTAACGTGGGTATTGTAGGGGCCACGAACGAGGTGGCGACCCTGAAGGAAGCGGTGTCCACTGCCGAAAGCAAAGCGGCCGCGGAGTGCACCGAGCGAGAGAAGCAGGAGGCGCGGGTGGCGGAGGTGCAGCAAGAGCTCCAGGCTCTCGTGGAAAAACACAAGAGTTTGGAGCGTGACTCGAAGACTCGAGAGTCCGAGCTCGCCTCGGCTCTTGAGAGTGCCAAGGCCGCTAAGGCCGAAGCCCAAAAAGCCCTCCAGGAAATTGAATCACTAAAGAAGATAGCGGCGGGTAAGGCATTCTTTATGCAAAGCAAGCATGTGAAAGTGAATTATCTATTACTTACCCAATCCGGAGCTCTCCGGAGCATTCGCAGATCTGCCCGTAGTGTGTCCGATGCTGCCGCGTTCTACCGCGCCGAGGAGGGAGCTCGACGGAAAAGGTGTTCTGGTCTCGGTATCTTTGAGGCGGACATCCGTGCCCTGGCGACCAGCTGAAGCAGCTGGTCGAGCTCCACAAGGTCACCGAACAGGCCATGAAGGGCCTCATAGTTCGGCTGTGGCCTCTGGAAGCCATGCACAGGAGCTACTTGGGCTATTATGGCGGCCGGTGGGCCTTTGTCCATGGATTGAAGTCATCAAGCGCTCCGTCTGCATTGAAGGTGCCCATCGGGCCTTGCCCGTGCTAAAGTGCACTGGGGCAAGATGGATCTTGAAAGCTTGTGACGGACGGGCCACCGCCGAGCAAGGCATCGCAAGCCGAAATGTACTATGAGGGCGTCTGAAGGGTGCCCGCCTTATAGCGGTGAATGCTCCAAAGATGTAATTTTGAATAGACTCGCATTTGTTATCCCAGACGCTGAAAACTTGTTCATATCGCTAAGCAACGCTTGTGAATTTAAACTATTACCTTCAGGCGGCCGTTTATCAAATTTGAGAGATGGCAAGTCGTTGGCTTCAAGCCCCATGCCACGAGTCTTTGAGGTGTTCGGATAAACTTGAGCGCTCTTGTTCCCATTCTTGGGTCCTTGAGGAGGCGCCAACGCAAAGAACAAGGCAACCGGACTATAGTGCTTGAACACTCTCACTTAGCCATAGAATTCTATAATTTTAAATTTCGTGAAGCCCCTAGTATTCGGAAGACCGAGTTCGGGCGCTATCCACGCCTTGGCCGGACAATGCCGACTCCTCGCTCTAAGCGGCATAAGTCTTTAGGGACCCTAAAAAACCTCTCGAACAGCGACCGGCTCTCGCCCTATCATGACGGTCAGTTTTAGCTTTCTCCACTGAGGTGCTCAACCCAGCTCAACCGGGGCACAGTCGCAGTGGTTCTCCCATCGCTACCTTAGCCGATATAACGTAACATAAGGTACCAAAACATGGGAGCCGGGAAAACCCAACTATTGACCCAAGACATGATTCGGAGCCGATGCATATAATGCTATAAGTTCGGGGTGCCGCACTTGTGAAAGTGTTCGGACTTATCACACCATATTTTTGGGGTACTTAAGCCCCTGGTGTATTGGTCGTACCAAAGTGTACGGGTGCAACGTGTCATGAATGAACATATATATAGATAAAGAAAGGAGTGCAATAATAGGCAAAAGCTATGTATTGTTTATTCAAAAAGGTACTGCAATGAAAGCATAACGATACAAATAGTGCGATAAGCAAGGGATGGGACTATTTAACATGTCCCCCTCTAGGGGTAAGCTGCGGGATGGTATGTAAAACAGGTATAATGCTCGTAGTAGAGACCACCGGACACTCGGCGTAGCTTTACGCTTCCTGGCTGTTGCATCATGAGTTCGGCAATTCTAGTGCGGACAGGGCTTCGGAAAACGGAGTCCCGAAAGTAAGAGAAAAGAAGAAAGAAAAGAATGACACAATCGGGGCCCCCAGTGCGGTTGAGCCGCGTGCAGGCGTGCCGTGGTCGTGCCCTCCCTTATGCCCATGGTATCTCCAGGCGTAGTTATGTAAGCGTAATCTGGCTTTGCAATTTCGCGAGGGCTGGGGTTGGGGCGGATTACTCTGCGTGCTCGGATTGTGCCAGGCGGTCTTGTTGTAGGTTACTCCGGGCGTGCTTGACGGTGTCCGGACATTTAGTAGCCAGACTCGAGAATTGCTGTGAGAGGCAGCTTTGCACCTCCGCCACAAGGGCCGCCGTATGCTCCTCCGTTCGGAGAGAGCGTTCGGTGTTTCCATTGACCGTGATTACTCCTCGAGGGCCTGGCACCTTGAGCTTGAGGTATGCATAGTGCGGCACCGCATTGAACTTTGCAAATGCGGTTCATCCAAGCAGTGCGTGATAGCCGCTGCGGAACGGGACTATGTCGAAGATTAACTCTTCGCCGGAAGTTATCCGGGATCCAAGACCACTTCGAGTGTAATCGAGCCTGTACAATTGGCCTCTACACCTGGTATGGCGCCTTTAAAGGTCGTCTTTGTGGGTTTAATCCTTGAGGGTCTATGCCCATTTTGCGCCTTGTATCCCGATAGAGCAGGTTCAGGCTGCTACCGCCGTCCATCAGGACTCTAGTGAGGTGAAATCCGTCGATGATTGGGTCAAGAACCAATGCGGCGAATCCTCCGTGGCGGATGCTAGTGGGGTGGTCCCTTCGATCAAAGGTGATCGGGCAGGAGGACCATGGGTTGAACTTTGGGGCGACTGGCTCCATCGCATATACGTCCCTTAGTGCATGCTTCCGCTCCCTTTTGGGTATGTGGGTTGCGTATATCATGTTCACCGTCCGCACTTGTGGGGAAGCCCTTCATCCTCTATTGTTCGGCGGCCGGGCTCCGCCTCGTCATCGCTATGCAGCCCTTGTCATTGAGTTCGCATTTAACTTGCTCGCTGTTTGAAGACCCAACAATCCCTTTTGGTGTGGTTGGCTGGTTTTTCGGGGTGCCATGTATTTGGCACGAGTGATCGAGTATTCGGTCCAGATTGGGCGGGCCTGAGTATTTCTTTTGAGCGGCTTTTTCGCTGACGGGTTTAGAGCCTCTGAATCCGGCATTGACTGCCGTATCTTCACATTATCGCCGTTAATCGGCGCTTGTGCTTGTTGCGACGCGACCTGCCATTGCTTTCCTTGGTATCCGAACTACGGGGTTTTTGTTCAAGTTGTTACTACGAGCTAGCTAGCTGTCCTCTCCAGCAAAAGCGGGTCATGAGTGTTGTGAGGGCTGCCATGGATTTCGCTTTTTCGTCCTAGGTGCCGGCAAGCCACTCATCGCGGATGTTATGTTTGAAGGCTGCAAGGGCCTCTGCATCCGGACAATCAACGATTTGATTTTTCTTGGTTAGGAACCGTGTCCAGAATTGTCTGGCCAATTCTTCTGGCTGCTGAATTATGTGGCTGAGGTCATCGGCGTCTGGTGGTCGCACATATGTGCCCTGGAAGTTATCAAGGAATGCGGCTTCCAAGTCCTCCCAACAACCAATTGATTCTGCTGGCAAGCTGTTAAGCTAATGCTGAGCTGGTCCTTTAAGCTTGAGTGGGAGGTATTTGATGGCGTGTAGATCATCACCGCGGGCCATGTGGATATGGAGGAGGTAGTCCTCGATCCAAACCACAGGATCTGTTGTGCCATCGTGTGATTCGATGTTTACGGTTTTGAAACCCTTGGGGATTTGATGATCCATCACTTTGTCTGTGAAGCATAGTGGGTGTGCGGCGCCTCTGTATTGACCTATATCATGACGCAACTCAAATGAGCTTTGTCTACTGTGTTCGTCCCGGCTGGAATTGCTGTATCCGGCGTGACAGTTATCATCGCGTGTCGTGGGGCGCCCACGCGATCCGTAGATCGATCTTGTTTGCCTTGCCTTGTCCTCCAATATGTCTCGCAGGTCTGGCGCGTTTCCCCGTGCCTTGGTACTTTTCGAGCGACGCCGGGGTGCGGCTTGAATGGAGGGCCTAGAGGCCTCTCTGTCGCGGCCACGGGGTTGCCGGTCGGCCACATCATGCGCTGGTGATGTAGGTTTGGGTGCTTCCTCCTCTAATTGGGGTAGCAGCATGCGTTCTAGGTATCTCTTGGAGGGGCGTTCGAGTTCGTACTCTTCGGCTGCAAGGACTTCAGTCCATCTGTCAGCTAGCAAGTCTTGGTCAGCTCTAAGCTGCTGCTGCTTTTTCTTGAGGCTGCTTGCCGTGGCCATAAGCCTGCGTTTGAAACGCTCCTATTCGGCGGGATCCTCAGGCACGACAAATTGGTCGTCGTCGAGGCTTGCCTCATCTTCGGAGGGAGGCATATAATTGTCGTCTCCACCTCCCTGTCTGCCGCTCTATCATGAGGGCTGGCTTCTCCCTCCTCCTGTGCTGAATCCTGCTGGAGAAGGTTGTCTTGACCGCCTCCGGTGTTATTATCTCCGTGGCTGGAATCACCGCTTTTCTTTGTGGCGGGATTTAGAGCGGCGCCACTGACGCCGGCGCTTGGGCTGTTTCTTGGAGGGGTCATCCTCCGCTGTTCCATCGCCGTTCCCATCTTTTGGGATGTCCACCATGTATATGTCGTATGACGAGGTGGCCTTCCAGTGCCCTGTAGGCGCTGGTTCTTGGTCGCTCTCCAGATCGCCGTCCATCTTGTCGATGTCTTGGTCGAAGTCGAGCATGTCGGTTAAATCATCGACAGTGGCTACAAAGTGGGTGGTGGGTGGGCGTTGAATTTCTTCGTCGTCCGCATCCCAACCTTCTGACCGTAGTCCGGCCAGGGCTCTCCTGATAAAGAGAGAGACTTTAGTGAATTCAGGCTGTCGCCAAAGGGCGAGTGCTGAAAGATGTCCGCGGCACTGAACTCCATAACCGGCGCCCAATTGGATTCGATTGGCAGGGGCGCGGAGGGTCCGGAGTCCGGAGAGGAGTCCGACACCTTGGAGTCAAGGTCTTCGCAAAGGACAGGGATGGAGTTAGGCTCAATCGCCGTAGAGATCATAGCCCCCGAGGCGGTGTCCAGCCACTCGTCCTTGATCGGCGGAGTCGGCTCCGAGCTAAGGGTCGGAGTGGACGCTGATGCGCCTCGAGGGCACTGCTCGTGGCGAGCTAGATCGTGCCCATCGAGACAAGGCTTGGCGCGCTTGGCTGTGGCTCGAATCCGTCGAAGATCAAGTCTCCGCGGATGTCGGCCATGTAGTTCAAACTCCCAAATCTGACTGATGGCGGGGCATAGCTTTGATCTGCTCCAGATGGCCAAGTGAATTGCCCGCAGCAAAGCCGCCGAATCTGAAGATCTGTCCGGGAGAAAAGTCTCACCACTGGACCGCGTCGTTGTTGATGATCGAAGGAGCCATCGGGCCTAAGGATGACGACGCAGAGGAACTCTCAATGAAAGCACCAATGTCGGTGTCAAAACCGCGGATCTCGGTAGGGGGTCCTGAACTGTGCGTCTAGGCGGATGGTAATAGGAGACAAGGGACACGATGTTTTTACCCAGTTCGGGCCCTCTCGATGGAGGTAAAACCCTACTCTGCTTGATTAATATTGATGATATGGGTAGTACAAGAGTGGATCTACCACGAGATCGAGAGGCTAAACCCTAGAAGCTAGCCTATGGTATGATTGTTGTTAGTCCCCACGGACTAAAACCCTCTGGTTTATATAGACACCGGATAGGGTTAGGGTTACACAGAGTCGGTTACAATGGTAGGAGATCTACATATCCGTATCGCCAAGCTTGCCTTCCACGCCAAGGAAAATCCCATCCGGACACGGGACGAAGTCTTCAATCTTGTATCTTCATAGTCCAGGAGTCCGGCCAACGGTGATAGTTCGGCTATCCGGACACCCCCTAATCCAGGACTCCCTCACCTATGATGCAATCAAACAACCCAAAACTTGTACGATTGAGATGAACATGACATTTCAATCTTATGTTTTCTTTTTCCTGCATTTTTTTAAATTGTGCGAATCAAAGAGGCCCTTAATACCTAGACAAAAGCAAGCACTGGTCAAGCCAAAAGTATATCATGATGACATGGGATTCGTAGTTGATCTTGCGTGTGCGTAGGAAATTTAATTGAAATTACTACGTTCCCCAACAGTGACATCCGAACCAGGTTTATGCGTACATGTTATATGCACAAGTAGAACACAAGTGAGTTGTGGGCGATAATAGTCATACTGCTTACCAGCATGTCATACTTTGATTCGGCGGTATTGTTGGATGAAGCGGCCCGGACCAACATTACGCATACGCTTACGCGAGACTGGTTCTACCAACGTGCTTCACACACAGGTGGCTAGCGGGTGTCAGTTTATTCAACTTTAGTTGAGTCGAGTGTGGCTACGCCCGGTCCTTGTTGAAGGTTAAAACAACACATACTTGACGAAAAATCGTTGTGGTTTTGATGCGTAGGTAAGAACGGTTCTTGCTCAGCCTGTAGCAGCCACGTAAAACTTGCAACAACAAAGTAGAGGACGTCTAACTTGTTTTTGCAGGGCATGTTGTGATGTTATATGGTCAAGACATGATGCTAAATTTTATTTTATGAGATGATCATGTTTTGTAACAGAGTTATCGGCAACTGGCAGGAGCCATATGGTTGTCGCTTTATTGTACGCAATGCAATCGCCCTATAATTGTTTTAACTTTATCACTAAGCGGTAGCGATAGTCGTAGAAACAATAGTTGGCGAGACGACAACGATGCTATGATGGAGATCAAGGTGTCGCGCCGGTGACGATGGTGATCATGACAGTGCTTTGAAGATGGAGATTAAAGGTACAAGATGATGATGGCCATATCATATCACTTATATTGATTGCATGTGATGTTTATCTTTTATGCATTTTATTTTGCTTTGATTGACGGTAGCATTATAAGATATCTCACTAAATTTCAAGGTACAAGTGTTCTCCCTGAGTATGCACCGTTGCGAAAGTTCGTCGTGCCGAGACACCACGTGATGATCGGGTGTGATGAGCTCTATGTTCATATACAACGGGTGCAAGCCAATTTTGCACACGCAGAATACTCGGGTTAAACTTGACGAGCCTAGCATATGCAAATATGGCCTCGGAACACTGAGACCGAAAGGTCGAGCGTGAATCATATAGTAGATATGATCAACATAGTGATGTTCACCATTGAAAACTACTCCATCTCACGTGATGATCGGACATGGTTTAGTTGATATGGATCACGTAATTACTTAGATGATTAGAGGGATGTCTATCTAAGTGGGAGTTCTGAAGTAATTTGATTAATTGAACTTTAATTTATCATAAACTTAGTACCTGATAATATTTTGCATGTCTATGTTGTTGTAGATCAATGGCCCGTGCTACTGTTTCTTTGAATTTTAATGCGTTCCTTGAGAAAACTAAGTTGAAAGATGATGGTAGCAATTACACGGACTGGTCCATAATTTGAGGATTATCCTCATTGCTGCACAGAAGAATTACGTCCTGGAAGCACCGCTGGGTGCCAGGCCTGCTGCAGATGGTACTGGTGATGTTAAGAACGTCTGGCAGAGCAAAGCTGATGACCACTCGATAGTTCAATGTGTTGGGAACGCAGTAATTTCAAAAAAAAATCCTACACACACGCAAGATCATGGTGATGCATAGCAACGAGAGGGGAGAGTGTTGTCTACGTCCCTCGTAGACCGTAAGCGGAAGCGTTATGACAACGCGGTTAATGTAGTCGTACGTCTTCACGATCGACCGATCCTAGCACCGAAGGTACGACACCTCCCCAGACTGCACACGTTCAGCTCGGCGACGTCCCACGAACTCACGATCCAAAGAGAGCTTGAGGAGAGCTTCACAAGACGACGGCGTGATGACGGTGATGATGAAGTTACCGACGCAGGGCTTCGCCTAAGCACCACTACGATATGACCGAGGTGGATTATGGTGGAGGGGGGCACCGCACACGGCTAAGAGATCAATGATCAACTTGTGTGTCTATGGGGTGCCCCCCTCCCCCGTATATAAAGGAGTGGAGGAGGGGGAGGGGCCGGCCCTCCTAGGCGCGCGCTAAGGGGAGTCCTACTCCCACTTGGAGTAGGATCCACCCCTTCCCTAGTTGGACTAGGAGAGAAGGAAGGGGAAGGAGGGAGGAAGGAAAGGGGGGGGGGGGGCGGCCCCCCTCCCAATTCGGATTGGGCTTGGGGGGTGGGGGCGCGCCCCCTCCTTTGCTCCTTTCCCCTCTTTTCCACTAAGGCCCAATAAGGCCCATATACCTCCCGGGGGTTCCGGTAACCTTCCGGTGCTCTGGTATATTCCCGATCTCACCCGGAACCATTCCGATATCCAAATATAGTCGTCCAATATATCGATCTTTATGCCTCAACCATTTCGAGACTCCTCGTCATGTCCGTGATCATATTCGGGACTCCGAACTACCTTCGGTACATCAAAACACATAAAATCATAATACCGATCGTCACCGAACGTTAAGCGTGCGCACCCTACGGGTTCGAGAACTATGTAGACATGACCGAGACACGTCTCCGGTCAATAACCAATAGCGGAACCTGGATGCTCATATTGGTTCCTACATATTCTACGAAGATCTTTATCAGTCAAACCGCATAACAACATACGTTGTTCCCTTTGTCATTGGTATGTTACTTGCCCAAGATTCGATCGTCGGTATCTCAATACCTACCTCAATATCGTTACCGGAAAGTCTCTTTATTAGTTCCGTAATGCATAATCCCGCAACTAACTCATTAGTCACATTGCTTGCAAGGCTTATAGTGATGTGCATTACCGAGAGGGCCCAGAGATACCTCTCCGACAATCGGAGTGACAAATCCTAATCTCGATCTATGCCAACTCAACAAGTACCATCGGAGACACCTGTAGAGCACCTTTATAATCACCCAGTTACGTCGTGACATTTGGTAGCACACAAAGTGTTCCTCCGGTAATCAGGAGTTGCATAATCTCATAGTCATAGGAACATGTATAAGTCATGAAGAAAGCAATAGCAGTAAACTAAAATGATCAAGTGCTAAGCTAACGGAATGGGTCAAGTCAATCACATCATTCTCCTAATGATGTGATCCCGTTTATCAAATGACAACTCATGTCTATGGCTAGGAAACTTAACCATCTTTGATCAACGAGCTAGTCAAGTAGAGGCATACTAGTGACACTCTGTTTGTCTATGTATTCACACATGTATTATGTTTCCGGTTAATACAATTCTAGCATGAATAATAAACATTTATCATGAAATAAGGAAATAAATAATAACTTTATTATTGCCTCTAGGGCATATTTGCTTGAGTCTCCCACTTGCACTAGAGTCAATAATCTAGATTATACAGTAATGATTCTAACACCCATGGAGTCTTGGTGCTGATCATGTTTTGCTCGCGAGAGAGGCTTAGTCAACGGGTCTGCAACATTCAGATCTGTATGTATCTTGCAAATCTCTATGTCTCCCACCTGGACTTGATCACGGATGGAATTGAAGCGTCTCTTGATGTGCTTGGTTCTCTTGTGAAATCTGGATTCCTTTGGCAAGGCAATTGCACCAGTATTGTCACAAAAGATTTTTCATTGGACCCGATGCACTAGGTATGACACCTAGATCGGATATGAACTCCTTCATCCATACTCCTTCATTTGCTGCTTCCGAAGAAGCTATGTACTCCGCTTCACACGTAGATCCCGCCACAACGCTTTGTTTAGAGCTGCACCAACTGACAGCTCCATCGTTCAATATAAACACATATCTGGTTTGCGATTTAGAATCGTCCGGATCAGTGTCAAAGCTTGCATCGACGTAACCATTTATGACGAGCTCTTTGTCACCTTCATAAACGAGAAACATATCCTTAGTCCTTTTTAGGTATTTCAGGATGTTCTTGACTGTTGTCCAGTGATCCATGCTACCTCTTGAGCACTGCGTTGGTTTTCCCTTGAAGTGGAAAGGGTGATGCAGCAAAGTAGCATAAGTAATTCCCTCAGTTTTTCAGAACCAAGGTATCAATCTAGTAGGAGGCCACACGCAAGTCCCTCATACCTACACAAACAAATAAGAACCTTGCAACCAACGCGATAAAGGGGTTGTCAATCCCTTCACGGCCACTTGCAAAAGTGAGATCTGATAGAGATAAATAAGATAAATATTTTTGGTATTTTTGTTATATAGATTGAAAAGTAAAGAATGCAAAATAAAGTAGACCGGAAACTTATATGATGGAAAATAGACCCGGGGGCCATAGGTTTCACTAGTGGCTTCTCTCAAGATAGCATAAGTATTACAGAGGGTGAACAAATTACTGTCGAGCAATTGATAGAAAAGTGCATAGTTATGAGAATATCTAGGCATGATCATGTATATAGGCATCACGTCCGCAACAAGTAGACCGAAACGATTCTGCATCTACTACTATTACTCCACACAACGACCGCTATCCAGCATGCATCTAGAGTATTAAGTTCATAAGAACAGAGTAACGCATTAGGCAAGATGGCATGATGTAGAGGGATAAACTCAAGCAATATGATATAAACCCCATCTTTTCATCCTCGATGGCAACAATACAATACGTATCGGTTCCCTTTCTGTCACTGGGATCGAACACCGCAAGATTGAACCCAAAGCTAAGCACTTCTGCCGTTGCAAGAAAGATCAATCTAGTAGGCCAAACCAAACTGATAATTCGAAGAGACTTGCAAAGATAAAAATCATACATAAAAGAATTCAGAGGAGATTCAAATATTGTTCATAGATAATCTTGATCATAAACCCACAGTTCATCGGATCTCGACAAACACACCGCAAAAAGAATTACATCGAATAGATCTCCAAGAAGATCGAGGAGAACTTTGTATTGAGAATCAAAGAGAGAGAAGAAGCCATCTAGCTAATAACTATGGACCCGAAGGTCTGAGGTAAACTACTCACACATCATCGGAGAGCTATGGTGTTGATGTATAAGCCCTCCGTGATCAATGCCCCCTCCGGTGGAGCACCGGAAAAGGCCCCAAGATGGGATCTCACGGGTACAGAAGGTTGCGGCGGTGGAAATAGGGTTTCGTGGTGCTCCTGGATGTTTTCGGGGTACGTAGGTATATATATAGGAGGAAGAAGTAGGTCGGTGGAGTTGCGAGGGGCCCACGAGGGTGGGGCGCGCGCCCAGGGGGCAGGCGCGCCTCCCTGCCTCGTGGCCTCCTCGCTTCTTTCTTGACGTCCACTCCAAGTCCCCTGGATTGCGTTTGTCCAAAAATAACTCTCCTGAAGGTTTCATTCCGTTTGGATGCCGTTTGATATTCCTTTTCTGCGAAACATTGCAATAGGCAAAAAAAAAAAACAATTTGGTTTGGGCCTCCGGTTAGTAGGTTAGTCCCAAAAATAATATAAAAGTGTATAATTTATCCCATTAAACATCTAAAACAGATAATATAATAGCATGGAACAATCAAAAATTATAGATACGTTGGAAACGTATCAAGCACCCCCAAGGTTAATTCCTGCTCGTCCTCGAGTAGGTAAATGATAAAAACAGATTTTTTGATGTGGAATGCTACCTAGCATATTTCTCAATGTAATTTTCTTTATTGTGGCATGAATATTCAGATCCGAAAGATTCAAGATAAAAGTTTAATATTGACATAAAAATAATAATACTTCAAGCATACTAACTAAGCAATTATGTCTTCTCAAAATAACATGGCCAAAGTAAGTTTATCCCTACAAAATCATATAGTTTGGCTATGTCCCATCTTCGTCACACAAAATATTCAAATCATGCACAACCCCGGTTTCAGCCAAGCAATTGTTTCATACTTAAGAATTTTCAAACCTTTTCAACTTTCACGCAATACATGAGCGTGAGCCATGGACATAACACTATGGGTGGAATAGAATATGATGATGGGGGTTGTGTGGAGAAGACAAAAAAGGATAAAGTCTCACATTGACGCGGCAAATCAACGGGCTATGGAGATGCCCATCAATTGATGTCTATGCAAGGAGTAGGGATTGCCATGCAACGGATGCACTAGAGCTATAAATGTATGAAAGCTCAACAATATGAAACTAAGTGGGTGTGCATCCAACTTGCTTGCTCACGAAGACCTAGGGCATTTGAGGAAGCCCATTGTTGGAATATACAAGCCAAGTTCTATAATGAAAAATTCCCACTAGTATATGAAAGTGACAAAACAAGAGACTCTCTATCATAAAGATCATGGTGCTACTTTGAAGCACAAGTGTGGTAAAAAGGATAGCAGCATTGTCTCTTTTTATTTCTCTTTTTTTGGGCCTTACCTTTTTTTATTTTTTTATTGGGACAATGCTCTATGAATGATGATGATCACACTTCTGTTTATTTACAACTCAATGATTACAACTCGATACTAGAACAAAATATGACTCTATATGAATGCCTCCGGCGGTGTACCGGGATGGGCAATGAATCAAGAGTGACATGTATGATAAGTTATGCATGGTGGCTTTGCCACAAATACGATGTCAACTACATGATCATGCATAGCAATATGACAATGATGAAGCGTGTCATAATAAATGAAACGGTGGAAAGTTGCATGGCAATATATCTCAGAATGGATATGGAAATGCCATAATAGGTAGGTATGGTGGCTGTTTTGAGGAAGATATAAGGAGGTTTATGTGTGATAGAGCGTATCGTATCACGGGGTTTGGATGCATCGGCGAAGTTTGCACCAACTCTCAAGGTGATAAAGGGCAATGCACGGTACCGAAGAGGCTAGCAATGATGGAAGGGTGAGAGTGCGTATAATCCATGGACTCAACATTAGTCATAAAGAACTCACATACTTATTGCAAAAATCTACAAGTCATCGAAACCAAGCCCTACACGCATGCTCCTAGGGGGGAGGTTGGTAGGAGTTAACCATCGTGCGTCCCCGACCTCCACACAAAGGATGACACTCAAAGAACACTTCATGTTTCAAATTTGTTACACAACGGTTACCATACGTGTATGCTACGGGACTTGCAAGTCTCAACACAAGTATTTCTCAATTCCAAAATTACTCAACTAGCACAACTTTAATATCACTATCTCCATATCTCAAAACAATCATCAAGTATCAAACCTCTCATAGTATTCAATGCACTTTATATGATAGTTTTTATTATATCCATCTTGGATGCCTATTATATTAGGACTAATTTCAACTAAAGCAAATTACCATGCTGTTCTAAAAGACTCTCAAAATAATATAAGTGAAGCATGAGAGATCAATAATTTCTATAAAATAAAACCACCACCGTGCTATAAAAAGATATAAGCGAAGCACTAGAGCAAAATTATCTAGCTCAAAAGATATAAGTGAAGTACATAGAGTATTATAATAAATTCCGATTCATGTGTGTATATTCCAAAAGGTGTGTACAGCAAGGATGATTGTGGCAAACTAAAAATCAAAGACTCAAATCATACAATACGCTCCAAGCAAAACACATATCATGTGGTGAATAAAAATATAGCATCAAGTAAAGTTACCGATGGACGAAGACGAAAGAGGGGATGCCTTCCAGGGCATCCCCAAGCTTAGGATTTTGGTTGTCCTTGAATTTTACCTTGGGGTGCCTTGGGCATCCCCAAGCTTAGGCTCTTTCCACTCCTTATTCCATAATCCATCAAATCTTTACCCAAAAACTTGAAAACTTCACAACACAAAACTCAACAGAAAATCTCATGAGCTCCGTTAGCGGAATAAAACAAACCACCACTTTATGGTACTGCAATGAACTCATTCTTTATTTATATTGGTGTTAAACCTACTGTATTCCAACTTCTCTATGGTTCATAACCTTCGGTACTAGCCATAGATTCATCAAAATAAGCAAACAACACACGAAAAACAGAATCTGTCAGAAACAGAACAATCTGTAGCAATCTGTATCAAACGCATACTTCTGGAACTCCAAAATTCTACCAAATTAGGAAGTCCTAGATAATTTGTTTATTAAACTTATGCAAAAAGAATCAACTGAAAATCACGTTTCTGTGATTTATGAAAACTAATCTCGTGCGTGCAAAGTTTCTGTTTTTTACAGCAAGATCAAATAACTATCACCGTAGGTTATCCTAAAGGTTTTACTTGGCACAAACACTAATTAAAACACAAAAACACATCTAACCAGAGTCTAGATCAATTATTTATTACTAAACAGGAACAAAAAGCAAGGAGCAAAAATAAAATTGGGTTGCCTCCCAACAAGCGCTATCGTTTAACGCCCCTAGCTAGGCATAAAAACAAGGATAGATCTAAGTATCATCATCTTTAGTAGGCAATCCATAAGTGGATATCATAATAGACTCATAAGGTGATTTAATTTTATTCCTAGGAAAGTGTTCCATGCCTTTACTTAACAGAAATTGGAATCTGATATTCCCTTCCTTCATATCAATGATCGCACCAATCATTCTAAGGAAAGGTCTACCAAGAATAATAGGACATGTAGGATTGCAATCTATATCAAGAACAATAAAATACAGGCACCTAATTCCTATTTGCAACAATAATAACATCATTAATCCTTCCCATAGGTTTCTTAATGGTGGAATCCGCAAGGTGCAAGTTTAAAGAACAATCATCAAATTCGCGGAAACCTAACAGATCACACAAAGTTTTTGGATTCGTGGATACACTAGCACCCAAATCACACAAGGAATAGCACTCATGATCTTTAATCTTAATTTTAATAGTAGGTTCCCACTCATCATAAAGTTCTCTAGGGATAGAAACTTCTAATTCAAGTTTTTCTTCATAAGATTGCATCAAAGCATCAACAATATGTTTGGTAAAAGCTTTGTTTTGACTATAAGCATGAGGAGAATTTAGCACGGATTGCAACATGGGAATACAATCTATTAAAGAACAATTATCATAATTAAATTCCTTGAAATCCAAAATAGTGGGTTCATTGCTATGTAAAGTTTTGACCTCTTCAATCCCACTTTTACTAATTTTTGCATCAAGATCTAAAAACTCTGAATTATTGGGACGCCTTCTAACTAAAGTTGACTCATCTCCAGTCCCATCATTATCAATATTCATATTGGAAAACAAAGATTTAATAGGAGGCACATCAATTACTTTTAGATCTTCATCCCTATTATCATGAAAACTAGAAGAACACACTTTTACAAAGCAATCTTTCTTAGCACGCATCCTAGCGGTTCTTTCTTTGCATTAATCAATGGAAATTCTCATAGCTTTGGAGAATCATTGATATCATGCTTAGGTGTAATAGATCTAAGTTTCAAAGAATCAACATCAAGAGAAATTCTATCCACGTTCCTAACCAATTCATCAATCTTAGGCAATTTTTCTTCAAGCAAAGCATTGAAATTCTTTTGAGAAATCATAAATTCTTTAACACTAATCTCAAAAGCAGAGGGCATATTATTAAAATTTCCATAAGAGTTGTTGTAGGAATTACCATAATTATTAGAAGAATTACTAGGAAAAGGCCTAGCATTAAAGTTTCCTCTATACGCGTTGTTACCAAAATTGTTCCTACCAACAAAGTTCACATCCATAGATTCATTACTATTCTCAATCAAAGTAGACAAAGGCATATCATTAGGATCAGAAGCAACACTCTTATTAGCAAACAATTTCATAAGTTCATCCATCTTTCCACTCAAAACATTGATCTCTTCTATTGCATGAACCTTTTTACTAGTAGATCTTTCGGTGTGCCATTGAGAATAATCAACCATAATATTAGCTAGGAGTTTAGTAGCTTCTCCTAAAGTGATTTCCATAAAAGTGCCTCCCGCGGCCGAATCTAAAATATTTCTAGAAGCAAAATTCAATCCGGCATAATTTTTTTGTATAATCATCCATAAATTCAAACCATGTGTAGGGCAATTACGTATCATTAATTTCATTCTCTCCCAAGCTTGTGCAACATGTTCATGATCAAGTTGATTAAAATTCATAATATCGTTCCTAAGAGAGATGATCTTAGCGGGAGAAAAATACCTAGAGATAAAAGCATCCTTGCACTTATTCCATGAATCAATACTATTTTTAGGCAAAGACTAAAACCAAGTTTTAGCACGATCTCTAATTGAAAACGGAAATAGTTTCAATTTAACAATATCATTATCCACATCTCTCTTCTTTTGCATATCGTACAAATCAACAAAATTGTTTAGATGTGTAGCGACATCTTCACTAGGAAGGCCAGAGAATTGACTTTCATAACAAGATTCAACAAATCAGCATTAATTTCACAAGATTCAGCATCGGTAATCGGAGCAATCGGAGTGCTAAGAAAATCATTGTTGTTGGTATTGGAAAAGTCACACAATTTAGTGTTGTCTTGAGCCATCGTGACAAACAAGCAATCCAACACACAAGCACACAAGAAGCGAGTGAAAAAGAGGCGAACGGAAAAGAGGGCGAATAAAACGGCAAGGGTGAAGTGGGGGAGAGGAAAACGAGAGGAAAATGGCAAATAATGTAATGCGAGGGATAAGAGTTTGTGATGGGTACTTGGTATGTCTTGACTTGTGCGTAGACTCCCCGGCAACGGCGTCAGAAATCCTTCTTGCTACTTATTGAGCACTGCGTTAGTTTTCCCTTGAACAGGAAAGGGTGATGCAGCAAAGTAGCGTAAGTATTTCCCTCCGTTTTTGAGAATCAAGGTATCAATCCAGTAGGAGGACACACACAAGTCCCTCGTACCTACACAAACAAATAAGAACCTTGCAACCAACGCGATAAAGGGGTTGTCAATCCCTTCACGGCCACTTGCAAAAGTGAGATCTGATAGAGATAATAAGATAAATATTTTTGGTATTTTTGTTATATAGATTGAAAAGTAAAGACTGCAAAATAAAGTAGATCGGAAACTTATATGATGGAAAATAGACCCCGGGGCCATAAGTTTCACTAGTGGCTTCTCTCAAGATAGCATAAGTATTACGGTGGGTGAACAAATTTATGTCGAGCAATTGATAGAAAAGTGCATAGTTATGAGAGTATCTAGGCATGATCATGTATATAGGCATCACGTCCGCAACAAGTAGACCGAAACGATTCTGCATCTACTACTATTATTCCACACATCGACCGCTATACAACATGCATCTAGAGTATTAAGTTCATAAGAACAGAGTAATGCATTAGGCAAGATGACATGATGTAGAGGGATAAACTCAAGCAATATGATATAAACCCCATATTTTTATCCTCGATGGCAACAATACAATACGTATCGGTTCCCTTTCTGTCACTGGGATCGAACACCGCAAGATTGAACCCAAAGCTAAGCACTTCTGCCATTGCAAGAAAGATCAATCTAGTAGGCCAAACCAAACTGCTAATTCGAAGAGACTTGCAAAGATAACAAATCATACATAAAAGAATTCAGAGGAGATTCAAATATTGTTCATAGATAATCTTGATCATAAACCCACAGTTCATCGGATCTCGACAAACACACCGCAAAAAGAATTACATCGAATAGATCTCCAAGAAGATCGAGGAGAACTTTGTATTGAGAATCAAAGAGAGAGAAGAAGCCTTCTAGCTAATAACTATGGACCCGAATGTCTGAGGTAAACTACTCACACATCATCGGAGAGGCTATGGTATTGATGTAGAAGCCCTCCATGATCAATGCCCCCTCCGACGGAGCGCCGAAAAAGGCCCCAAGATGGGATCTCACGGGTACAGAAGGTTGCGGCGGTGGAAATAGGGTTTCGTGGTGCTCCTGGATGTTTTTGGGGTACGTAGGTATATATAGGAGGAAGAAGTAGGTTGGTGGAGCTGCGAGGGGCCCACGAGGGTGGGGGGCGCGCCCAGGGGGGCAGGCGCGCCTCCCTACCTTGTGGCCTGCTCGCTTCTTTCTTGACGTCCACTCCAAGTCCCCTGGATTGCATTTGTTCCAAAAATAACTCTCTCAAAGGTTTCATTCCGTTTGGATTCCGTTTGATATTCCATGTTAGGACCCCGATTCCAAGTCACATCGATCTAGCCGGTAACACCTCATATCACTTTGCGGACTCACGCACGGTATTCCCACGGGTGTCGCCTTCCCGGGACCGTTTGCGCCTTTTGGCTCACGTATATGATAGTGTCGCTAGCATCCATATGACAGAGAACCCGGGCCGACATGACTAGTCGTGAACCCAAAGTGGCACTAACTTACGGGGACAGGCATACATGAATCAACATCGAGCATGTCGGTTGACAGCGTGCGAATCCGGGCTGTAGCACTCGGGCTAACAGGACTCAGGAACCCGGGCTGTAGCAGGCTAGGCAGGACTTCGGATGTCACCGCATGACATTTCCCGAAGATGCAGACACAGAACAAAGTGAATCACATGCCGACCAGTCAAGTGTTCCGAGCAAGAGTCTTTGGGCTAGCAGGACTCCGTGAACCGGGCAGAAGCGGACTACTATGGCTCATGGAAGCACAAGACTACATTTCCCCATAAGAGAGGCTACCAAGGACAAACAACTAGGTTGCCGGATCCCACACATACCAAGCATTTCAATCATACACACAATATGCTCAATATGTGTAAATACAACATGGCATCACAACATAACTCTACGACTCAAGTATTTATTCATTAGGCTCCGAGGAGCGAGATATTACAAACATGGGTCTCATGACCCAACATACAGAGCATACAAGCAACAAGCACATGCGGAAGCTTAACTTGTCTGAGTACAGACAACTACAAATGAAGAAGGCTGAGAAGCCTGACTATCTACAAGATCCTGCCAAGGGCACAAGATCGTAGCTGAGGTATCAAGCTAAACGTCGAAGTCTGCACGGAACTACTAGCGAGACTGACGTCTCTCTGCAAAACATAAAATAGGCAAACGTGAGTACAAATGTACCCAGCAAGACTTACATCAGAACAAACTACATATGCATCGGTATCAACAAAGTGGGTAGTGGAGTTTAACTGCAGCAAGCCAGCTTTGACTCAGTGGCTAACCTAAACTATGACTGCAAGTAACTCTTTTGAGGTGGCGCACACGAGTCCACATATTCACCATATCAATACACCACTATGGATCCGCTCCCGTCTCCCTACGAGAAGGCCATCTATAGCACTCACACTTATCTTGCGCGTTTTAGAGTATCCACTTCAAGTTATCTATGAACTGTACAGGCAACCAAGTAGTCTTTTACCGCGGACGCGGCTATTCGGATAGATGATGTTAACCCTGCAGGGGTGTACTTCTTCACACACGCTCTCACCACCTATCGCCGTTTACATGACATGTACTCGGCAACCTTCAAGCGGAAGCCCAGTGAGGGTGTCGGCCACGACCTACCTAAACACTCAAGTCTCTAGTCCAGGTTTATCGCCTATTCAGGTTCCATCCGCAGGGAGTCCGGCCGAGGTTTCCACATACGGCCCCGAACGATGTGTACAGGGTTCGGCGACACCAAACGGGCGCCCGGCATACCCGACCACGTTCCTACCGCATCACAGCCCACCCCTCGGGTCAGCGCTGCGCACGGCCTCCAGCATACTACAAACACCAGAAACTACTTGCAACTCCTGGACAAAGGACGAGGGTGGTTAAGAAGCCGAGAGGGTCCATTGATTTCGGGCCCAATGCATGGTAGTAGCTGTTCATGGATCACAAACACAGAACTCAGTTCCTGAGGACGGCTTCAATGAGACAACCCACCATGTACTCCAACATGGCCTCTCACCGCTACCTTTACCAAATCGTGTTCACACACTTAGCTCACACACAGTAGGACATGTTCATCACCATTCCAATTCATCCCGATGAATCGGACTGACTCAACTCTAAGCGATGGCAGGCATGACAAACAAGCATGAATGAGTAGGCACATCAGGGCTCAAACAACTCCTACTCATGCTAGTGGGTTTCATCTATTTACTGTGGCGATGACAGGTCATGCAGAGGATAAGGGGTTCAACTACCGCAGCAGGTAACAGTTGAATCGTTGTTGTTTTAATGCAGTAAAAAAAGTAGGAGCGAGAGAGTGGGATTGTATCGGAATGAACAAGGGGGTTTTCCTTGCCTGGCACTTCTGAAGATAATATAGTTCTTCATCGGTGTCATCGAACTCATCGTCGGAACATCGTCTACTCAGAGGGGACAATTACCAGTAAACAAGGAAGAACACAATCAATGCAATGCAACAATATGATGCATGATCATGACATAGCAGTATGTTGTGGTTTTAGCTAATGCAACTAGAAACTAGATTAAATGAAGTTGGTTTGAACCAAGGGTTCAAATTCAAAGTCCATATGTGCTTATTTAAATGCCAATTATGCAAATTGCCATATACAGCAATCTTAGGTTGTTCACACATGCATGCAAATGGTACAGATGGATAGATTGGATTTTTCTGATCATTTTTCATATATAATTTGTTTGATTTGGAGTTACGGATTAATTTCTATGAATTTTTGAAGTTAGCATTATTTTCTGAAATGTCCTGAATAAGAATAAATCCAGAAAATAATTAACTGCATCACTGTGACGTCAGTGGTCAACGGCGTCGACCAGGTCAAACTTGAACAGTGGGACCCATTGGTCAGTGACCCAGTCAACTAACTAAGTTAGTTATCCCTAACTAACTGGGCAGGGCCCACTAGTAAGTGACTGTAGTAACTAACCTAACTAGTTAATTAGTGCTAACTAGAGTAATTGGTCGGGCGGGGCCCGCAAGTCAGTGAGAGAGAGGGGGAAGTCAAACCGGGTAGTGGGGTCAACCCACGCTGGTCAACGGGTCAGCGGTCGCCGGCGTTTAGCCGCCGGCGAGTCCAGACGTGGCGGTGCGCTGCGGGATTCGCCTATAGAGCGTCGTTTGGCGCGCGGAGCACATCTACGGGATGCGGACGCTCGTCCGCATCCAACCGTGGTGGTGGCGCGGCCGGGGAGTGGCACCGGGCTCGTTGCTGCAGTGGCCTTGGCGTGGCGGCGCTAGCACCTACGGCTCCTACGCAATGCGGGGAGTGCAATGGGCACAAGCCCTGGATCGTATGGTCATCGGAGCATCACCGACGGCACTTAGCGCGGCGGCGGCGCGCGGATGATGAGCGTTGCGAGCTTCGCTACGGCACACACGAAAAAGAAAAGAAGAGGAGGGGAAGGTCAGTGGCTCACAGCGGTCACAGCGAGCGGGCCAGCGAGGTCGGGGAGGCAGCGAGGCGAGCGCGGGGTCGCCGGTGATCTCGGCGGACCGAGGTTGAAGAAGACGGCGTTAGCAGCGTTTTAGGGCTTCCAGCGTCGCACAACTCGGTGAGGAGGAAGAGGAGGTCGGGGCGGAGCACGGGAACACGTCGGAGAGGCGCGGGGAAGGCGGTGGCCACGGCTACGACGGTCGGCGGCGGCAAGCACACTCGGCTTGTAGGGGAACGTAGTAATTTCAAAAATTTTCCTACGATCACGCAAGACCATGGTGATGGCATAGCAACGAGAGGGGAGAGTGTCCGTCCACGTACCCTCGTAGACCGAAAGCGGAAGCGTTATATTAACGCGGTTGATGTAGTCGTACGTCTTCACGATCCGACCGATCCAAGCACCGTTACTCCGGCACCTCCGAGTTCTTGGCACACGTTCAGCTCGATGGCGATCCCGAGCTCCGATCCAGCAAAGCGTCGGGAAGGAGTTCCGTCGACCGACGGCGTGGTGGCGGTCTTGATGTTCTACCGTCGCAGGCTTCGCCTAAGCACCGCTACAATATGACCGAGGTGGAATATGGTGGAGGGGCACCGCACACGGCTAAGGAACGATCCGTAGATCAACTTGTGTGTCCTAGGGTGCCCCCTGCCCCGTATATAAAGGAGCAAGGGGAGGGCCGGCCAGCCTTGGGGCGCACCAAGGAGGGGGAGTCCTCCTCCTAGTAGAGTAGGACTCCCTTTCCTAGTCCTACTAGGAAGAGGGAAGGGAAGGAAAGAGAGGAGAGGGAGAGGGAAGGGGCTGCGCCCCCTCCTAGTCAATTCGGACTCCCCATGGAGGGGGGCGCACCACCTCTGGTGCAGCCCTCTCTCTCCTCTTGGCCCAATAAGGCCCATAACTTCCCGGGGTTCCGGTAACCCCTCCGGCACTCCGGTTTTCTCCGAAACTTCCGAACCTTTCCGTGTCCGAATATAACCATCCAATATATCAATCTTTATGTCTCGACCATTTGAGACTCCTCGTCATGTCCGTGATCACATCCGGACTCAACTCCTTGGTACATCAAAATACATAAACTCATAATAACCGCCATTGAAACCTTAAGCGTGCGGACCCTACGGTTCGAGAACTATGTAGACATGACCTAGAACTATTCTCGGTCAATAACCAATAGCGGAACCTGGATGCTCATATTGGTTCCTACATATTCTACGAAGATCTTTATCGGTCAAACCGCATAACAACATACGTTGTTCCTTTGTCATCGGTATGTTACTTTCCGAGATTCGATCGTCGGTATCCAATACCTAGTTTAATCTCGTTCGGAAAGTCTCTTTACTCGTTCCGTAATACATCATCTCACAACTAACTCTTTAGTTGCAATGCTTGCAAGGCTTTATGTGATGTGTATTACCGAGAAGGCCTAGAGATACCTCTCCGACAATCGGAGTGACAAAACCTAATCTCGAAATACGCCAACCCAACAAGTACCTTTGGAGACACCTGTAGTACTCCTTTATAATCACCCGATTCACGCCAGACGTTTGGTAGTACCAAAGTGTTCCTCCGGTAAATGGGAGTTGCATAATCTCATAGTTACAGGAACATGTATGGGTCATGAAGAAAGCATTAACATACTAAGCGATCAAGTGTTAAGCTAACGGAATGGGTCATGTCAATCAGATCATTCAACTAATGATGTGACCTTGTTAATCAAACAACAACTCCTTGTTCATGGTTAGGAAACATAACCATCTTTGATTAACAAGCTAGTCAAGTAGAGGCATACTAGTGACATCTTGTTTGTCTATATATTCACACATGTATTATGTTTCCGGTTAATACAATTCTAGCATGAATAATAAACATTTATCATGATATAAGGAAATAAATAATAACTTTATTATTGCCTCTAGGGCATATTTCCTTGATCTCCCACTTGCACTAGAGTCAATAATCTAGATTATAAAGTAATGATCCTTACACCCATGGAGTCTTGGTGCTGATCATGTTTTGCTCGTGGAAGAGGCTTAGTCAACGGTCTGCAACATTCAGATCCGTATGTATTTTGCAAATCTCTATGTCTCCCACTTGGACTTGGTCCCAATGGAATTGAAGCGTCTCTTGATGTGCTTGGTCCTCTTGTGAAATCTGGATTCTTTTGCCAAGGCAATTTCACCAAGATTGTCACGAAGATCTTCATCGGTCCCGATGCACTAGGTATGACACCTAGATCGAAATGAACTCTTTCATCCAGACTCCTTCATTTGCTGCTTCCAAGCAGCTATGTACTCCGCTTCACATGTAGATCCCGCCACGACGCTTTGTTTAGAACTGCACCAACCGACAGCTCCACCGTTTAATAAAAACACGTATCCGGTTTGCGATTTAGAATCGTCCGGATCGAGTGTCAAAGCTTACATCGACGTAACCATTTACGACTAGCTCTTTGTCACCTCCATATCGAGAAACATATCCTTAGTCCTTTTCGGTATTTCAGGATGTTCTTGACCGCTGTCGATGATCCACTCTGGATTACTTTGGTACCTTCCTGCCAAGCTTACAGCTAAGCATACGTCGGTCTGGTACACAGCATTGCATACATGATAGAGCCTATGGCTGAAGCATAGGAACATCTTTCATTTTCTCTCTATCTTCTGCTGTGGTCGGGCATTGAGTCGACTCAATCTTACACCTTGTAACACGGTAAAAACCTTTCTTTGCCTGATCCATTTTGAACCTTTTCAAAACTTTATCAAGGTATGTGCTTTGTGAAAGTCCAATCAAGCGTCTTGATCTATCTCTATAGATCTTGATGCCTAATATGTAAGCAGCTTCACCGAGGTCTTTCATTGAAAAACTTTTATTCAAGTATCCTTTATGCTATCCAGAAATTCTATATCATTTCCAATCAATAATATGTCGTCCACATATAATATTAGAAATGCTACTGAGCTCCCACTCACTTTCTTGTAAATACAAGGCTTCTCCAAAAGTCTGTATAAACCCATATGCTTTGATCACACTATCAAAGCGTTTATTCCAACTCCGAGAGGCTTGCACCGACCATAAATTGATCGTTGGAGCTTGCACACTTTGTTAGCACCTTTTGGATCGACAAAACCTTCTGGTTGTATCATATACAACTCTTCTTCTAGAAATCCATTCAAGAATGCAGTTTTACATCCATTTGCCAAATTTCATAATCATAAAATGCGGCAATTGCTAACATGATTCGGACGGACTTAAGCATCGCTCTGGTGAGAAAGTCTCATCGTAGTCAACCCCTTGAACTTGTCGAAAACCTTTTGCAACAAGTCGAGCTTTGTAGACAGTTACATTACCATCAGCGTCAGTCTTCTTCTTAAAAATCCATTTATTCTCAATAGCTTGCCGATCATCGGGCAAGTCTACCAAAGTCCATACTTTGTTCTCATACATGGATCCCATCTCAGATTTCATGGCTTCAAGCCATTTTGCGAATCTGGGCTCACCATCGCTTCTTCATAGTTCGTGGGTTCATCATGATCTAGTAGCATGACTTCCGAATAGGATTACCGTACCACTCAGTGCGGATTTTGTTCTGTTGATCTCTGAAGTTCGGTGACAACTTGATCTGAAGTTTCATGATCTTTATCATTATCTTCCTCACTAATCGGTGTAGGTGTTACGTAAACTGATTTACGTGACGAACTACTTTCCAATAAGGGAGCTGGTACTATTACCTCATCAAGTTCCACTTTCCTCCCACTCACTTCTTTCGAGAGAAACTCCTTCTCTAGAAAGGATCCATTTTAGCAACGAATGTTTTGCCTTCGGATCTGTGATAGAAGGTGTACCCAATTGTCTCCTTTGGGTATCCTATGAAGACACATTTCTCGATTTGGGTTCAAGCTTATCGGGTTGAAGTTTCTTCACATAAGCATCGCAACCCCAAACTTTCGAAGCGACAACTTTGGTTTCTTGCTAAACCATAGTTCATAAGGCGTCGTCTCAACGGATTTTGACGGTGTCCTATTTAACGTGAATGCGGCCGTCTCAAGAGCATAACCCCAAAATGATAGCGGTAAATCTGAAGAGACATCATAGATCGCACCATATCCAATAAAGTGCGATTCGACGTTCGGACACACCATTGCGCTGTGGTGTTCGGGTGGCGTGAGTTGCTAAACTATTCCGCTTTGTTTCAAATGTAGACCAAACTCGTAACTCAAATATTCGCCTCCACGATCAGATCGTAGAAACTTTATTTTCTTATTACGATGATTTTCAACTTCACTCTGAAATTCTTTGAACTTTTCAAATGTTTCAGACTTATGTTTCATTAAGTAGATATACCCATATCTGCTCAAATCATCTGTGAAGGTGAGAAAATAACGATATCCGCCACGAGCTTCAACATTCATTGGACCACATACATCCGTATGTATGATTTCCAATAAATCTGTTGCTCTCTCCATAGTACCGGAGAACGGTGTTTTAGTCATCTTGCCCATGAGGCACGGTTCGCAAGTGCCAAGTGATTCATAATCAAGTGACTCCAAAGTCCATCAAGATGGAGTTTCTTCATGCGTTTTACAATCGATATGACCTAAACGGCGAGTGCCACAAATAAGTTGCACTATCATTATCAACTCTGCATCTTTTGGTTTCAACATTATGAATATGTGTATCACTACTATCGAGATTCATTAAAATAGACCACTCTTCAAGGGTGCATGACCATAAAAGATATTATTCATATAAATAGAACAACCATTATTCTCTGATTTAAATGAATAACCGTCTCGCATCAAACAAGATCCAGATATAATGTTCATGCTCAACGCCGGCACCAAATAACAATTATTCAGGTCTAAAACTAATCCCAAGGTAGATGTAGAGGTAGCGTGCCGATCGCGATCACATCGACTTTGGAACCGTTTCCCACGCGCATCGTCACCTCGTCCTTTGCCGTTGTTAAGCAATCCGTAGTTCTGTTTGAGTTGCAAATATTAGCAATGTAACCAGTATCAAATACCAGTACTCTGCGAGCTCTAGTAAGGTACACATCAATAACAAGTATATCACATATACCTTTGTTCACTTTGCCATCCTTCTTATCCGCCAAATACTTGGGGCAGTTCCGCTTCAAAGACCGGTCCGCTTGCGGTAGAAGCACTCGATTTCAGGCTTAGGTCCAGACTTGGGTTTCTTCTCCCGATCGAGAACTTGTTTGCTGTTCTTCTTGAAGTTCCCTTCTTCTTCCCTTTGCCTTTCTTCTTGAAACTAGTGGTCTTATTGACCATCAACACTTGATGCTCCTTTTGATTTCTACCTCCGCAGCTTTTAGCATTGCGAAGAGCTCGAGCATAGTCTTTACTAACCCTTGCATATTATAGTTCATCACGAAGCCTTTGTAGCTTGGTGGCGGTGATTGAAGAATTCTGTCAATGACACAATCATCCGGAAGATTAACTCCCAGTTGATTCAAGTGATTGTAATACCCGGACATTTTGAGTATGTGCTCACCGATGAACTATTCTCCTCCATCTTGCAGCTATAGAACTTATTGGAGACTTCATATCTCTCAATCCGGGCATTCTGTTGAAATATCAACTTCAACTCCTGAACATCTCATATGCTCCATGACGTTCAAAACGTCGTTGAAGACCCGTTCTAAGCCGTAAAGCATGGCACATCGAACTATAGAGTAGTCATCACTCGCTTTGCAGGACGTTCACAACTTCGCTCAAGATCTGCAGCAGGCCGCTCACCCAGCGGTGCTTCCAGACGTAACTTTTCAGTGCAGCAATGAGGATTATCCTCGAGTTACGGACCCGATCCGTGTAATTGCTACCATCATCTTTCAACTTTGCTTTCTCAAGGAACGCATTAAAATTCAACGGAACAACAAAGACGAGCCATCTATCTACAGAAACATAGACAAGCAAAATACTATCGGTACTAAGTTCATGATAAATTTAAGTTCAATTAATCATATTATTAATGAACTCCCACTTAGACAGACATCTCTCTAGTTATCTAAGTGATCACGTGATCCAAATCAACCAAACCATAACCGATCATCACGTGAGATGGAGTAGTTTTCAATGGTGAACATCTTATGTTGATCATATCTGCTATATGATTCACGTTCGACCTTTCGGTCTCCGTGTTCCGAGGCCATATCTGTATATGCTAGGCTCGTCAAGTATAACCTGAGTATTCTGCGTGTGCAAAACTGGCTTGCACCCGTTGTAGATGGACGTAGAGCTTATCACACCCGATCATCACGTGGTGTCTCGGCACGACGAACTTTGGCAACGGTGCATACTCAGGGAGAACACTACTTGATAATTTTTAGTGAGAGATCATCTTATAATGCTACCGTCAATCAAAGCAAGATAAGATGCATAAAGGATAAACATCACATGCAATCAATATAAGTGATATGATATGGCCATCATCATCTTGTGCTTGTGATCTCCATCTCCGAAGCACCGTCATGATCACCATCGTCACCGGCGCGACACCTTGATCTCCATCGTAGCATCGTTGTCGTCTCGCCAACTATTGCTTCTACGACTATCGCTACCGCTTAGTGATAAAGTAAAGCAATTACATGGCGTTTGCATTTCATACAATAAAGCGACAACCATATGGCTCCTGCCAATTGCCGATAACTCGGTTACAAAACATGATCATCTCATACAATAAAATATAGCATCACGTCTTGACCATATCACATCACAACATGCCCTGCAAAAACAAGTTAGACGTCCTCTACTTTGTTGTTGCAAGTTTTACGTGGCTGCTACGGGCTGAGCAAGAACCGTTCTTACCTACGCATCAAAACCACAGCGATACTTCGTCAAATAGACTCCGTTTAACCTTCTCAAGGACGGGCGTAGCCACACTCGGTTCAACTAAAGTGAGAGAGACAGACACCCGCCACCACCTTTAAGCAACGAGTGCTCACAGCGGTGAAACCAGTCTCGCGTAAGCGTCTGGCGTAATGTCGGTCCGGGCGCTTCATCTCACAATACCGCTGAACCAAAGTATGACATGCTGGTAGGTAGTATGACTTGTATCGCCCACAACTCACTTGTGTTCTACTCGTGCATATGACATCAACGCATAAAACCTGGCTCGGATGCCACTTGTTGGGGAACGTAGTAATTTCAAAAATTTTCCTACGATCACGCAAGACCATGGTGATGGCATAGCAACGAGAGGGAGAGTGTCCGTCCACGTACCCTCGTGACCGAAAGCGAAGCGTTATATTAACGCTGTTGATGTAGTCGTCGTCTTCACGATCCGACCGATCCAAGCACCGTTACTCCGGCACCTCCGAGTTCTTGGCACACGTTCAGCTCGATGGCGATCCCCGAGCTCCGATCCAGCAAAGCGTCGGGAAGGAGTTCCGTCGACCTGACGGCGTGGTGGCGATCTTGATGTTCTACCGTCGCGAGGCTTCGCCTAAGCACCGCTACAATATGACCGAGGTGGAATATGGTGGAGGGGGCACCGCTGCGGCTAAGGAACGATCCGTAGATCAACTTGTGTGTCCTAGGGTGCCCCCGCCCCGTATATAAAGGAGCAAGGGGAGGGCGGCCAGCCTTGGGGCGCACCAAGGGAGGGAGTCCTCCTCCTAGTAGAGTAGGACTCCCTTTCCTAGTCCTACTAGGAAGAGGGAAGGGGAAGGAAAGAGAGGGAGAGGAGAGGGAAGGGGGCTGCCCCCCTCCTAGTCCAGTCGGACTCCCCATGGAGGGGCACCACCTCTGGTGCAGCCCTCTCTCCCCTCTTGGCCCAATAAGGCCCATAACTTCCCGGGGTTCCGTAACCCCTCCCAGGCACTCCGGTTTTCTCCGAAACTTCCGGAACCTTTCCGGTGTCCGAATATAACCATCCAATATATCAATCTTTATGTCTCGACCATTTCAAGACTCCTCGTCATGTCCGTGATCACATCCGGGACTCGAACTCCTTCGGTACATCAAAATACATAAACTCATAATAACCGTCATTGAAACCTTAAGCGTGCGGACCCTACGGTTCGAGAACTATGTAGACATGACCTAGAACTATTCTCGGTCAATAACCAATAGCGGAACCTGGATGCTCATATTGGTTCCTACATATTCTCTGAAGATCTTTATCGGTCAAACCGCATAACAACATACGTTGTTCCCTTTGTCATCGGTATGTTACTTTCCGAGATTCGATCGTCGGTATCCAATACCTAGTTTAATCTCGTTATCGGAAAGTCTCTTTACTCGTTCCGTAATACATCATCTCACAACTAACTCTTTAGTTGCAATGCTTGCAAGGCTTTATGTGATGTGTATTACCGAGAAGGCCTAGAGATACCTCTCCGACAATCGGAGTGACAAAACCTAATCTCGAAATCGCCAACCCAACAAGTACCTTTGGAGACACCTGTAGTACTCCTTTATAATCACCCGATTCGTTGTGGCGTTTGGTAGTACCAAAGTGTTCCTCCGGTAAATGGGAGTTGCATAATCTCATAGTTACAGGAACATGTATGGGTCATGAAGAAAGCATTAACATACTAAGCGATCAAGTGTTAAGCTAACGGAATGGGTCATGTCAATCAGATCATTCAACTAATGATGTGACCTTGTTAATCAAACAACAACTCCTTGTTCATGGTTAGGAAACATAACCATCTTTGATTAACAAGCTAGTCAAGTAGAGGCATACTAGTGACATACTGTTTGTCTATATATTCACACATGTATTATGTTTCCGGTTAATACAATTCTAGCATGAATAATAAACATTTATCATGATATAAGGAAATAAATAATAACTTTATTATTGCCTCTAGGGCATATTTCCTTCACGGCTGTGGTGGGGAACGGCGAGAGAGAGGTGTTGGGGGCGAATGGAGGGGTCCAGGGGATTGGGGCGACGACGTGGAGGTCGTCCAGACGTCCAGGGGCGCGGGCGGCAAGCAGATGGCGCCGTGGCGAGCTCGTGCACACCGGCGTCACCTCCTGCTTGCTGGCGAGGGGAAGCGGCTGGTCGGCACGAGCCAAGACAAAGATCTTTGGCAGCCGCCAGTGGCCTGCAGGCAAGCGTCACGTAAGGTTTTTTCTTCTCTCTCTGCTTTTCCTATTTTAGTTTCTGTTTTCTATTATTCTGTAGTATTTAGGGCTTTATTAAAAATACTTAAACAGATCCAAAAATCATCAAACTGCTCAATGCCACTATTTGGAATATATCCAACAGCAAACATTTTAGTTTATGATTATTTGAGCATTTAAAATATTTAATAGCATTTATATGCCCAAATGCAAATACTATATGATTTAATTCAGAGCCCAAATATGTCATGGAAAAATGTGCAACACCTCTGGTTATTGCTTCTAGCATTTTCCAGAAATGATGAACAATTTTGAAAGCCATTTGGATTCACTGAGAATATTTTAGTTGAACCTAGTGAATTCCTTTGATGCTAGGGTTTAAACAATCCCCATTTCAAATTCATTTGAAACTTAAACATGATGACACTCATGAGGCTAGCCTAGTGCATTGCCAGAAGCTAGGGATGTGACATTCCTTTTCTGCGAAACACTGAAATAGGCAAAAAACAGCAATTTAGGCTGGGCCTTCGGATAGTAGGTTAGTCCCAAAAATAATATAGAAGTGTATAATAAATACCATTAAACATCTAAAACAGATAATATAATAGCATGGAACAATCAACAATTATAGATACGTTGGAGACGTATCAATCCACTCCTAGATTACTTTGGTACCTCCCTGCTAAACTAATAGCAAGGCACACATCAGGTCTGGTACACAGCATTGTATACATGATAGAGCCTATGGCTGAAGCATAGGGAACACTTTTCATTTTCTCTCTATCTTCTGAAGTGGCCGGGCATTGAGTCTGACTCAACTTCACACCTTATAACACAGGCAAGAACCCTTTCTTTGCTTGATCCATTTTGAACTTTTTCAAAACTTTATCAAGGTATGTGCTTTGTGAAAGTCCAATTAAACGTCTTGATCTATCTCTGTAGATCTTGATGCCCAATATATAAGCAGCTTCACCGAGGTCTTTCATTGAAAAACTCTTATTCAAGTATCCTTTTATGCTATCCAGAAATTCTATATCATTTCCAATCAACAATATGTCATCCACATATAGTATTAGAAATGCTACAGAGCTCCCACTCACTTTTTTGTAAATACTGGCTTCTCCAAAAGTCTGTATAAAACCATATGCTTTGATCACACTATCAAAACGTTTATTCCAACTACGAGAGGCTTGCACCAGTCCACACTACAAAAAAAACACGTCCATGACATTTTGGGCCGAACAAATTTTTTTCTGTCATACATATGACACTTCTATGACGATAATTGTGACAAAACCTGGTATCATCATAGATGTGGTGGGCTCCTACTTCTATGAAAAAGAATCATGACATAAAATGGGCTTTTCGTTTTGGGCGGGCCGGAGACGCAGCTGCATGACGTTCTTTGGGCCGTCCATGACGGAAAAAACCATGGTAGAAGCGAGGGGGAGGAAAATTTCGGGGAGTTGCCGGTTACGGTGGGAGGTCGGGGGCCGAGCGATGCACGTTTCTCTCGTACGTACTCGTGTGTGTGTGAGGCGTTGGCTCTAATCGAACCCGAAGCGAGGCGTTGGGCTCTAATCGAACCCGGCGATTGCACTGCGAGTTACGCGTTACTAAACCCGGCGATCGATCGATGGTGTTAATCGAACCCGATGGGCGATTCCTTTGCTACTGCTGCTAATCAAAGCCGATCGATGCTGCCTCGGGATGAACAGTGAGTGTTGCGGGTGGGTTTGGATGAGCGAGTGGCGGTGGCGTTGCCTCTGGATGAACAGGAACCCGTGGTGTGGAGGGCTGGATGAGCGATGAGCGGTGGAGGGTGGCCGTGGAGGCGGTTGAACAGGACCCGTGGTGTGGAGGGCTGGATGAACAATAGACGGTGGAGGGGTGCCCGTGGAGGGTAGTTGAACAATGAGTGGTGGAGTAAGCGCGCGGTGGAGGCTGGATGAGCAGGAGCCCGTGGAGGCCGGAGGAGGTCGACGGTGGAGATGAACAGATCCCGTGGAGTCCGTTTTGCGATACGCCACACCCTCCTCGATGAACATGACCCCGTTTAGACCATAGCACTCCAATACAAGTCCGTTTAAATCCGTTTTGCGGTGCGCCACACCCTCCCGATCAACAGGACCCCGTTTGACCGTAGGGAGGTCCGTTTACTCCGTTTTGCGATCGCCACACCTCTCCCGATCAACAGGACCCCGTTTCGACCGTAGGAGGTCCGTTTCCTCCGTTTTGGCGGATGCGCGGACCCCTCCGATGAACAGGATCCCGTTTCAAGCGTGGCGGTCGAACACCGAGCCGTTTCCTCTAGCAAGCGATCGCCAGCCTCGTTTCCATAGCCTGTTCCGTCCAAGCCCTCCCGATGAACACGACCACGCATTCCGTTCCGACCCAGCCGGTTTGGCTCCCCATGAACACGACGACGACGCTGTTTCTCCGTTCCGATCCAGCCATGTACACGAGCCCTCGCCGTACGTATGCGCGAGTCGGCGTTTGAGACCCCGCCCATATGTACACATACGTGGCTGTATTTTTCTTTCTTGCACCCTGGCCGCTGTACGTACGTGTACATGCTACGTGCGTGCCTCTACTACGACACGTGCGCGCCTCTACAACGACTAGTATGTACGTACACGTTCGCGACCAGAATGACAACGCTACGTACGCTTCAACCAGGTGGATCCCGACTGTCAGGCACTTCCTTGCCTGCGAAGATGTAGCTGGTGGGTCCCAGCAGTCAGGGGGGCGAATCGTTTTGGGTTTTTTTTTGCCCGGACGCACTTGCTTGCGGGCGAAGATGTAGCTGGTGGGTCCCAGCAGTCAGGGGGGCGAATCATTTTTTTCGGACGCACTTCCTTGCGTGCGAAGATGTAGCTGGTGGGTCCCATCGGAGCGTGGGGAAACGTTTTTTTTTCGTGAAATCGGTGGCCCGTCCAAAGTGGGTCCCCGCTGTCGGTGGAGGAATAATTATTTTGCGGCGTAATAAGGAGGCACTTCCTTGCTGCGGCCGTGGACCCAGCTATCGGCCTCTCCACGTCATATCCACGTCGATGGAAGCCATTCCTTGACCACGTTGACCACGCGGCACGAGAGCACCGAGGCGGTGGGCGACAGCGAGGCCTAGGAAGGGGACAACATGGAGCCGGGAAGACGGCGATGGATGCCCACGCAGCGTGAGGAGGATGAGGTTCACTGTTCGGCTGCGGTGTGAGGCTGTCGTCGCCGCAGAATAACATGGGGTGTGGGTGACTAGAGGGATGCCCTGGCCAGTAGTGGGAGTAGTAGGGGGCGGTGAGGCCTCCACGGCATCACAGCCGGCCACGGGCGGTAGGAGCAAGCGGCACGACCGGCGCCTGCTTTGGGCGGCCGGAGCAAGAAGACGAGTTTGAAGAAGCACTCGGCCGTTGGATGGACATCGTCACGGTCCTTTGGAGCTAGAATCGTTCATATATTGACTAAAGTTGACAAAGGCCTCCGTGCCGATCAACTTAGTAGGCCCTAAGTCAGCCTCCACCAAGGTTGGTCCCAGCTAGCGGGGTATTCATTCTTTTGTGCGTAATAAGGAGGCACTTCCGGTGGGTCCGAGTGACAATGGGGAACGTTTTTTAAGTGAAATCGGTGGCCCGACCTGTGGGTCCCAGCAGTCAGGGGGAAACGTTTTTTTCACGAAATACTGGTGGCCCGTCTAGTGGGTCCCAGCTGTCAGGTGGAGGAATAATTATTTTCCGCGTAATAAGGAGGCACTTCCTTGCGGCTGCCGTGGACCCAGTTGTCGGCCTCTCCACGTCTGATACTCTTCCAATGGAAGTCGGCCGTTGACCACATTGACCACGCCACGCGAGAGCACCACAGCGGTGGGCGACAATGAGCCTAGGAAGGGGACGGCGTGGAGCCGGGAAGACACGACAATGGAAGCCAGCGGAGAGGAGTACGAGGTTCACCGTTCGGTGTGGTGTGAGGCTGTCGTCGCCCATGAGAATAACGGGGTGTGGGTGACTAGAGGATGCCACGGCCAGCGGTGGGACTAGTAGGGGCGGCGAGGCTGCAAGGCAACCAGACCGACCACGGAAGCGGGCGTAGCGGTCCCTTGGCGCTGCTTTGGCGGCCGGAGCAAGAAGATCGAGATTGAAGAAACACGACGGCCGTTGGATTGACATCCAACGGTTACTTCAGCTAGAATCGTTTGTTGACGTAGTATATAATAACAAAAAAAATCTTGCATACGCGTCAACTAAACAGGCCCACAAGTCAGATCACTCCCTCTTTTTTTTAATAATTTATATATAGCTCATGGCAACTTCTTATGCAATTTATTGCAGTCATTTTTTTTGGTTGGCCAGGGCCAATTTCGCATATTTCTATGGGTTCCAAACTATTTTTAATACCGAAATGTCGAGCCAAATTTAAAGTACTTTGAAGATATATTTGAATTAGGTTAATGCCCAGTGAAATAGGAATCCGAAAATGTGAAAAAAATCAGAAATTATAAAGTAATTGCCAATTTGTCATCTATTTTTATATTTACAACCCATTTCATATTACTTTCAAGATTTGCAGGTGTCTTGAAAGAGTTGCAGCCCATCAGGGCGTAGAAAAATAAGTAGGCCTGGATTGGGTATTCTTCAGAAAAAATAAACTGGGCTCATTTTCACAAAGAAAAAATAGCTGGGCTGGTCACATGGTGAACATAAAATATAAGCCTGGGCTAGACGGGCCACAACCCAGTTCAAACCCTGCTCCGTCTCAACAATACCAAACAAAAAAAATACTGCTCGAGTAGCTACGTCCCAGGTGTCAGCCGATCTTGTGCTGTTCTCTTGTCTATTGACTATATACGCTAACAATGTCGTGGGTCCCAGATGTCAGGAAAACACTAGGAGGAAGCATTTTATTTTTCCATCTGTTGGCGTGGTGGGCCCCTATTGTCATCCTCTCCACGTACTTCTGCCGATTCCTGTTGTTTGTTGACCATGTTGACAACGCGAGAGGGCGGCGCCGCGGCGAGCGCACCAAAGCGCGCGGAGGACGTCGGCGTTAACGATTTAGGAGACGGTGGGGCGGCGATGTGTGCGCTGAGGCGCAGCCAGCCGTGGGAGGCGGAAGAAGGCGGCCCCGCCGGCGCTGGTTTGGTTTTGGCGGCTGGAGGAAGATAGGACTGAAGAAACACGACAGACTGTAAAAGCAGCAGGAGTACTTAACAACCTTAACTGAAACCAGCAGGGGCACTTAACAACCAGAGCTGAAAGCAGTATGAGTATTTGTACAGGTTCAACCGTACAATGCACGCCTCGAACAGTGCTACTTTGCCTACAGTTAACCAAGGGTGAGGCCGCCAAGGCCCAGGCGCCACCCCGCGCATCCACAACCTTCTGAAAGCGGCTTCATCTCGCAACGTGGTCTATAAACAGGATATTCTCTTTAGAGCCATGGAAAAGCTTGAACATAATCTTCTGTCCTATTCTCCAAGATGGATGGGCCTTCATTATCTGAGACCACCGACGAATAAGTATCTTTTCACCTCCAAGGGGAATTGAGTAGGTCGACATAAACATCATGTTGTGACCAAGCGCAAGTCTGATCCGACCATGGTCAGACGTCTGTATAGGAACAATAGAACTCGACAGTTCCTGTTTCAAGAAGATCACAACTGTAAAACTGTGTATAAGCAATAGTTTATGAACAACATATATAACGAAAAACAGCTCGTATCATAAGTTTCTCGATACAGTTGGACCTGTTCAACGAGTGCGATAGTGGCACACATATCCCGTGGCCTTCCACCATTGAAACACCCACAAGGACCTCAAGGCGATCAATAAAGTGTAGGAACTTGTGGATGTCGATCGATCCACCTCGGTGCCATTAGTAACAGCCGAGTTATTACAGAGTAACAAACGAGCAGACTGCTTAACTCTGAAAAAACCTACACGTGCCACCAATTATAAGAAAATATTAGTTAGAAGTAGCATCTTCGTGAGAGATTGTTGCTACTTCTAAAGTTAAATTGTGATTAGTTAGACAGAATAGGTGGATTAAGAAGTAATCGAGGCAACAAGCAAGAACCAGATACAAAACTAACATGGATAAACAATTGGAACGACGTCGGGGTGGAAGATCGCAGTGAAGATGAGAGCAGGTTCTGCTATTTCCATTAACATTCGTGCGCCAACTTTCAGTCCGTAACACTTGAGAAAGTTTATCTAAGTTCGGCCATAAGAAAAGCAGCGATCTTCTTGGTTCATGAACCCAACTCGGAAGTAATATCCATGGCTTGTCTTCACTGTGACCATTAAACTAGTGTATTCAGTTATGGCAAGGCCGAGCATCTTGAGTACATGTGTTCTGGCAGAGCAAATAATACACTGCAGGACAAATAATATGACAACATAGCATGTTCAAAAAACCTCCACCCTCCCGGATAGAGAAGAGGATTCTAGGAACATACTGTGCGCGTTTCAAAATGCCGTGGTAGGATGAGAAGGAACAAGTGTGGCATCTCGCCGAGGGCGCAGAAATCTGTAGGGTACTCGCACTTTGGGCACTGCAACTGAAACACACTAGATTGATCTGAAGAAAAATGCATCAGCGGCGGCTGCCATCCTAGGATTACTGCGACCAAGGGACTTGGATTTATCGGGGATGGATGAAGAATTCGTACATGGTTCTCCATGAGAAAACCCTATGCAATCGCCGAGCGGAGGTTTTCTCTGAACAAGCGAGCGAGGAGAAGGGATACATGCCCGGTGAAATATTGCCGCTTCGTCCGTCCACTTCTTTGCTAAAGCTGGAAAGGGGTTTGTGATTTTACGGCTCATTGGGCATTCTTTGCGGCCTTCTGACCGGGGTGTGTCTACCGTGAAGTTGTGCACTCTAATTTGTGCATATGGCACGTGGACCCGTTGCGGTTGCCCACATATCAGCAAAAGGAAGTAGAAAGACAGGAGTAACTAGTTACACATAAATATATTTTTGTGAGAGATACTCCTACAGAAAGAAATATACAAATCTTTATATCACAGGCTCACCTTGCCGAAAATATACTCCCCACAAGCGCACGGGCATTATGGGGGTTCAGCTTTTTTTTATGGGGGTTTAGCTGAGAATATAATACCCGAGATAGGCTCACGGTTACGGACTTTAGGCTGCAGGCCGACCACGCATGTTTGGGGCCCATGTGTTCTACCTCAGCGCTTTTCATATTGCAGCGATCGATGCTGCGCTGGTTTTAGATCTTTGTCATAAAGCTTAATAAACAAAATTGAATAAAGCATGGCAGCTGTTGGAATGAAATCGAGCACGGTTCCTAACCAGCAATCGAGTTGCAATTCTATCAACGATATACCATGTGATAAATAATACTATCGTACTACTTATACACAGGACACTTGTTTCACCATGCAGATTATTACATCAAAATCTCTCGGAGGATAGATCAGTTCGGCGATTCGTCTTTGCTCTTCAAGAATTTCAAAGTTGATTTGGACCAGCTCTCCTTGCCGAGAAAGTTCGATTTTGACATCATCCCCTACCGCAAGATATGATTTAGATTTGAACCTTGACCATCCTTTAGCATCAATCATCATGCGACCATCCTTTGTACTTACGGTATATTGAGCAGGTTCATTCACACCAAGGCTGCACATGGTAAGAGAAACTTGGCCGCGGTCGCCCGGATAGTTGAACGACTCCCTCGTTGCTCTAGGAATTCTCTGTTTGCAAAGAAGAAGACATTCCCAAACAGTTAGATCAACACAGTGAATCATGTGAAACAACATGGAAAGAAAAAAGAACGAAGCACTTGGGCGGCCAATGCTTACCAAGAAGGTGGACATGTCGGTTTTTGTAAGGACTTTGGTATATGAAATGCGAACTGCAGCCCAGTCTGTTGCCGGTGCAACTGCATGGGCCTGACCAAATGCAAGTGCAAGTGTTGGTGCAGGTGCCGAAACCTCCGCTGCTGCCGGAGATGGTGCTCCTTGTAGAGCTGGTGCCAGTGTCGATGCCCGATCCTCCGTAGATCGGGACTGATCACGGCGCAGTCGGTGCCCAATCCTCATTTGGATTAGACTGAGCTGCTGCCATTGCCGATGCTAGAGCAACTGTCGATGCTCGATCTGTGCGAGACAGCGATCGTGGTCTGGTCTGCTATGATCAGCTTTCTAACTTGACTAGGATCCGTGACCGTGATCCAGTTTTTTCTTCATTTCTTTTAAGCGAGAAGGACTAATTGTGGCATTTTGTTAAACCAAACTGCAGTTCATCATAGGGATTCAGCTTGTACTCGGACAACAGACTGATCCAATTTTTCCAAGAATATAAGTGATGGGCGGTGCCTTCACATCTTGACACGACATAAGAAGTGAAACCTGCAAAATAGCCATCGTAGAGCAAACCAAACGGTTTATTCTGTGATGAATGTCACATGGCAAAACCTGCATCGTAAAATTGCAGGAAAAGAAAGAAAACATGACATGACATTAAATCAGTAAAATTGATGTGACACGAGTGAATTCTTACTAGGAAATCACTATGTTGAAGTACTAAACAGAAGATTGAACGTCCAACTATGCGTGGCATGCAGGGGCCCTGCCTACTCCCACCAGCAGGACAGTCCAAAGGTCGTGACAAATCGTATGGACCGAACATCCATGGGATTGGAAATCCTGGTGGGTGCGATAAACCCTGCAATGCATACAGATATTGGAGTGTAACCATAATTGATAAACCGTCCTCACAAAAAATATGATCTGGATACTTCAAAATGTACAGACTGAATTGAGTGGACAGACATTAACATAGACCGTTCTCAGGACTGACCACACACCAAAAGTGGCAGTACTAATAAACAATCTGGGGTTCACAAACACAAATCAAGTATTGAACAATAGTACTTACTACAGACAAGCAAAGTTGCACTAACTAAACTCTGCAGACTATTTCTTGCCACCGACCTATGGGATGAACCCCGCATAACTGACTAGGCCATGGACTTCGTGTGAGATGTCTACATGCACCATCACCATCTTGTCAACCTTGGAGAACCTAACAGAGTGGTCTTTCCACTCATAAACATGATGATGAAGACATTCCGCATCAGATTTGTTGGGAAGCTTTACGAGAACCACACCCTTCGTAATAGAAGGCACAGCCAGGAAATTGTTGTGGTCAAGTACAGCCTCGAGAACACGCCTGTCAACAATGCTACGGGAAAACACTAGTTCAGGACACGTGGCGACAAGGACACAACAGCTGGATAGTTCAGCAGTAGAACTCATCATCAGGTCTTCCAGCTCACACGGCATGACTTTGAGAACTTCATCTCCACCGCGGACCTAGTTCTAATTCAAACAGAAACCATATTTCATTACTACCTCCGTTCAGAAATATAAGATGATTTTCGATATTATACTCCATATATGACTACATATACACACAAAAATGAGTGAACAAAGACACTAGAACATGTCTTCAAAGGCATGAGAGCAGAGGGATTACATGCAATATCCATAACATAAGTTACTGAGGCAAATATACCTTCTTAAAAGGTAGCATTGATGTTCATAAAGTACTCCCTCTGTCCCAAAATTCTTGTCTTAGATTTGTCTAGATACAGATGTATCAAGTCACATTTTAGTATTAGATACATCCGTATCTAGACAAATCTAAGACAAGAAATTTGGGACAGAGGAGAATAGTTGAAAGTAATCTATAAGAAATCAGTGTCAACCTCTCGCATGTTTTGGTCAAAGAGGAATTTAGAACCGTCATTTGGCACACTAAAATCACATGCAAGATCACCCGAGAAAGTTGTACTACCAGTACTAGTACTGCGTGTTAGATGAAAAACACGATCAAGATCGAGAAAAATCGTCAACAAGAGACATTACCGGACTTGCTTAATGAGGGATCCCGGAGAGGGGGCTTGGACAGGCGATGGCTTTGAGATTGTCTGCGGTAGTCTTGGCGGGGTGCTTGCGCTTCTTCATACCATGAGCCTCGACGGTTTTGGCCAGAGCCATAGGCATCACGTCGGCCGGTGCTCTGGCGTCCATACAAGAGAGGAAGCTGAGAGAGAAGAGTGAAAGGAGGAACGAGATGAGGGAGAAGCGAAGCGAGTGGGGGTTTTCTTCAAGAGAGGAAGCTGAGAGAGAAGAGTGAAATGATGGTTGCTTCATCCGTCCAACTTACTCTTTGGAAAGGAGGGGTTTTGTGATTTGACGGCTCATTGGGCATTATCATGGCGGTTCGATCGAGGTAGTCTCCGTCACTCTACTACGGAGTAATTTAGTGCATGGCTGGTGGACCCAGTCTTGGCTGTCCCTACGTCGGTGAAAGTGAGTAATTTAGTGCATGGCTGGAGGAGGATCCGCACGTTAGAGCGTGTCCACTGTTTTTCATTCTAAAGAAAAAAATGATTACATCAAGCGTTTCCACTCTTACGATGGAGGAGTGCGAAACACGACAGCCACTTGAATATACACAGTGCTCCTACTACTAGGCATGTGCAGTGGTTCATACGTCAGTACTACACAATCTTGTTGCTAGTGTAGTAAGATATGACGATAACAAATGATGTTGTGCGCATGTCAACTACTCCTATATGTAACATAGTACCGCTTTTTCGACTGTCCGGTCGAGAATGAGCAGTGAGATCAATATTAAGAACTAGGTCCACAACAAGACGGAGAGTGCGGTGCTACAAAGATACTCCATGAAACATGAACCATATGAAGCACATCCTATAGTGTTAGACAGGGTGTATGAAGGGTGCACAGGATGGGAGCAAAAGTTCCCTTCTCGACCCACTTTTGGGTGTTTGGCAGAGTGCATGAAGGGTGCATGATTCCACACTAGTAGGTTGATAAAAATACACGAAGAGGAAACAACTATATTGAGATGAGAATGCAACCAAACACATCCACACGCTTTGTGCTACAGTGGCTGATCTGCACCGTCTGAGTTTGATCCAACGGTCATGTTGCGCCAAGACATGGACATGCCCATGCAGAGGGCGCCTAAACACCATCGAAGTCCCTCTGCTTCTCGAGGCGCACGACGTTGGTGATGTAGGGTGCAACCGCCCGCAGAGCCTGCTCCCGGTCGACGGGAGCCAGCTCGTCAAAGACGGCGTCCAATGGCACGAATGGATTCCGGTGACGGAGCCTTGAAAGGATTTGCCCGGCAATGGCGACGGAAGCGCGCAACCCCTCCTTGTCCAGCTCAGCCCCCACCATCGCGCGGAGACGGCTCAGCTCCTCGGAGATATAGGTGAAGAAGGAGACCAGGTCAGGAAGCCGCAGCTCATTGAAGTCGACCGGGTGCTCGAACGGGTTTAGCCCGACGGCCGACATCGTCGCGCTGGCACGACGGTAGGCATCGTGCAGCCGCAACACGTGTGTGGCAACTTGGTTCACCAAGTGGCTGAGGCGATCCTGGACCTCGTCACGATCGGCCCACTCGCGCTCCAGCCGGCTCCCCTGAGGGCCTATCGTATCTCCCACTTTCTGCAGCAACGCCGCCGACGCCTCGAGCATCTTTGTGGTGGACGTGTGCTGCTTTTGAAGCTCCGTGAACTCCCGCACATAACGGAGGAGCATGGCACTCCTCTCCTCCTTGAGCTCACGGAGCTCCACGTCCTTGGCCCTGAGCTCCGCATCCTTGGCATGGAGCTCCTGTGTCAGGCGCCTCACCTCAGACTCCGTGATCTACTGCGCCGCCATGGCACCAGGTAGAAGCAATGGGGACAGGAAGCAAAGGGGGCGAAACGGCTGAAAGGCAATACAATCTACGGGAAGGCGGAAGGAGCCAACCAAGGAGCGGGGAATCTTTTGGTTTTCACCACGGTAAAACACCAGTCGACGACTTCTCACATTAGGGAGCAGTGGGTTTTTACAGGCGGAGTCATCGTGACTAATTGCTACCGCACCTGCTCCTGTCAATCAAAAAATTAAAAATTCTGTCGCGCCTGCTCCCGTCAATCAAAAAATTAAAAATCCTGCCGCACCCAAACACCAGAGCAATGCCGCGATGGATATTTAAATTTACCTGCCGGCAAGTAGATAAAAAAGGGGTGAAAAATCAAATGTGGCGGCGGCCTAGCTAATCGGTCGAACTAGCCCAACTAGCTAGCCACTGTGCTTCACTGATGTACTCGGCGGGAAAGGTGGTCTTTCATGATTATGACTCATTTACTTGCTTCGGCGCTACGACCGAGGAGGACCCAGAAAACGCGCGGTAGGGCGTCCCACGTCAGGAAGAATATATCGTGCACCACCCGGAGGACCCGAAACAGCGGTAGGGTGTGCCACGCCTCGGCACGGAGGAAAAATGTGCGTGTAAAAATATATTTTATCAGACGTAGTACCTATGGTTCGACCTCGGGACCCAGCCAGTCGGTCGAAAACACCCCACTAGCCACACAGCTTCGCAGCTTCATCATGCAAACATGGCACGGTTAGCTCCGTCTCGACCAGCCACAACGTCTCTTGTTCTAGGCGATTCTTCTATTTTCCAAGCTTTTTTTTAGTTGTAATAACACCACGGCAAGCTAGCGCCGCTCTTTGTGTGTGCCCGTGCAAAGGTTAGACGATGGAGAGAAAAGAGATTGAGATCGCAGACCTGGGACCCACCCGTAAGTGAGACAACAGTCATGCACGTGTTGACGAGGCACTCCCTCTACTCAACGCAAGTACTGTATAAAATCAAGTTATGGGACAAAGCCAACAACCATTTGTTTTTTCAGGCTATCGACTTACGCTTTGTAGTCCAGGTTGCCAGTTCGAATCTCTTCTTTCGGATTTGTTAGTTTTAGGTCCAAATTTGATTAATGACAAGTGGGACCCCCGTGTGTTGTTCCGATATTTCAGTGTAGGATGGTTTTTTTGAACAAACACTTTGCGCGGTTAGACAAATAACGCACGAGTTACACGTATTTTGCAAGTTCTGAACAAAAATGACAGCGGCATAGAATATCACATTCACCCCGCAGCTTAGATACTATGGTGATCGAGTTTTTACACTGTTGGAAGTGAGATCAATGGCTTGGGAGTAGTCTTTGTAATTATCGCAATTTCCAAACTCTCCAAAGTTTTTTGTTGCAAATAAAACATTCAGGCCTCGTGTGTGCCACTGCATCTTGATCAATGGCTCCCGGTGCTCATATTAGGTGCTCCCGTAGCTTAATTACCCGCCACGGTGATATGAGCATCTAGGTCGTATGATCGGTGATCGATGGCACATGCATAGTACTTGTACTTTCTGCGCATTTCCCAAACCCTATCGATCGTATATTGCAAAAACATTCAAACCTCCTATTGTGGGCGTTAGATCTCGGTGAACTTGTATCACCATAGAATCTACGGTAAAGGAGCACATCATACTCTCCGTGCGAGAAAACATAAGGTGCTATCGCAGCTTGGATGCTACGGTGATCTGAGCTTGGAGGTTGTTCTGAGATCCAATGGCATCTGAGCGGTCTTTGTGCTTATAAGCGGTGGCGCACTCTTTTAGGGCTTTTACGCAAAAACAATTGAACCACCGAGGAGGTGTTGGGTCACAAATCAACGCCTCAAAGAGCTTGTATCACCAAAGCATCTAAGGTGTGGTAGCACATGATATTCTTACATACGAGGAGAATATGATGTCCTCCTTCATCTTAGATGCTACGGTGATCTGAGCTTCGAGGTCGTTGGATATGGGATCAAAGGGCATCTAAGTAGTTTTTGTACAAATTGTGTGCAATTCTCAAACTCATCAAGGTTTCTGCAAAAAATTAAGACACATCATGTGAGCTGCTATATCTCAGATCTACAAGCTCCAAGCAACTTGTATCGGCATATAGCATCTAAGGTATGGGGCACATGATATTCTCCCGGGAGGAGGGTGGGGTGCACAACCAATCGGTGGTTGGGAGGGTGGGGACAAATATAATCTAAACAACCCTAAACAGAGCTCCACAATTTTATCTAAGGTCGAGGGGTTGACCCCCGACAATCATAGCTCCGCCTAAACACAACATTGGCATGTACTGTAGTACTAGACTTAATATTCATGTTTCAGTTTCATGTTCATTTTAAATATTGAACTGAGGACCATGGATGTCTTACATTTTACTCCCTTCGTTCCTAAATATTAGTATTTTTAGAGGCTTCAAATGGGCTGGCACATACAGATGTATATAGACATATTTTAGAGTCTAGATTCACTCATTTTGCTCCGTATGTAGTCACTTGTTGAACTCTCTAAAAGACTAATATTTAGGAATAGAAGGAGTATTTTTGAACTCGTGTCATACATGCATGGGTTGAAAAAATAGATGCACTATACTTATTGGATTGTTGTTGTGTTCGTGCGTGTGTCTCTCTCTGTGTGTGTGTGTGTGTGTGTGTGGTCATATGCTTGATACATACAAAGTTTTCTCACCTCCATATTGTTCATCTTTTATATTTGAATTTGCATTGGAAAACTTACTAGGGATACCATGAAATGTGAAATCCACGTTTAGATCACTATATCACAGATTCACTCTAATTCAACAACTCGTCATAAATCAATTACCACGTTGAGATTAGTATTTGCAAGGAAAATACGGGTATTGTAATACACATAGATTCGTTCGGCAATTTAAAAGGTTCCTTTCGTATTCTCAAATGGTAGGACCCAACGGTGTACCAGCCAGACCTTGGCTCGTGTTGATCCTAAAAAAAGGGCTCGTGTCCTTCGGTGGCGTGCGTGGTACACACATTAGGCAACCCCAACCAGTCGAGCCTCATCGTTTTAAGTTGAAATATCTGGCGGCCAGAATTCATGAATAGGTCGAATTGGGCTCAAACATGGTGATATATCGTTTTTGTCCGAGAAAGAGCAAGGTAAATCGAGACATACGGAGAGAGAGAGAGAGATAGAGATAGAGAGAGAGAGAGATTGAGTGAGTGTGGCCCACCATGAGGTCGAAAGAGTGGCGGCGGCTTGGATGGACTGACCTAGATAGACAATCTGCGTGAGAGAGTATAGAGTGTGTCGATCGAGGCCCGAACAGGGAGATATATCATTTGTGTGTGAAAGAAAGCGAGGTTAAACGAGACTTAGATAAAGAGAGCTAGATTGAGCGAGTGTGGCCCGTCGTGCGGAAGAAAGAGTGAGACAGTCTCGAGGGAGTGACCTAGATATACAACGTATGCGTTAAATGCGCACAAGAGGTTGGGGACTAGATAGGCAATGCATGTATTTAAGCGAGAGGGTGAGAGGGAGAGGGGGGAGAGCTCGGCATGGGGTGCAATGGCGGGTGTGTGAGGTAAATACATTTGGTAACAGGAGTGGAAAAAGGGGTTGTGTAGTTGAGAGACTTAGAGATCGAAACATGGAGAGAAAGATTGAACGTGTGTTGGAAACTGATAGCTTGCTAAGGTGGTTAGGAGAGGAAGATTGACCGTTACAGGAAGTATATAGCATTTGTGCGCGGGTGGGGGGGGGGGGCTAAAGACAATATTTGAATGTACATAGTACAAGACTTAATATCGATGTTTCAATTTGGTGTACATTGTAAGATTTGAACCGAGGACCAGGCATATGGGTAATTATTTCGAATTCATGCCATACTAAGTTTTGAAAAGTTGACATTGGCTCAATTTGTTGTGCTATTTTGTAGGTCATATGTTTGAACCATCCAAAAGTTTTCTCACTACCATGGTGTGCATCATATACATATGAATTTGTATTAAAAAAGTAGCATGGATATAGTGAAATGCGAAATCCACGTTAGAATTGGAGATCGCTACGTGACACACACTCTAATTCAAATAACTAACTACGTGACACACACTCTAATTCAAATAACTAATTATGTGACACACTCTAATCCACGTTAACGTGGGTACCGTTTCGATTTTTTTCCAAATAACTCCTCATTAATTAATTTATAGTACTCCCTCTGTTCACTTTTATAAGACCTTGAAGACATTTCAGACAATGTGCAAAACAGTTCATTTTAAGTTGTCTGAAACGACTTACAAAAGTGAACGGATGGAGTATCTCGTTTCGAATGACTAATTATTGCAAGGAAAACATGGGCATGGTAATACATACAGATTCGTTTGCAAATGAAAGAAGATTCATTTTCATTCTCAAATGTAGGCGCACCAGGCAGACCAGGGTCGTGTCAGGGTGGACGCTGCTTCGGTGCCTTAAAGGCAACTGCCCTTGGGTGACTGACATGTGGGCCAGCCACCTGTTGGGCCCACATGTCATGGACACAAAGGCAGGTGCCTTAAGGCACAAAAGCATAGTCCTGTCGGGGTGGTCGTGTGTGTCGGACGGACGCGTAGCACCCAGCCACCCACCTCCCCTCCCCCCAAAAAAGGACGACGGCAATATAAGTTCGCGCTTCCATGTTTTGGATTGAATTATCTGGCGGCCCCAATTCCAGCCCTACAAAATCTCTCTTCTCCACCGTCCCCTTCCGCGCCCAAATTGCTCAAATCCCTAATTCGCTGCCATCCCTCGAATCGCCCCTCGTCTCGTCTCTTTCCCCACCGTTCCCCACCTCTGTGCCGGACGACAACGACGAAGACGACGGTCGCGCTTCACCACCGCACCGGAGCTACCTCATCTACGCCCTCGTCCACCGCACCGGGTGGTCCACCGACAACGTCGGCCGCTGCAACCGACGTGCCTCACAGACACCGAGTTCCACCGCATCAGGTGCGCTTCACCGACACCGTCTCCCAGCTCACCGGGGCTACTTCACCGAGCACATCGTCGCACCTCCGCCCCGAGGCCGTTGGGGCTTCACCAACGGTCTCGTCCACCTGATCGTGGCGCTCTGCTGCCACTCAAGATCTGCATCCGTCGCGTCAGCCAACGCCAACAAGCATCACCCTCAACGGCTCTGAAGTGACCCGCACTCTAGCTAGGTGAGCATGCCCAAACACCGGCCCGAACTAGGTATCCACACATCACTCCCTTGTGCACTGTTCCGACGATGTTTGGATATCCTTTCACTGCTCTCTTAGCTTACACGCCTATGCAACTCTGACTTTAGCTCTTCTTTCTTCTGGAGATAACATCTGAAACAAGCAAATCCATTTTTTAGCGAAGCATGACGGGGCTACGGGATCTGGTACACATCATGCACACCCGTATAACCTTGTAAGTATCTTTCCTCTGGTACAACATCAAGGTCGATTCCTCTTATTTGACCAACCATTCGCCGTGTCAAAAATGCAGAGGGGGATGCAAGGAGCACAAGGCCTGCACATCCAAGCAAGTGGTAACATGGACTTGTACATGGAACATCCCAAGCATAAGCAGAGCTGCGATGAGCACTGTACAATGAGCTAGCATAAGTCCCTGCATTTCATTTAATTCGTACTGGCATTCGTGTATGATTTGTGTGCAGCGGCTGATCCACGAATTCAAGTTACCATTGGCGAACATTTAACTTAAAAAATACGAAGGCACTTGCACTCCAGAAATCAACATAACTTGAGAAATGTGAAGCTACATGCACTTTGAAAACCAGCTAATGATCCAAAGTAGTTCAGATTATAAACACTAAATGATGCAAGCACCAAAAAACATAAAATGCAACATGGTGTACAAGGACTACAAACATGGTCTGTACCTGCTTGAATTATTCGTTCTTTGGCTGAAAACATCGAAGTGTAATTGCACATATAACCAGTGCGCAAACTGCATATCAATATATCTATCCTGCACAAGTATGCCAATAGTTTCAAACAACAGATTAGAAAAGTATTTATGCTATGTTGTCATGATATGGGGACTTTCTGGTAGATGGCCTCGACGTTTCCTCAAGCTATGAAAATGCACTATAATTTGCTTGTCATCAATGCCCGCAAATCTCTGTCTCTCTCAACATAGTAGATCTTCATTAGACACTAAATCCTTCAATGAGCTTGAAAAATGCTTGCATTAGATCCCTCATTAGACACTATATGTTCATCACTAGGAGCATGTAAAATGTTTGCATCAAATCCTTCATTAGCGATCTGTTCATTAGACACTTGAGGCTCAAGAACAACATGAGCTTGTATGTTTGCACGGAAACTTGATTAGATACATCGATTCAATCGATTCGATTGATTGGGGAGTTATAAAATAAGTAGAAATTGGTTTCATTTTCTCATAGATTCCCTACATACAAGCAGTTTTACAACACCGTTAGGTTTAACTATTGGCCAGAAATTGAAGAGTTGAATTAGATATAACCAGGGATGTGATGTACCTGCTCGTTGCGCATGCTACTCTTGCAAGCTGCGACTGTCCGTTTGCGCAAGCTCGATGCCATGCCCGTGCTGCCGCCGCTGCCTCCCACGCAGGCTACACCCAGTGTTAGATCTTCATCTTCTTGTCCTTCTGTTCGCTTGAAGCCCGACGATCACCCTCCAACAAGGGCGCGAGGAAGTGCTGTGTCGGTCAGTCCAGCGGCGGCTAGGTTAGGAGCGAACCAGACCGGAGGCCGGAGCGAATGAATTGGGATTTTTCCTGCTGTCGATCGATATGGGAGGCGCTTGTTTGGGCCATGAGCCTACTATAGGGCCTGCCTTGCACTTATGTTATTGGCCCATCAAATTGAAACATTTTCTTCATTTTTACATTGCTTGCTCGTGCGTTGGGATGAACAAAACTAGCATGGGCCAACCTGGACGACTCAAACTAGGTGCACACTTTCCAGCCACACAGGCGGCCGCCCATACCAGCCCCTATGGTGGCGTCGCCCCTTTATGTGTATGATTGGATAGTGAAAAATATTCTAGTGGCGCTTTTGATTTACCCACAGAATGGTTGAATTGCTTGTTTCTATGAACTGAGTTAGCCAATAATGTGAAGGATGCCATCTTTTCATCCTATTGTAGATTGCTTAGATCTCGATATGCCAAAAGTAATCGCATGAAATATCTGATAAAAGCCGATGTGATGTGTTTGGCTACAACTAGTCTGACTACACGTCCTCATATAACATATCAAGGACGCACCATCTTACCAGATTAACCATTCGACTTACCCATGCAGTGTGGGAAGAAAGAAGTATTGGGACCGCGTATCCAAGCAATTGATGCCATGGACTCCTTTGTACAACCTTGTAGCGAAAAAGAAGTTCGGTGTGCTGTACAAAGAACTAGCGTAAGTTCAGTTACACGCTTCTCGAATTTTAGTTAGTCACTTATTGCAAAATTGTTCAATTCGTTGCTTGGCTTAATTTAGTTTGCTCTGATTACATAATGGCACAGCCTGTTAATCATATTGTAGACTGCGCCTATCTATGTGTTTGATACTTACTGTTAAGAATTACCTGTTTGCCTTAACTTAAATATCTACTTGTTTGTTTAACTACTTTGCTTGCTGCAACAACGGGTTACAATGATGTTAATAACTTCTCCTCCGTCCCATAATATAGGGCGTTTTTGACACTAGCATAGTGTTAAAAACGTCTTACATTATGGGATGGAGGGAGTACTAACATCAATTGAAACTCTTTAATTCCTTATTTGTTTAAATGGTTTGCTGTTATAACTGCCGGTTGAGATGTTTTGCTAACTTCAACTTTTCTGAATCAATCGAACTATAATGGCAAAACAGGTTAGCCCAAGATCAAAGAGCGAGGTCCCCATGGACGTTGCATCATCCTAGCAAAGGCACCGCCCAATCGTGCATTATGAATTGCCAACTGCTGATGCTCTAGAGGCTAAACTAGTGGTAGAAAGAGATTCGCTTACGCACTTAGAGATGAAGTTGACATGTTGAGGAAGCAAACAACACAATCACAAGCGAGTACTCAAGACAACCATTAAATATTTGGTGGATTTCAAAAGCGAAGCAAGCTGAGACTGACCATATTGTTAAGGTCTGAAGGAAAAAGGAAATTAAATTCCTACTTGGTAAATCATAGGTGAAATGTTCTTTCCATAGTTGAATAACCTTTGTGTTGTCTGTTCATGTAATCAATCAAACCATTTGTTTTAGAGATCATGTAATAATTGTTTTTTTTTTTTTGGTTTGTAATTTTATTTGAGCACAAGTCTGTATTAATTGATAAGACTCGGAGACATTTCATTTGGATTGCTGTGCGGACCTACAAATATGCCAATCGGACTGAATGTGCATTCAGCAATAGTAGTAGTATAGATGGACCATAAGTGGCATGCATCGGAAAGGGCCAAGATCTTGGCTAAAAAAGGATCTTGTTGTAGCCAAAAAAAGTACAATGACTGGCTTATGTATGTTAGTTGATATTATTGATCCATATACTCTATAAGTGTTTATATGTCATTAGTTCTATACATTCTTGGTTGATTGACTCGGCATTTGAATCTTGATACATAAACTGTGTACATATCTAAATGGGAGTACACATTATGCTGCGTGTGACATTTGAGTTGGACATGAAGTGTTCCAAATATTCAATTCACCTTAAACTGGATACTAGTTTCTGAATTTGAGTATCGGCATTTGTAAACCATATTCATATATGACGATGGAATACATCTTTGTCGTCCTTTTGAAGATATATAAAACACATAGAATGATTTATAAAGATTCATATAGGAATACAAAATGGATTCGATTTAGTTGCCGGGTAAACGTGGATGCTTATTGTCCCAAAATTGAAAGAAGCAGCAAAATGTCCACTCCCACGTCGGCTGCCCGGAGCCAAGTGTTTGGGAGATGGAAATTACTGTCTACCCATTACGGACAATCCATCGGCCCGATTTCCACTGCTCTAAATAGGGGTAGGTTAGTAACTTCAATTAGACGTGACACGACCACCTCTGAGCCCATTCCGACACGGTGGGCGTCAAACACGGGCGGCAAAACACATTTGATTCAAGGTCGTCCGAAAGACCTCTGTTTCTCCCTCCATTCCCCATTCATACACGATGGGCGGCAAAACAAACTCGACTCGGCCGAAATCGATGTAGGCAAATATTTTCAATAGGGGTAGGTTTGTAACTTCACTCAGACGTGACACAACCGCCCTACCTGTCAGCCTCGTTCATACACCGTTGGTGCCAACCATGGGCGCCAACCACCCTCTCCTCGCCCAAAATCGCTCTGGGCAAATATTGGCGAGATGCGAGATTACTGTCCTATCCCCAACCGACGAGACGTACAAATTTTAAATGGGGGCTAAGTTCATAACTTTCCCATATTTCAGACAGGCGCGTCCCAAAAACATGGTTCCCCGTACCTCTCCCTCCATTTTCCCATTCATACACCGTCCGCGCTACAACACCCCATCCCCACACTAGCCTCCGTCCGCAACCCCATCCATCACCGCCGTCCTCCACCACATCCATCACCACCGTCCTCCACCATGCCGGAGCGCCTACCAAGACCACGTCGTCCACTGCTAGAGATGGACATTTCTCATCCACAGCGACGGACCAATAGCCTTGCATCGCGTCCTCTCGCTTCATCGGCGCCATCGTCCTCTTTGTCGGGGCCGCTCACACGACCTTCTCTTCCGCCGCAACGGGACTTATCCCTCGATGCACCCGTCTACCGTCGCAGATCTGCTTCAACGCCACCGACAGCCATCGCAGCCCTGATGCCTACACGGCGCCGCAAGATAGGTGGTGCTTCATATCTCCTCAACTTTTTGATCTCAACCAGAAAATAGATCTTAACTTGGTTACTCTACTTTCTTTTTAGCTCTTAGAATTTAGTTCTTAGTTTGAAGCAAACAATGGATGCTAAATATCATTTCTCTGGTTTGCAGCTTCAAATCTGCCATGGCACAACCATATCTGGTTTAATTGATCATGCTTAGGGTTTAATTGATCATGTTGGTTCCGTGGTGGTTTCTTTAATAGAAATCGGAGGGGAAACCCTCTTTTGCTAAAAAAATATGCTTAGAGTTTCCCCCTTTTATGATCACTATATGATCAGAATACGTGCTTCATGTCATAATAACACTGCTCCACGCATCAAGCCAAACAAGCTTAGATGTTCAAATACGAATATGATATTATTAAAATAGAGTAGTTTAATTGGTCAGCTAAATGTTCCTAAATTAGTTTCGAAAATGCATGTTTGCCACTCGGTGTGTATCTCTGAGGTGCCCACGGTGGGCGGCCCACCACAGGATTTTGGGTCGTCCCAGCCCCGATTCCCCTCTGTTACGCTGCAAGGCTTCGATCTCTACTACTTCACCCGCCGCCTGCTTGGCGACTTGTCGTCCCCGGACGGCATGACTCTAGGAGGAGACGTCGGACTAACAGGAGGCCAGGAGCCGCTCGCCCAACAGCGTCACCGCTGCCCGGGCGCGTCGCCGTGCCTACCTTCCCAGTCCGTTCAGGGCTCAGGCATGCAGCACCCACCAAGCCAACCCGATTTATCTGAGATCGTCCTCAACACTCGCAGCCACTCCTCATCACCCATTTTCTAATTGATTCATTACTCATTAGGCAGGACTGTCATTAGGGTTTGTTGTGTGCTCAGTGCTACCTACACTTAATGGTTCAGATGTATTTCGGTAATCTTTAGTACCTCTAAAGTTCACAGGGTTATCAAAATTCCGGCCCTCGGAGTAAACTAGTCATTTTGGATTGTTGGTCGTAGTGACATTGACCCAGATTACTACTGCAAGCCAGGTTTGTTGACAATTTTACTTGTCTTTGTTACTCATTCGATATAATATCCAATTATTCACGTCGATTAGTTGCAAACAATAAGTGCTAGACAAACTTCTTTATTCAGATTTTGGACGGTCTCTTCTGCGATTACAATTCTGCATACTTGTCCTAATAAGCTCACAAGTAAATGATTGATTCACTACATCTATGCTTGCCTTGTCATATTTGTTGTCAATATTCTTTTAGGGTGGACCACCCTGTTTCTAAATCTTTGGAACCGTAGACCTGAGTGAATAGTATTTCTCTATGTGATCTCTTCCATCATGTGTGGGTAACGAACACTACATTGTATAGAAAGAAAGTGTCATTTCCAGCTTTTACATAGGTTTCGATCTTATACATGGAATACAATCTGCCTACTTGCTTTGTGTCGCACTACCAACACTCCACCCTTGAAGCTAAACATTCGCCACTCATAATTGCTTAGTTTATTTGTTCAAATCTGAATTTCATATGATTCTAATGTTCCTACTTCAGTTTTGAAATGTGTGCCTACCTGTTATAGAGACATAAGGGTTTGTATTTACGTGTGTGGTCCAGTCGGACGGTTGGGGAGGTGAACTTTGCATATCACGAGGGGTTTATAGGAGACACTCTCGAGTTGAATCCATAATGCATTCCATAGATAATCTGACTACTTTTTATGTTTTCATGAATCTCAGATTCTAAACAGCATCATAATGATTATGAGCTTGCGCGCATGAAAAGAATAAAGCAGAACAATGCCATGGCTGTCAAACTTGGCATTAAGGGACTGAAATCAAGTCTGGATGCAATGCAATGCAAATGCTCTCCACCTACAGATTCATGCTCAAAATATGATCCTAACAGTGATTCTGAGTCAGAGGGAGACCTAAGTCAATGTAGCTCCCTAGTGGAGGATTCAGAGGAAGATGCCCTATCTTATTCACCCATCAAGGTACTTGCTCTAACTTTCCAAGGTTACATTGCTCGCACATATCTTACAACTGATGCTTTGCATTGCTTCTACTTTGTTGAACTGCCATTAGCTTAGTTTACACATCGTGTATGTGAATACGCCCTGCCTATCCATTTTCAGTACATATTCCATCTGTCATCATACCATATTTATCCATTCAAATGTTGTTCTTGTGTATCAGACGTTCAAAAGGAAGAGGGCGATTGCTGATCGTGGAGGAGCACAAGCAAAGTATTTGGAAAAGGTAGTGGCACCTGATAAATCAAATAGCCCATTAGGTGTAGTTGCAATATCACCTGACCCACAAAATACCCCAATTCTAGCAGACTCTAGCCTACTACACTGGTCATTTCTGATGCCCCAACTCAGCAGACCCCAACTGCAGCAAGCAGTATGATTATGCCGGTTGACATAGCACCATTGTCTGACATAAAACCCCATTCCAAAAAAGAATACACCAAATCCAGTTGCCAAATCCTTTTTGAACCGAGAGAGCCCCAATTGCAGCAAATAGGACCCCTGTTCCATTTCTTCCTAGTTTAGAAGACGAAGCTTATGTTGTTGTCGGGAACTTTGTGCGCATCTTTCCTTCATGGAAAGATTATACATGAACACGTAACAATTTCCAGTCTTCCTCCACAACTTACGCGTAAGTAATGTACTAATGTTATTCATGGTCATTACTGCATATGTTTCTGCTGAGAGAAGACACAAGATCTCATTCTTTTAAATAGGCGAGGAGCAAACTGGATTGTAATGACGAGCAAGAGTTGGTTGTGCTTTTCAAGCACTCGTTGATGAAGTATCGTTCCTACCTGAGGCAAGCGCACTTCGATGGCAAGCCTCTGAACGAAATTTCTGTAAAGTCTCCGGTGCTACATTTATCTGACGGTGACTGGAATAATCTTGTTACACATTGGTCTCAGCTGCAGCGTAAGGTACTGTCTATGATGTCACATCACAATTTGAACTACATTTCTGCATTTGCCTTAATGTCTCACTTGTACGAAAACTGTTAGCAAAAGAACATACGTTCTCAAGGGACCACAGAATCTCGCAACTATACTGCACACTGCATTGCTCTTGTGAGTACCTCTTGCCCTGTATGACCATACTTACTTTCATAGCTATTTGATTATGTAGCATCACTGCACATGTTAGCCTCGTAATCGTCCATTTGGTGGAAATTATAAGATCCGTATGGACACTTACACAAATTTAGAATCAACCCAATGCTTTTGAAGAGGTTTAGCTCTGCAGTCCTCTTGTAAGGACTGAACATGGTCTATCACTGTACTTACATTAACAGCTACTCCCTCCGTCCCATAATATAAGAATGTTTTATACAAGTACACCAGTGTTCAAAACACTCTTGTATTATGGGAAGAGGGATTGTTCATTTTGTAGCATTCGCATCTTATCTTCCTCGCCCACCATTTACTAAAAAGATCAAATCTATATTTAATCTTACCAACAAGTAGAATACCTGAGACAATGCCGGTCTGAAGTGTAGCCCATTGCTCTTGTCGTACATTTTGTCCTCAGAACGCTTGTACTTCCGAGGATTGGTAGTTGATTATGTAGCATCAATCTGCATCTTATCTTCATTATCTTCTATCCCTTCGGTATTATCATATCTATAATTACTCTCTACAAAATGTAGAGTACAGGCAATGCTTATGAAGAAGATTACGTGCTGAAATTCTTGAGTTATCCTTCCCTTGACATGGAGAAGGGCATTATAAAGCCGGTGTTAGCTGTTAATGTAAGTCAGTCCTTCTAAAGCCTTTATCCTCAACTGCTGTTTAATTTGCTCATACTCCCTATCGTTTACTGCTGTTTAGTTTGCTGTTTCTACCAAAATGCATGTTCGTAAGAACCGTAAGTTCTAAGTTTTACTTGTAAAAACCAAATTTATTATTCATACCATGCACATTACTTAATACTCCCTATATGTATGCTTGGTTTTGTGGATCTATAATCCAGTGTGTGGTGAAGCAGCCCACGTTTGCACCTTGTCATCTCCTGTTTTATCTTACTGATGTGGCTAATGATATGAAAAACATGCCATGCACATTATCCAAAATAGATACAATGATTTTCTTTGCCCTTCATCTATGCTTGTTATGTTGACATGGTAATCCAGTAGTGTGGTGAAGCTCCCCGCATTATGAACAATGCAAAATTATGCTATTGATATTTTGAACTTACTCTTTATTTTTCTAATTTGAAATTGGATAGAATTGACAGAACAGTTATCATCTTTGTTTATACACGTGCAAAACCTGTCATCTCTCTGCTTTGTTTTAGGGTGATATGCCTGATGGCATGCACAAGTCTGCTGAAGGCTGTGAGACAAACCCAACATATATTGTAGCAAAGAAGGCAAAACATCTCGAAGATAGCGAGACAACCCCAAAGTCTTGTCTTGATGCAGTATTCAATTTACTTGAGACTAACAGTCAGACAAGCTCACAGAATTCGTTATGCGAATCAGTTCGACTTCTTGGTCCCATGTTCTAGCGAAAGGCATTACGCAACTCAACTTCGACTTGAAGTCCTATCTCTAAGAAAGATTGCGGAGAACACCAATGAGAACCTCATCGCTAAACAGCTACACATGGAAGCTATGACCGACATGCTAGGCGGTCTCACAGCCTTGCTCAAGGCTTTTGCGGCAGTTCCCCATAAGGCTAACCTTTCTTGAACTGTCTTGGAAGTGGTCTCGGTTCAAGATTATTTTGTTACTGCTGCAATGGTGCCCGAGCTTTTGTAATTTGCTTCTTCGTTGCACTTTATGATCCTTTGGTGGCGAACTTGATGCCCAAAGGATGTAATATACCTTAAATCCTTTATTGTATAGTGTAGGTTTATTCTTAGTTACTATGCCATAATTTCTTTATTGTATAGAGTAGGTTTGTTCTTAATTCCTACTAGTTACTGCCATCATTAAGCTATCTGAAAAAAAATCAGATGTAGTCGATCGGGCGAAACATTCGATAACGGGCTAGGTTTTTAGCGGGCCACAATTGGGCGGCTGCGTCTTTCTTGGGCCCGAATGATTGGGGCCTTCACACATTGCGCCAGCCCAAACTTACACCGCCAATATTTTAGTTGGGCCTTTTGTCGACCAGTAGCTTAGTTTGGCCCGAGTAGCGTTGGGCCATTAACGAGCTGAATATTGTATTGGCTGTTACGGCGAGATGAAACCACGGGCCTTTAGCAGCCAAAATGCATGTTGGGCCTCAATTTTCACTAGTCATCGACGGGCCTTGACGAGGCTGAAATGTAGACCGGCCGTTATGGGCCCGATTAGCTCACGGGCCGTTACCGGGCGAAACATATCTCGGGCCTTAGTTGGCCCATCGATATCATGGGCCTTTAAGAGGCCAAAAGCTTAATCTGAGGCATCAACGGGCGAATTACGCGACAGGCCTTTAACAGGCCCAAAGTCACGTTGGGCTTAATCGCTGCCACCTTTAGCACGGGCCGTTAGTGGGCCCGATGTCCCGTTGGACCATATATGGCCCACGGGCAGCACGGGCCATTCCCAGGCCGAAAGTCACACCGGCTGAAATGGGCCCATGTCTACATCAGGCCTAAAAGGCCGGAAGTCACTGGGCTGTAGTTGGGCCCGAATATTTGGCGAACAATTAACGGGCCAGATCTGGCTTCGGGCCGCAAATGGGCCCAAATATTGGGCGAACAATTAACGGGCCAGATCTGGCTTCAGGCCGTAAATGGGCCCAAATATTGGGCGAAAAATTAACGGGCCAGATCTGGTTTTGGGCTGTAAATGGGCCTTTATTAAGCAGGTCGTTATTGGGCTGGCCCACTAGTACCTGATTAAGTTCTACGGGCCTTTGACTGGGCCGAACTTTTTAACCTATATGGGCCTCTATTGGGCCCAGCCACGTGTCGACGTACCATAGGCATGTCTCCTCCAATGGACGGGCGACATCTGGCCCACTGACGAGCTGACAGGTGTTCCCTTCGGCCAATCAGAATTTTACACGTGGAAATTTCCCATTGGTCGGGGCTGTTAACGGGTTATCGGATCAAAAATCCGACCCGATAGCTTAACGACGTTCCGTTATGGTGGATGCCACGTGTTGGTCACCCTTGACGAAAGCACTTCTGTCACGCGCAATTTATCGTCATGGGAGTGGACACTTCCATGATGATAATTTTGGTAATGTCATGGAACACTTCTACGACAGCACAGGTATGACTATCTTGATTCTGTCATAAATTTGTCATGGATGTACATGCATGAACAAAAACGCGGCCTACTGTGACAAACACGTATCATCACGGAAGTGTCTTTTTTTGTAGTGCCATAAATGGATCGCTGGAGCTTGCACACTTTGTTAGCACCTTTTGGATCGACAAAACCTTCTGGTTGCATCATATACAACTCTTCTTCTTCAAGAAATCCATTCAGGAATGCAGTTTTGACATCCATTTGCCAAATTTCATAATCATAAAATGCGGCAATTGCTAACATGATTTGGACAGACTTAAGCATCGCTACGGGTGAGAAAGTCTCATTGTAGTCAACCCCTTGAACTTGTCGAAAACCTTTTGCAACAAGTCGAGCTTTGTAGACAATAACATTACCGTCATCGTCAGTCTTCTTCTTGAAGATCCATTTATTCTCTATGGCTTGCCGATCATCGGGCAAGTAAACCAAAGTCCATACTTTGTTCTCATACATGGATCCCATCTCAGATTTCATGGCCTCAAGCCATTTTGCGGAATCTGGGCTCACCATCGCTTCTTCATAGTTCGTAGGTTCGCCATGGTCAAGTAACATGACCTCCAGAATAGGATTACCGTACCACTCTGGTGCGGATCTTACTCTCGTTGACCTACGAGGTTTAGTAGTAACTTGATCTGAAGTTTCCTGATCAATATCACTAGCTTCCTCACTAATTGGTGTAGGTGTCACAGGAACTGGTTTCTGTGATGAACTACTTTCCAATGAGGGAGCAGGTACAGTTACCTCACCAAGTTCTACTTTCCTCCCACTCACTTCTTTCGAGAGAAACTCCTTCTCTAGAAAGGATCCATTTTTAGCAACAAATGTCTTGCCTTCGGATTTGTGATAGAAGGTGTACCCAACAATTTCCTTTGGGTATCCTATGAAGACACATTTCTCCGATTTGGGTTCGAGCTTATCAGGTTGAAGCTTTTTCACATAAGCATCGCAGCCCCAAACTTTAAGAAACGACAACTTTGGTTTCTTGCAAAACCACGGTTCATAAGGCGTCGTCTCAACTGATTTAGATGGTGCCCTATTTAACGTGAATGCAACCGTCTCTAAAGCATAACCCCAAAACTATAGCAGTAAATGAGTAAGAGACATCATAGATTGCACCATATCTAGTAAAGTACGATTACGACATTCGGACACACCATTACGCTGTGGTGTTCCGGGTGGCGTGAGTTGGAAAACTATTCCGCATTGTTTCAAATGAAGACCAAACTCGTAACTCAAATATTCTCCTCCACGATCAGATCGTAGAAACTTTATTTTCTTGTTACGATGATTTTCCACTTCACTCTGAAATTCTTTGAACTTTTCAAATGTTTCAGACTTATGTTTCATTAAGTAGATATACCCATATCTGCTCAAATCATCTATGAAGGTGAGAAAATAACGATACCCGCCGCGAGCCTCAATATTCATCGGACCACATACATTAGTATGTATGATTTCCAACAAATCTGTTGGTCGCTCCATTGTTCCGGAGAACGGCGTTTTAGTCATCTAGCCCACGAGGCATGGTTCGCCAGTACCAAGTGATTCCAAAAGTCCATCAGTATGGAGTTTCTTCATGCGCTTTACACCAATATGACCCAAACGGCAGTGCCACAAATAAGTTGCACTATCATTATCAACTCCGCATCTTTTGGCTTCAACATTATGAATATGTGTATCACTACTGTCGAGATTCAACAAAAATAGACCACTCTTCAATCGTGCATGACCATAAAAGATATTACTCATATAAATAGAACAACCATTATTCTCAGATTTAAATGAATAACCGTCTCGCATCAAACAAGATCCAGATATAATGTTCATGCTCAACGCTGGCACCAAATAACAATTATGTAGCTCTAAAACTAATCCCGAAGGTAGATGTTGAGGTAGCATGCCAACGACGATCGCACCGACTTTGGAACCATTTCCCACGCGCATCGTCACATCATCCTTAGCCAATCTTCGCTTAATCCGTAGTCCCTGTTTCGAGTTGCAAATATTAGCAACAGAACTAGTATCAAATACCCAGGAGCTACTGCGAGCTTTAGTAAGGTACACATCAATAACATGTATATCACATATACCATTGTTCATCTTGCCATCCTTCTTATCCGCCAAATACTTGGGGCAGTTCCGCTTCCAGTGGCCAATCCCTTTGCAGTAGAAGCACGCAGTCTCAGGCTTAGGTCCAGACTTGGGTTTCTTCTCCTGAGCAGCAACTTGTTTGCCGTTCTTCTTGAAGTTCCCCTTCTACTTCCCTTTACCCTTTTTCTTGAAACTAGTGGTCTTGTTGACCATCAACACTTGATGCTCCTTGGTTTCTACCTCCGCAGCCTTTAGCATCGCGAAGAGCTCGGGAATTGTCTTATCCATCCCTTGCATATTATAGTACATCACAAAGCTCTTATAGCTTGGTGGCAGTGATTGAAGAATTATGTCAATGACACTATCATCTGGAAGATTAACTCCCAATTGAATCAAGTGATTATTATACCCAGACATTTTGAGTATATGTTCACTGACAGAACTATTCTACTCCATCTTAAAGCTGTAGAACTTATTGGAGACTTCATATCTCTCAATCCGGGCATTTGCTTGAAATATTAACTTCAACTCCTGGAACATCTCATATGCTCCATGACGTTCAAAACATCGTTCAAATCCCAGTTCTAAGCTGTAAAGCTAGGCACGCTGAACTATCGAGTAGTCCTCAGCTTTACTCTGCCAGACGTTCTTAACGTCACCATCAGCATCTGCAGCAGGCCTAGCACCCAGCGGTGCTTCGACGACGTAATTCTTCTATGCAGCAATGAGGATAATCCTCAAGTTACGGACCCAGTCCGTGTAATTGCTACCATCATATTTCAACTTAGCTTTCTCAAGGAACGCATTAAAATTCAACGGAACAACAACACGGGCCATCTATCTACAACAGCATAGACAAGCAAAGTACTATCAGGTACTAAGTTCATGATAAATTAAAGTTCAATTAATCATATTACTTAAGAACTCCCACTTAGATAGACATCCATCTAATCATCTAAGTGATCACGTGATCCAAATCAACTAAACCATGTCCGATCATCATGTGAAATGGAGTAATTTTCAATGGTGAACATCACTATGTTGATCATATCTACTATATGATTCACGCTCGACCTTTCGGTCGTGTTCTGAGGCCATATCTGCATATGCTAGGCTCGTCAAGTTTAACCCGAGTATTTCTGCGTGTGCAAAACTGGCTTGCACCCGTTGCATGTGAACATAGAGCTTATCACACCCGATCATCACGTGGTGTCTCGGCACGACGAACTTCCGCAACGGTGCATACTCAGGGAGAACACTTGTACCTTGAAATTTAGTGAGAGATCATCTTATAGTGCTACCGTCAATCAAAGCAGAATAAGATGCATAAAGGATAAACATCACATGCAATCAATATAAGTGATATGATATGGCCATCATCATCTTGTGCCTTTGATCTCCATCTCCAAAGCACCGTCATGATCACCATCGTCACCGGCTTGACACCTTGATCTCCATCGAAGCATCGTTGTCGTCTCGCCAACTATTGCTACTACGACTATCGTTACCGCTTAGTGATAAAGTAAAGCAATTACAGTGCGATTGCATTGCATACAATAAAGCGACAACCATATGGCTCCTGCCAGTTGCCGATAACTTCGTTACAAAACATGATCATCTCATACAAAAAATATAGCATCATGCCTTGACCATATCACATCACAACATGCCCTGTAAAACAAGTTAGACGTCCTCTACTTTGTTGTTGCAAGTTTTACGTGGCTGCTACGGTCAGAGCAAGAACCGTTCTTACCTACGCATCAAAACCACAACGGTATTTCTTCAAGTTAGTGCTGTTTTAACCTTCAACAAGGACCGGGCGTAGTCACACCCGATTCAGCTAAAGTTGGAGAAACTGACACCCGCCAGCCACCTGTGTGCGAAGCACGTCGGTAGAACCAGTCTCGCGTAATGTCGGTCCGGGCCGCTTCATCCAACAACACCGCCGAATCAAAGTATGACATGCTGGTAAGCAGTATGACTAGTATCGCCCACAACTCACTTGTGTTCTACTTGTGCATATAACATCTACGATAAACCTGGCACGGACACCACTTTTGGGGAACGTAGTAATTTCAAAAAAAATTCCTATGCACATGCAAGATCATGGTGATGCATAGCAACGAGAGGGGAGAGTGTTGTCTACGTACCCTCATAGACCGTAAGCGGAAGCGTTATGACAACGCGGTTGATGTAGTCGTACGTCTTCACGATCAACCGATCCTAGCACTGAAGGTACGTCACCTCAATGGACTGCACACGTTCATCTCGGCGACGTCCCACGAACTCACGATCCAGTAGAGCTTCGAAGGAGAGCTTCTTCAGCACGACGATGTGATGACGATGATGATGAAGTTACCGGCGCAGGGCTTCGCCTAAGCACCGCTACGATATGACCGAGGTGGATTATGGTAGAGGGGGGCACTACACATGGCTAAGAGATCAATGATCAACTTGTGTGTCTATGGGGTGCCCCCCTCCCCCGTATATAAAGGAGTGGAGGAGGGGGAGGGGCCGGCCCTCCTAGGCGCGCCCCAAGGGGAGTCCTACTCCCACTGGGAGTAGGATTCCCCCCTTCCCTAGTTGGACTAGGAGAGAAGGAAGGGGAAGGAGGGAAGAAGGAAAGGGGGGCCGGCCCCCCTCCCAATTCGGATTGGGCTTGGGGGGGGGCTCATTTGCTCCTTTCCCCTCTTTTCCACTAAGGCCCATATACCTCCCGGGGGTTTCCGGTAAACTCCGGGTGCTCCGGTATATTCCCGATCTCACCCAGAACCATTCCGATGTCCAAATATAGTTGTCCAATATATCGATCTTTATGTCTCGACCATTTCGAGACTCCTCGTCATGTACGTGATCATATCTGGGATTCCGAAATACCTTCGGTACATCAAAACACATAAACTCATAATACCGATCGTCACCGAACGTTAAGCGTGCGGACCCTACGGGTTCGAGAACTAGGTAAACATGACTGATACATGTCTTCGATCAATAATCAATAGCGGAACCTGGATGCTCATATTGGTTCCTACATATTCTACAAAGATCTTTATCGGTCAAACCGCATAACAACATACGTTGTTCCCTTTGTCATCGGTATGTTACTTGCCCGAGATTCGATCGTCGGTATCTCAATACCTAGCTCAATCTTGTTAACGACAAGTCTCTTTACTCGTTTCGTAATGCATCATCCCGCAACTAACACATTAGTCACAATGCTTGCAAGGCTTATAGTGATGTGCATTACCAAGAGGGCCCAGAGATACGTCTCCGACAATCGGAGTGACAAATCCTAATCTCAATCTATGCCAACTCAACAAGTACCATCGGAGACACCTGTAGAGCACCTTTCTAATCACCCAGTTACGTTGTGACGTTTGGTAGCACACAAAGTGTTCCTCCGGTAATCGGGAGTTGCATAATCTCATAGTCATAGGAACATGTATAAGTCATGAAGAAAGCAATAGCAGTAAACTAAAACGATCAAGGGCGCGGAATGGGTCAAGTCAATCACATCATTCTCCTAATGATGTGATCCCGTTTATCAAATGACAACTCATGTCTATGGCTAGGAAACTTAACCATCTTTGATCAACGAGCTAGTCAAGTAGAGGCATACTAGTGACACTCTGTTTGTGTATGTATTTACACATGTAATATGTTTCCGGTTAATACAATTCTAGCGTGAATAATAAACATTTATCATGAAATAAGGAAATAAATAATAACTTTATTATTGCCTCTAGGGCATACTTCCTTCACAGTGTGCCATGCTTTACGGCTTAGAACCGGGACTTCAACGACGTTTTGAACGTCATGGAGCATATGAGATGTTCCAAGAGTTGAAGTTCATATTTCAATCAAATGCCTGGATTGAGAGATATGAAGTCTCCAATAAGTTCTACAGCTGCAAGATGGAGGAGATTAGTTCTGTCAGTGAACATATACTCAAAATGTCTGGGTATAACAATCACTTGATTCAACTGGGAGTAAATCTTCCTGATGATAGTTCCATTGACAGAATTCTTCAATCACTACCACCAAGCTACAAGAGCTTCGTGATGAACTATAACAAGCAAGGGATGGATAAGAAAATTCCCGAGCTCTTCGTGATGCTAAAGGCTGCGGAGGTAGAAATCAAGAAGGAGCATCAAGTGTTGATGGTCAACAAGACCACCGGTTTCAAGAAAAAGGGTAAAGGGAAGAAATGGAACTTCAAGAAGAACGGAAAGCAAGTTGCTGCTCAAGTGAAGAAGCCCAAATCTGGACCTAAGCCTGAGACTGAGTGTTTCTACTACAAAGGGACTGGTCACTGGAAGCGGAACTGCCCCAAGTATTTGGCGGATAAGAAGGATGGCAAGGTGAACAAAGGTATATGTGATATACATGTTATTGATGTGTACCATACTAATGCTCGCAGTAGCACCTGGGTATTTGATACTGGTTCTGTTGCTAATATTTGCAACTCAAAACAGGGACAATGGATTAAGCGAAGATTGGCTAAGGACGAGGTGACGATGCGCGTGGGAAATGGTTCCAAAGTCGATGTGATCGCCGTCAGCACGCTACCTCTACATCTACCTTCGGGATTAGTTTTAGACCTGAATAATTGTTATTTGGTGCCAGCGTTGAGCATGAACATTATATCTGGATCTTATTTGATACGAGACAGTTATTCATTTAAATCTGAGAATAATGGTTGTTCTATTTATATGAGTAATATCTTTTATGGTCATGCACCCTTGAAGAGTGGTCTATTTTTGTTGAATCTCGACAGTAGTGATACACATATTCATAATATTGAAGCCAAAAGATGTAGAGTTGATAATGATAGTGCAACTTATTTGTGGCACTGCGGTTTGGGTCATATTGGTGTAAAGCGCATGAAGAAACTCCATTCTGATGGACTTTTGGAATCACTTGATTATGAATCACTTGGTACTTGCGAACCATGCCTCATGGGCAAGATGACTAAAACTCTGTTCTCTGGGAAAATGGAGTGAGCAATAGATTTATTGGAAATCATACATACTGATGTATGTGGTCCAACGAATATTGAAGCTCGCAGCGGGTATCATTATTTTCTCACCTTCACAGATGATTTGAGCAGATATGGGTATATCTACTTAATGAAACATAAGTTTGAAACATTTGAAAAGTTCAAAGAATTTCAGAGTGAAGTGGAGAATCATCGTAACAAGAAAATAAAGTTTCTACAATCTGATCATGGAGGTGAATATTTGAGTTACGAGTTTGGTCTTCATTTGAAACAATGCGGAATAGTTTCGCAACTCACGCCACCCGGAACACCACAGCGTAATGGTGTGTCCGAACGTCGTGACCGCACTTTATTAGATATGGTGCAATCTATGATGTCTCTTACTGATTTACCGCTATCATTTTGGGGTTATGCTTTAGAGACGGCTGCATTCACGTTAAATAGGGCACCATCGAAATCCGTTGAGACGACGCCTTATGAACTGTGGTTTGGCAAGAAACCAAAGTTGTCGTTTCTTAAAGTTTGGGGCTGCGATGCTTATGTGAAAAAGCTTCAACCTGATAAGCTCAAACCCAAATCGGAGAAATGTGTTTCCATAGGATACCCAAAGGAGACTGTTGGGTACACCTTCTATCATAGATCCGAAGGCAAGAAATTTGTTGCTAAGAATGGATCCTTTCTAGAGAAGGAGTTTATCTCGAAAGAAGTGAGTGGGATGAAAGTAGAACTTGATGAGGTAACTGTACCTGCTCCCTTATTGGAAAGTAGTTCATCACAGAAATCAGTTCTTGTGATCCCTACATCAATTAGTGAGGAAGCTGATGATAATTATCATGAAACTTCAGATCAAGTTACTACCGAACCTCATGGGTCAATCAGAGTAAGATCCGCACCAGAGTGGTACGGTAATCCTATTCTGGAGGTCATGTTACTAGACCATGATGAACCTATGAACTATGAGGAAGCGATGATGAGCCCAGATTCCGTGAAATGGCTTGAGGCCATGAAATGTGAGATGGGATCCATGCATGAGAACAAAGTGTGGACTTTGGTTGACTTGCCCGATGATTGGCAAGCCATAGAGAATAAATGGATCTTCAAGAAGAAGACTGACGCTGACGGTAATCTTAGTGTCTACAAAGCTCGACTTATCGCGAAAGGTTTTTGACAAGTTCAAGGAGTTGATTACAACGAGACCTTCTCACCCGTAGCGATGCTTAAGTCTGTCCGAATCATGTTAGCAATTGCTGCATTTTATGATTATGAAATTTGGCAAATGGATGTAAAGACTGCATTCCTGAATGGATTTCTGGAAGAAGAGTTGTATATGATGCAACCTAAAGGTTTTATCAATCCAAAGAGTGCTAACAAAGTGTGCAAGCTCCAGCGATCCATTTATGGACTGGTGCAAGCATCTCGGAGTTGGAATAAACGTTTTGATAGTGTGATCAAAGCATATGGTTTTATACAGAGTTTTGGAGAAGCCTATATTTACAAGAAAGTGAGTGGGAGCTCTGTAGCATTTCTAATATTATATGTGGATGACATATTGTTGATTGGAAATGATATAAAATTTCTGGATTGCATAAAAGGATACTTGAACAAGAGTTTTTCAATGAAAGACCTCGGTGAAGCTACTTATAGATTGGGCATCAAGATCTATAGAGATAGATCAAGACGCTTAATTGGACTTTCACAAAGTACATACCTAGATAAAGTTTTGAAGAAGTTCAAAATGGATCAAGCAAAGAAAGGGTTCTTACCTATGTTACAAGGTGTGAAGTTGAGTCAGACTCAATGCCCGACCACTTCAGAAGATAGAGAGAAAATGAAAGATGTTCCCTATTGAGGGAGTCCTGTATTAGGGGGTGTCCGGATAGCCGGACTATGACCTTTGGCCGGACTCCTGGACTATGAAGATACAAGATTGAAGACTTCGTCCCGTGTCCAGATGGAACTTTCCTTGGCGTGGAAGGCAAGCTTGGCGATACGGATATGTAGATATCCTACCATTGTAACCGACTCTGTGTAACCCTAACCCTATTCGGTGTCTATATAAACCGGAGGGTTTTAGTCCGTAGGACGAACAACAATCATACCATAGGCTAGCTTCTAGGGTTTAGCCTCTCTGATCTCGTGGTAGATCTACTCTTGTACTACCCATATCATCAATATTAATCAAGCAGGAGTAGGGTTTTACCTCCATCGAGAGGGCCCGAACCTGGGTAAAAACATCGTGTCCCTTGTCTCCTGTTACCATCCGCCTAGACGCACAGTTCGGGACCCCCTACCCGAGATCCGCCGATTTTGACACCGACATTGGTGCTTTCATTGAGAGTTCCTCTGTGTCGTTGCCGTTAGGAAGGATGCCTCATCCCGTCTTTAAAGATGGCACTGTTGCTAAAGAAGCTTTGGCTGTCGGCCAAACTCTCCGGCTAGGCGGTTTTCTTATGACCGCCTGTTCGGCCGCCGCGTCGATGATGACTTCTCGGGTCATCGAAAGCAATCTTCACGTTAACTCGGAGCTCGCCGAGCAGTTAGATCCGCTGGAGCTCTCTTCCTTAAACGAGCTCTTGGATCGCATCGCCGCCCTGGGAGTCTCTACAGACTATGATCAGATTGGGCCTAAACCCGATCTGAGAGAGATTAACTCTCCCCAGGTTACCCACCACGTTGCTATGGTAGAGGAACAATACGGCAACCCTTCTCCCATCTTAAGGACTAGCTACGTCCGGATTCCCAATCCCTCCATGCCGGATTCCTGCGGAGGAGAGGACGTCACTCAAGCCCTGAACCTAAAGTCAGGCAGCGAGCTAGATTCATTGGATAACATCCAAGAATCAAAGCTTCCAAGTTCGGAAGCTCCTTGGTCCTTAAGTCTAAGATTGGGTGCGGTTCCGGATTTAATTCCACCCGCCCACCCAAACATAAGCGACCTATCTCAAATTCGGCAAGAGCCCGCAGAAACAGTACACCGTTACTGGGCCAGATTCCTCCTGGTTATGGACAGGATAAAGGACTGCCGCGAGGAGGACACAATCTCATTATTCTGCAATAATTGCACGGACAACGGGATCCTCAACGCTATAAGTCGCCGTGACATTACACGCTTTGCCGACTTGGCATCCATAGTACGAAAATCTTGTGCGATTAAAGCGCTGAAAACCGAAGCAAGATTTTGGGACAATCCGCCTTGAACACAACCCATCCAAAATAAAAGGGTGCATCATCGCCAGCACACAGGTTAAATACCAAAAGCAAAAACCCTCTATAGGGCATGGAACCGTCTTTGGAGGGATGGCTCAATGGACCCTGTAAAATTCATAGTACAGAGGGCGCCACTCCAACTCATAGCCTTAGAGCACGTTGGATACTACGGCAGGTGGCCAAATGTGGCGAAGAGCTTCTAGCTCTAGAGCACCAACCCAGGGATACCAGTACGATATTAACAGTCTTCGAGGCTTTTGCGTCAAATAATATGCAGAAACGAACACTCCGTAGCCTTGCCGAAGTCTACCAAGTAGCAACAATAAACCCATGGAGTGACACGGCTATTACCTTTAATGCCAGGTGGCGAACCTAAATTCGAACAGCGAGCACCGGCCGCATTGGTCCTCGGTCCGATAGTGGGCGGCTTTACGCCTTACCAAGGTACTCATGGGCGGTGGCAGCGGATTGAACCTCATTCTGAGAAACCCTCCAAAAATGGAAATAGATTGGAGCCGCATTGAGCGAAGCAGCACAACCTTTAGAGGAATAATCCCCAGTCGGGAAGCACGCTGTACAGGAAAAATCACACTGGATGTGATGTTCGGCAAGCCGGATAATTACAGGTCCGAGGAGGTCACGTTCCAAGTGGCCCCGTTCAGCAGCGGATACCACGCTCTATTAGGGCAAGAGGCATTCACAATTTTCCAAGCTATACCCCATTATGGGTACATGAAGCTCAAAATGCCCGGGCCCAACGGAATCATCACTCTTGCTAGTGACCCGGACATTGCACTCCGCGCCGAAAATAAGACAGCCGCACTAGCCCTTGAGGCACTATCTGAAGCCCTAGCGGCCGAGGAACTCACTGCGCTGCGCTCCACGGTGAATAGGGACGATGTGATACTCGATAAGAGATCCAAGTCCACTTCCTTCAAACCAGCGGACGAAATAGTCAAATTCCAAGTCCATCCAGCGGACCCTACAAAAACGGCCTCCATCGGGGCACAATTAAATCCTGATGTAGATGCCGCACTAAGAGAATTCCTCTGTGAAAATTGGGACATTTTGCACGGCACCCTTCGGACATGCCAGAATCCCACGCCGACCGGCCGAGCACAGCCTAAACATCCTAAAAGGGTTCAAGCCGACCAAACAGGCTCTTGGTGTTTCTTTGAACCCAAGAGACAGCCATGGGAGAGGAGCTAGCGAAACTATTGGAGGCGGATTCATCGTAAATATAAAACATCAAACTGGCTAGCAAACCTGGTGATGGTACCAAGAAGGACAAATCTGGCGCCTATCGTCGATTTCAAGGACCTCAACAAGGCTTGCACAAAGGATCCCTTCCCTCTCCGCATTGATCAAATCATCGACGCTACCGCAGGACACGATTCATTGTGTTTCCTCGGCGCATACTCCGGCTACCACCAAATTAAGATGGCAGAGCTGACCAAGCCGCAACAGCATTCATCACTCCATACGCCCATTCGCTTCAAAGACAATGCCCTTTGGGCTCAAAAGCGCTTGCGCAACATATCAGCGCATGATTCAGACATGTCTGGCAAACCAGATCGGCAAAACAGTGGAGTCATACGTAGACGATGTGGTCGTCAAAAGCAAGCACGTCGAAACTCTAGTAGACGACTTGAGGCTCACATTCGATAATCTCCGAACACATGACATTAAGCTCAACCCGGAAAAATGCGTTTTCGGCGTACCAGCCGGAAAGCTCTTAGGCTTCATTATATCCGGTAGAGGAATTGAAGCAAATCCAGCCAAGATCCGAGCTCTGTCACAATTGGATATCCCAAAAGACCTCAATCAAACACAAAAATTGACTGGATGCGTGGCGGCTCTAAGCCGCTTCATCTCCCGTTTGGGAGAAAAGGCATTACCCCTTTATCACCTCCTCCGACGCCTTTTGAACACTTGGTGGGCCGGATGCCACGGCCGGACTTGAAGAAATAAAAGCCATATTGGCAGCAAACACGGTCTGGCGCGCCCAACATGGGCGAACCAATGCTATTATACATCGCGGCAACTCATCAAGTTGTAAGCGCGGTGCTCGTTGTCGAGCGAAAACGGACGGACACAAGTTCCCCTTCAAAAACCAGTTTACTACATGTCCACTGTCCTAACTCCATGCAAGTCACGGTACCCGCATTATCAAAAGATAGCGTACGCGGTGTTTATGGCATCCCGGAAGCCGCGACACTACTTTCAAGAGTGTTCAATAACAGTAGCCTCTGAAGTACCCCTTGACGACATTATAAACAACCGCGACGCGACGGGCCGGATTGCCAAATGGGCCATTGAGCTCCTTCTGTTCGACATAACCTATAAGCCACGCAGAGCTATTAAGTCGCAGGTTTTGGCCGACTTCGTCGCTGAATGGACCGAAGCCGAACTCCCTAAAGAGTATGGCGCATATTCCAACTGGATAATGCACTTCGACGGCTCCAAAATGTTGGTTGGCCTAGGAGCTGGCGTCGTTCTGACGTCCCCAACCGGAGATACAGTTCAATACATACTCCAGATAATGTATACGGACTCCAACAACGCAGCCGAATACGAGGCCCTTCTACATGGTCTCCGGATGGCAGTCTCCATGGGCATTCAACGCCTAGAAGTGCGCGGGGATTCGAACCTCGCGATATCCCAAATAAATGGAGACTTTGATGCCAAGGATCCAAAAACGGCAGCCTATCGCAATGTCGTCCTAAAAATGTCAGCTCGGTTTGAGGGGCTCGAATTTCACCATATAGCCCGGGATAACAACCAGGTAGCAGACGTGTTGGCACGCATCGGCGCAAAGCGCGATGCTGTCCCCCAAAACATCTTCCTAGAGAGGCTGTTCAAGCCATCCGTATTATGGGAGGGAGAGTCCGGAAATAACAACCCGGACCTAACCGCACTGCCCCACACCAAACATTCTGACACAGTTGGTGGTTCTACCAACGAAATAACACCCTCAACCCACATAATAATGGCAGTCATTGCCCCGTGGGCAGAACCATTCCTAGCCTACCTAACCAGGCAGGAACTTCCCGAGGACCAAAACGAGGCCCGCTGCATAGTGCGGCGATCTAAAGCCTATAAAGTCCATGAGGGAGAGCTTTATAAGAAAAGCACAACCGGAGTCCTTCAAAGGTGTATCTCCGAAGAGGAAGGGCGGAATCTTCTGGCTAAAATACATGCCAGACTCGGCGGGCACCACGCCGCAGCTCGGGCCCTTGTAGGCAAGGCCTTCCGTACAGGATTTTCTTGGCCGACGGCCCGGGCAGATGCTCAGGACTTAGTCCAACGATGCGTCGGATGCCAGCTCTTTGCTAATCAAAGCCACATGCCACCCACCACCCTCAAAACTATACCCATCACCTGGACCTTCGCGGTCTCGGGGCTTGACATGGTCGGACCCCTTAAAGGGGGAACCCACAAGCAAAAATACCTACTGGTCATGGTGGATAAATTCACCAAATGGATAGAGGCCAAGCCTGTCAAGACGGCCGAATCCGGACCGGTGATAGACTTCATATCACGGATCGTACACCGTTACGGTGACTCCCACAGCATCATCACTGATAACGGCATGAACTTTACGGCCGACAAGGTTAAACTCTGGTGCAAAAACATGGGCATTAAGCTCGACTACGCTTCAGTCTATCACCCTCAAACTAATGGTCAAGTTGAGCGAGCAAATGGTCTAATTATGAGAGGCATCAAACCCAGATCAATGCGGTCCCTCAAGGAATCTAACACGTACTGGGTAGAGGAGCTTGACTCCGTACTCTGGGGGCTGCGGACCACTCCGAATCGCACGACCGGATTCACACCATTCTTTATGGTATACGGCGCAGAGGCAGTTCTGCCCTGCGACATAATTCATGACTCACCTCGTGTGCGCATGTACGAAGAAAGAGAAGCCGAGCTCGATCGGCAGGACAGTTTGGACGCCTTGGAGGAGGAGCGTGACGTAGCAAAAGCCCGTTCCGCATTCTATCAACAGCAGGCTCGAAGATATCAAAGCAGAGAAGTACGGGCCAAAGCTTACAATGTTGGTGAATTAGTTCTACGCCTGCCAGACAAGAAAAAGGACAAACTCAAGCCCAAATGGGAAGGTCCCTTCATCATCGACCAAGTCCTGACTGGCGGAGCGTACCGTCTGCGAAATGCATCGGATAACCGACTTGAGCCGAACCCATGGAACGCAGCCCGTCTCCGAAGATTCTACGCCTAGCGCTGGATTTTGAGTTTGTGTCCTTCCTCCGTCTATATTTTATACATTAGCTGTCTTTTATTTCTCTCCTTCTCCCTCCTTTTTCTTGCAGCCTTTGGAGGCTCGTTTGCGCATTGTTCGCACACACTTGACACGCTACCCGCGCTCATTATACCTGGGGGCTTCTTTAACAGAAGCTTATTTATACGAGCTTTATGCCCAACACATGTGTCACACTTCCGCATGTACCTTTTATTCACCATTATATGCATCGATATGACTTAAGTTTTGGCCAAGCTGGGTTGCCTGGCTCCTGTGCTTACCCCTAGGGATGTAAACGGATCGAATTGGATCGGATAATGTTATACCATATCCTTTACCATATTTTTTGGTCGGATTCGGAGCGGAGCGGATAATGACCGGATGCGGATTCGAATGTGGATTATGTCGGACTATGGATTCGGAGCGGAAGCGGAGTAAATTCGGACCGGAAACGGACTATAATTATCGGATGATACGCGCAAAGACATGATTTATTGCTACTAAGCAAACAATATGAAAAGACGTTTTCATCTAAGCGCATAACAGTAGAGAGTGGCATTTTAAAGTTATAAATCACCAGTATAGCAATAATATGTAGTTCCGATAAGATGTGGATAGCATTACACATAGAGTCCAAGACAAAGGTCGTACTTAAGAAATACTTAATTCAATCGAAGTTTTTATTTATTATGAAAGACAAGTATCCGATCAAGTAGAAGCCGGTAATCATCCTTGATTTCTCTTCAACATGGTGTTCTTCCAATCCATTGGCATCACCCTGTGGGAATGAAAAGAGATATTAGATGCTACACTTGACAATCAGAGAAATTATTGATACTTAGCTATGGACAATTAAGTAGTTCGAATACACATGCGTCAATTCTGAGGTGTATATATCCACATGATTAATCTGTAACTTCTTTGTGTGTGTGTATATAGAGAGAAGAGAAACATCAAGCACCAGATATTGCATTGATGCACGTACTATACATACATGACTAATTCAATTATATTGATATCTGATCGGTAACTAGCAACATACATATTCAATCATGAGTACAGATGTATATATAAATGTAAATTTAACCTGATCGGCATGTGATTCGTAACTAGCAAGTAGCAGCACACATATAGAAGGCATATATTAGTAAAACTAATCCATAAGTGAAAAGAGGATACATGCTGGTAATATATACTAACATACATATGAGAATTGCCGGTATAACTGCATACCTGAACTTCTTGCTCCTGATGCTGTTTATCAGCCTCTTATTCAAGATCCGTTCCTTGATTATCCTATGTATCAGCAGCATGAAATTTAAGGAAAATATTGTTATTACTTAAAAGAAATAAAATAGCAGTAATGTTCAAGAGGCAATCAGACATACTTGCATAGCTAGCCTCTCCCCTAAAGTTGAAGTACTCATGGTATAATGGAAATTGTCATCATCACTACCAGCTTCTGCTTGTGACTACAAAGTCCAGGAAATATATTAGCATTAGATGATGTATAGGGAATTAATGATCATAAAGGAAAGTCCCTTGAAAAATTAGTAAGAGCGGTAGAGAGGGCAGGGCCTTACCTTTTAAATCAAGCTGTTCCTCAAGACTCATATTAGCAATAAGTGTTTCCACAACCTCCAGATCGTTCACAATAGAACCAAGTCTATCCCCTCATTTATTGTCATTTTTCCTAGATGCAGCAACCCAGTCCTTTGTACATATTAATGATTCTACCACATGGGGTTGAGACGATTGCGGAATGGATCAATAACACGACCACCGCAATCGAAAGCTGCTTCGAGGCAACAAGTGGACACTTGTATGGCCAAAACATCACGAGCAAGCATTGATAACACAGGATATACATCTTGATGTGTTTTCCACCATGATAAGATATCAAAGTTCTCAAAAGCAACCTTTGAAAGCCTTCTTGTAACTTCCGACATGTACTTATCCAAGTCGATTATCGCCATCATTAGCCCCATGAGTGCCTATTTGAGACGTAAAATAATCATCTTCATCTTCTACCATAAGATTAGTCACACCTTCTTGGGAAGTGGTAGTACAGCTAGGTCCATCGATTGCTCTGTGAATACTTAGAAGCATATGCTTGGTACATCCGCTTCACAGCAATAATCAACTCTTCTACTTTACCACGATACATTAGTTCCCCATGAACATTTCTCATGTAATGTTCAATTCCACTTCTCTTGTATCTAGGGTCAAGAAAGAAGGCAACCGCAAAAGCAAGATTTGACTTCCTCGAAGACTTATCAAATTTAGTTTGCATAGAAGCTGCCATCTTTTTAATAGTAGTATCACTACTTTTACGCCAACCGAAGTTAAAGCCTTGATCTCACGAAGCCTTTATAGAACAAGTTTGCTGTTGGATATTGATTACACGATAGCGAGTAGTGAGATCATCAAACTTCTTCAAGCATCTACAAAGAGTAAGCGCCTTGTCCCAATCATCAGGTGTTGGAGCAAACTTATCAAACTTCTTTTTGTCAATCTCATGCAACCTATCAAAGGCCTTCTTATAATATAGGGCATCACTCAACATGTGGTATGTAGAGTTCCACCTCGTTTGGACATCCAGCCGTAGACCTTTTTCTGTGGACAACCCACACTCAGATGCACACTTAAAGAATTCCTCCTCCAACAGAGGCGATGATTTTACTGCCAAAACAAATGCCTTAACACCCCAAACTGCATTTGAAATCTGATCAAGACCATCTCTAGCAACCAAATTAAGAACATGATTTGCACATCTCACATGAAAGAATTCACCATCACATACTAGAGGGGAATACTCTTTCAGTTTACTAATGACATGTTTAACACAAACTTCATTTGAAGATGCATTGTCCAAAGTAAGAGAAAACATTTTTTTCTCAATAAACCAGCGGAAAATGCAAGCAATAAATTCTCCAGACATGTTAAGACCAGTATGGCACCCTTCTACATGCATAAATTTGATGATCCTTTTCTGAATAATCCATTCATCATCAATCCAATGCACAGTGACACACATGTACCCTTTATTCTGATTTGATGTCCACATGTCCATTGTGGTGCTAAAATGACAGTTAATTGTTTTGAAATACTCATACAGCTTATCCTTTTCTGTTTCAAACATAGCCACTATTTCATTTCTAACAGTGTTACGGTTCTTCAGAGGAAATGAAGGGCGCAAGGATTTGATGAAGTCACGGAAGTATTCATGCTCAACAATATTGAAGGGATATTCATGCATGATTATTGCCAAGTGGAGCTTTCTCAAGGAAGACTCTTGATCGTACTTATAAGCCTCGGCACAAGCAGAACCATGTTCCTTCTTCTCTACTTTGAGCAACTGTTGGCTGACTTCACACTATGCATCTTAATATGGTTCAAGAAGACGATGTCCCATTCCTGCTATTTCTCTTTGCATCATAAGTGCAGTACTTGCATTTAGCCCATGCTTCCTTAACTTTCTTGCCATCTACCACCACCATCTTGAAAATTTTATCAAAATGGTCCCAACATTCTGATGTGGTCTTCTTTTGTTTCTTCCCTACAGGCTCATCGACTCCTGCATCCTGAATATTGCCCTCCAGATCAATCACTTCATTTGCAACTTCATTTCCACTGCCAATATTCAGCGGCTCTTCATCTTGACTTTCAGCTGGGGGTGATACAACCATATTGTGAACTGAACCTGCACTTGTTCTTTCAGATGTTGATCTTTTCCCCAATATCTTATTCAGACGATCTATAAAAAGAATAACAATACAAAAGTAATCGGTCACTTTTTAAAGATCAAAGGAATTAATATATGAGAAGGATCAGCAAGAAAGACATTAAACATCATAAATTCAGTGTTTTGTAGTCTATTAAGATAAAGCCTACTCGACTACTACAAACTTGCAATTGTCATGTATGGTTGTCGATCATGGCCGTGAGCAACACTGATTTTGCTCCGCGCGAATCTAAACTGGATAATACATGGGTGCCGAAGTGAAGTAGCATGCTGCAGTTTGCACAAGAATGAAGCCAACTTACACATGTGCTAGAATGTTTTCTATCTGATAAGTTGAACTAGCTGGGTGTGTCGGTTCAGTGTTTAAGTCAGGTTTGTGTTGACAAGTGGACTTGTATAAATGTTCAGGAATTTGTTCTACAGAAAAGGTTGGCTGAAAATGCGAATAAGAAAAGGGCAAGTGTTGGCCGGAACCAAATACTACTGCCTCTTTATGTCTCCTCTGTTTTTCAGTTACTCTGTTTTTCTTTGGAAGTCTGAAGCATACATCTTTCTGAAATACAGCATGTGTGTGAGTCCACAGAAAGTAGACAGAGGCAAGAGAGATTGTGAGGGTCTGACCATAAATACATTGATTCAGCAAGACGTGTAAGTGCAAGAAGCTAACCCAAGGCCCAAGCAAGCAAGCAATCGGATTCATTTCTAGAGCTGGCTACTGTATTCATTGCATCCAACCTGGTGAGTTTAGAGGAGTATGTGCGTACGTGCTAATGGTCACGTTCTATCGGCGACATCGATGGCGAACTGCGTCGACGCGGACCCACGTCGGATCCATGGAGACCGCCATCAAGGCGGCGGACGTTGACCATCATCGCTTCGGGCTGCCGATCATGGCGTGAAAGCGCCGCCACGCCTGTCGAGGCTCTGACGCTGGCGTGCGTTTTGGCGTGGTGTGGGCGTGCAACAGCTCACGGCGTCCATTGACAGCCGGACATGATCATAGATCATCGGTGCTTTACCTTGCGCGATACTATGTGCATCTACGAATTCACTTACCTCCGTTTTTGCACCAACCGATCGGGCCACGGCCACGGCATCTTTCACCATGGTTGAACCACGAGTACCGGACTATCGGAGAGATCGAGATGCGATCGGCGGCGGGAAAAGCAACAATGCAAGATGGCAATGGAGAGACCGAGAGAGGATAAGTATGCGCTATCGCCGTTGTGCTACCAATTTTACAAGCGGTGATTGCGTACGAGATTATGGTAGAGTATATCCTAGGGGCGATTGCAAATCAACAATTACTAACTTAAGTTGACATATGGACCGGGTCGTCTCGTCTGGGTCTGGGCTTATTTTATCGGATATAATCCGGTTTTCTTTCCTCGGATAATCCGCAAAAAATAGCGGATAATCCACATCCGTCGGATACTAGGGATACCATATCCGCTACCATATCCGTCGGATATCCGATTGATCGAAATCCGTATCCGCATCCATATCCGGCGGATACACGTAATTGCGTACCATATCCTCAAAAACGGATGCGGATGCGGATTCGGCGCGGAAATTATCCGTACCATTTACATCCCATCACCTGGCCCTTCGCGGTCTGGGGGCTTGACATGGTCGGACCCCTTAAAGGGGGAACCCACAAGCAAAAATACCTACTGGTCATGGTGGATAAATTCACCAAATGGATAGAGGCCAAGCCTGTCAAGACGGTCGAATCCGGACCGGTGATAGACTTCATATCACGGGTCGTACACCGTTACGGTGACTCCCACAGCATCATCACTGATAACGGCATGAACTTTACGGCCGACGAGGTTAAACTCTGGTGCAAAAACATGGGCATTAAGCTCGACTACGCTTCAGTCTATCACCCTCAAACTAACGGTCAAGTTGAGCGAGCAAATGGTCTAATTATGAGCGGCATCAAACCCAGATCAATGCGGTCCCTCAAGGAATCTAACACACACTGGGTAGAGGAGCTTGACTCCGTACTCCGGGGGCTGCGGACCACTCCGAATCGCACGACCGGATTCACACCATTCTTTATGGTATACGGTGCAGAGGCAGTTCTGCCCTGCGACATAATTCATGACTCACCTCGCGTGCGCATGTACGAAGAAAGAGAAGCCGAGCTCGATCGGCAGGACAGTTTGGACGCCTTGGAGGAGGAGCGTGACGTAGCAAAAGCCCGTTCTGCATTCTATCAACAGCAGGCTCGAAGATATCAAAGCAGAGAAGTACGGGCCAAAGCTTACAATGTTGGTGAATTAGTTCTACGCCTGCCACACAAGAAAAAGGACAAACTCAAGCCCAAATGGGAAGGTCCCTTCATCATCGACCAAGTCCTGACTGGCGGAGCGTACCGTCTGCGAAATGCATCGGATAACCGACTTGAGCCGAACCCATGGAACGCAACCCGTCTCCGAAGATTCTACGCCTAGCGTTGGATTCTGAGTTTGTCTCCTTCCTCCGTCTATATTTTATACATTAGCTGTCTTTTATTTCTCTCCTTCTCCCTCCTTTTTCTTGCAGCCTTTGGAGGCTCGTTTGCGCATTGTTCGCACACACTTGACGCGCTACCCGCGCTCATTATACCTGGGGGCTTCTTTAACAGAAGCTTATTTATACGAGCTTTATGCCCAACACATGTGTCACACTTCCGCATGTACCTTTTATTCACCATTATATGCATCGATATGACTTAAGTTTTGACCAAGCTGGGTTGCTGGCTCTGTGCTTACCCCTCGTTCCCATTGTTCGGCTAGGTGGTAAAGGGAGCACCTCTACGATTGTTACTGCCGGGTCAGTCGGATGTGTACCTCAGACTGGGTGAAGCCGAAAGCTAGCGTTCTTAAGAGAATATTCGGTCGGTGAACTAAAAGAAGATTCCTTACCTATTTATTTATCTGCCCCCAGAAGTTTTTCTGCTTTTTTCGCAGTCTGGACATGCACTTTAGGGCATGCCTCCCAGGGAAAGGAACCCCTAACGGAACTATTCTCCACGGAAGATGTTTCTTACTAACCACGTAATATAACATAACTAGTTGGGCACTTGTCTGATAAAGCACTAATGACCCCTACGCCTGGTCTCCACGCATGCCCCGGTTTTTATATAACTGCGAGGGTATTCGGACACACTCCGGACTATTGGGTCCCGAGGTTCAAGCGAAAAGGTCCGCTAAGACAAACGATCTACAATCCGGCTAGAAGGCATTTTACATGTCACCTTAAATTACATAGTCAATTTGACTGACTGTATTCCTCTTCAATGCCATCTAACAGGCTGTCTAGTTTACAGTCCTGCTGGGAATACTTTATGCCAATTCTACCTGGCCGTACACTAAGCTCACAGGATCTCCTTCCCATCTGGCCCCACAGGTCCGACCTCGCCATGTGGTTTGGGTCAACAACCGTGTACAGCGTCTTCACCATGGCCCGAGCCTCCTGGCGCCTTGACGGCAGGCCGATATCTTCCATAATCGGAAGCGCCTCCGGGCTCCTGGAGCCTCTCTACAAGCTCCCAAGGCCTTGGGCAGGGAGACAGATGGCCACAAGGCCTGGCGGCGCCTTTCATCACCTGCCGAACTTCGTTAGTGCAGTTTGTAAACTCGGGAAGGTCACCCGTAGAACCGGGCATTTCCTCTGCAGGGCGGCTGTGAGCATACCTACGACATAACTCGTTAGTCGACTTCCTCCCGAACTCTTTTTCAAACTTCGTTTAAGCACTTACTAAAAATGCAGCGTCCGAAGCCGTCGGTTCTCCTTAATCGAGTCGCAGCTGAGCACGAACATCTTTTAGTTCCTCACCCAGCTGGGTGTTGGCATCTTGGAGATTATTTTTCTCTGCCTCACCCTCGTAAGCACGTTCTCGCCGCCTTTAACCGGCGCAAGAGCTGTTGCTTATCCGGATCTACCCCGTGCCATCTGCAATGTTATTATCAGATCTATATACACGCCGCACTTCACAACATACTTATCTTTTAAGCGTATGTTACGGAGGGGTCTCTTTGGCTTCCCACAGCGCTTGTGCAGCCTCAAGTTGGGCTTTGCACTCTTCAAGCTCCCGACAGTTGGGTATTCTTTTACGTAAGATCCTGCACAATAAATGATCCTTAAATCAGTTATTCTAACTATTTCAAGTCTCGGGGCTCTTTGGTATATATAACCATCAAATTTTCTCACCGTATGTCTTTCACATACTTTGCTCCGTGGCTCTGGCTAGACCATTTTGAGCGGCACGAAGTGCGCATCTCCAATTGAAGGCATCCAATGCCTCTTGGGAGAAACATGCGTCACGAAGAATAGTCCGGCGACGCCTGTGATTCATGGCACTCTCCACCTCGGAATTGGTGGCAGATAGTCCGTCGGCATCCTCTGTTGGAGGAGCGTCCGGCGCACGCCTCGTGTTCGCCTCCGCTTCTGGACCTGGCTTTGGAGCCTGGCTGGTGGAGGCTCGATTGGCAGCCTCTCCGGATATAGTCCAGCGAGCACTCTTTTTCCTGAAGAGAGCACGAGCGTTAGTATACCTTCCGAGAATAAAACCTGGGAATAAGGCAGCATGCCATACCGTGGCGCCAAGCGTCTCAATCCGACCACACTTCTTTTCACTTCTTTGAGCCTTGCTGCCCTTGTTGGCTAGCCACCACAGTTCGCCTTCCGCCTCAAGGGCTCCCCCTGCAAAACACCATTGATATACGGTGGTCAAAGATAAGCACGGAGGGATAATTTCTAAAGTATTGGGACTTCGATCTCAATTACCTGTGAGGCTGGAAATATTCCGGGGTAATTGGTCGTAATGGCAGCCAAGGCATTGTCGATGCTCAGTTGGTAAAATACCCCATCAATCAGCTCCACAGATATGTCCGGACCCTCTTGGGAGGCCGGATCGAGGGACCGTTCCGGATCCTCAGGTTGTGGAGGTGGGTTGTTTATATCCTTTACGGCCCGGCGCAATTCCTGCGTCAAAATTACAAGATAAGGTACTTAACTATGGGAATAAGGAACGGATGGGCATAAAGAAGTGTCCGCTTACCCAGCTTGTAGGATCGTACATAGAAAATCGGCCCTCTGGATAGACGCGGGAGGAAATCCTCCTCTTCTCCCTTGTATAATGCAGACAAGGCCTTCGTCAGAATAGCAACCGATCCCGGCCCCTTACGGCCGCAGCGGGTGGCATCATCTTCCCCATTGAAATCCCACATGGGGTGGCCTCTATACTGAAGCGGTTGCACCCCCCGCATGATGCATGTGGCCATGACTCCGATCATGGTCAGTCCGGAATGAGCTAGTAATCTTATCCGGCTCATCAGGTAAAGGACGTCCCTGTCATTTTCCTTCTGAGGGCTCCGTGGGCGCCATCTCAGGCGCTTCTTCAAAGGAGCCTTATTGAATTCAGGAAGGCCGATCAGAATGGGGTCCGGCAGGGGGACATCTTCTATATAAAACCATTCTGAAGGCCAGTCTTCGGACGCCTTCTTTGGGGTTCCGGATAGATATCCGGTCCCGGCGATGCGCCATAGTTCGGCTCCGCCCACTTGATGTATCGACCCCTCTTGAGAACGGGGCACAAGGCAGAACAGCTTCTTCCACAGCGCGAAATGAGCCTTGACGCCCAGGAACAGCTCGCAAAGGGCTACGAAGCCCGCAATATGCAATATGGAGGCAGGCGTAAGGTTGTGCAGCTGGAGGCCGTAGAACTCCAGTAGCCCCCAGAGAAACGGATGAATTGGAAATCCGAGCCCTCTTATTAAGTAAGGGACAAGGCATACCCGCTCTCCGTCTGCTTTCCGCCATTATAGGTGGCGAGTCCGGCTCGAACCGGGACCATGAAAGCTGGGGGAAGAAACCCCTTGGTTTGGAGCGTCACTAGCTCGCTGTGTGGGACGGACATCTCTCCCAATCTCGTGCTGAGTCTTCGGAGGCGAGAGGAGGAGCCGCGTCGACTGTCCATGATGGAATGGGTTTCTGTCAGATGCGCTCCGATGAAAGCTCGTGAAGGGAAGATGGTGTGATTCGGATCTAGATCCTCGTCTCTTATATAGGCAGCTCATTTTGCACAGCTAGGGGGGTAAATGTAAAAATACCTTGGCTTTTCGTATTCGTTCAACACGTGGAAGATGGCCATTATTGGGCGTGGAAGCCAAGGAGCGCGATATTTACAAGAAGCCGGACACTATTCAACAAGTACACGTGATTTGGAGAAGAACCCGCCTTGCAATACCGAAGACAATCTACGCGCCGGACTCGTCGTCATTGAAGCCTGCTTCGGGGGCTACTGAGGGAGTCCTGGATTAGGGGGTGTCCGGATAGCCGGACTATGACCTTTGGCCGGACTCCTGGACTATGAAGATACAAGATTGAAGACTTCGTCCCGTGTCCGGATGGAACTTTCCTTGGCATGCAAGGCAAGCTTGGCGATACAGATATGTAGATCTCCTACCATTGTAACCGACTCTGTGTAACCCTAACCCTAGTCGGTGTCTATATAAACCAGAGGGTTTTAGTCCGTAGGACGAACAACAATCATACCATAGGCTAGCTTCTAGGGTTTAGCCTCTCTAAACTCGTGGTAGATCTACTCTTGTACTACCCATATCATCAATATTAATCAAGCAGGAGTAGGGTTTTACCTCCATCGAGAGGGCCCGAACCTGGGTAAAAACATCGTGTCCCTTGTTTCCTGTTACCATCCGCCTAGACGCACAGTTCGGGACCCCCTACCCGAGATCCGCCGGTTTTGACACCGACGCCTATGCTTCAGCCATAGGCTCTATCATGTATGCAATGTTGTGTACCAGACCTGATGTGTGCCTTGCTATTAGTTTAGCAGGGAGGTAGCAAAGTAATCCAGGAGTGGATCACTGGACAGCGGTCAAGAACATCCTAAAATACCTGAAAAGTACTAAGGATATGTTTCTCGTTTATGGAGGTGAGAGAGAGCTCGTCGTAAATGGTTACGTTGATGCAAGCTTTCACACTGATCCGGATGACTCTAAGTCACAAACCGGATACGTATTTATATTGAACAGTGGAGCTGTAAGTTGGTGCAGTTCTAAGCAAACCGTCGTGACAGGATCTATGTGTGAAGCGGAGTACATAGCTGCTTCGGAAGCAGCAAATGAAGGAGTCTGGATGAAGGAGTTCATATCCGATCTAGGTGTCATACCTATTGCATCGGGTCCAATGAAAATCTTTTGTGACAACACTGGAGCCATTGCCTTGGCGAAGAAATCCAGATTTCACAAGAGAACCAAGCACATCAAGAGACGCTTCAATTCCATCTGTCATCAAGTGTCAGAAGGAGACATAGAGATTTGCAAGATACATACGGATCTGAATGTTGCAGACCCGTTGACTAAGGCTCTCTCACAAGCAAAACATGATCAACACCAAGACTCCATGGGTGTTAGAATCATTACAATGTAATCTAGATTACTGACTCTAGTGCAAGTGGGAGATTGAAGGAAATATGCCCTAGAGGCAATAATAAAGTTGATATTTATATATTTCCTTATATCATGATAAATGTTTATTATTCATGCTAGAATTGTATTAACCGGAAACTTAGTACATGTGTGAATACATAGACAAATAGAGTGTCACTAGTATGCCTCTACTTGACTAGCTCGTTAATCAAAGATGGTTAAGTTTCCTAGCCATAAACATGAGTTGTCATTTGCTAAACGGGATCACAACATTAGGGAATGATGTGATTGACTTGACCCATTCCGTTAGCTTAGCACTTGATCGTTTAGTATGTTGCTATTGCTTTATTCATGAGTTATACATGTTCCTATGACTATGAGATTATGCAACTCCCGAATACCGGAGGAACACTTTGTGTGCTACCAAACGTCACAACGTAACTGGGTGATTATAAAGGTGCTCTACAGGTGTCTCCGATGGTGTTTGTTGAGTTGGCATAGATCGAGATTAGGATTTGTCACTCCGATTGTCGGAAAGGTATCTCTGGGCCCTCTCGGTAATGCACATCACTATAAGCCTTGCAAGCAATGTGACTAATGAGTTAGTTACGGGATGATGCATTGCAGAACGAGTAAAGAGACATGCCGGTAACGAGATTGAACTAGGTATTGAGATACCGACGATCGAATCTTGGGCAAGTAACAAACCGATGACAAAGGGAAAAATGTATGTTGTTATGCAGTTTGACCGATAAAGATCATCGTAGAATATGTTGGAGCCAATATGAGCATCCAGGTTCTGCTATTGATTATTGGCCGGAGACGTGTCTCGGTGATGTCATAGTTCTCGAACCCGTAGGGTCCGCACGCTTAACATTCAGTGACAATCGGTATTATGAGTTTATGTGTGTTGATGTACGGAAGGTAGTTCGGAGTCCCGGATATGATTACGGACATGACGAGGAGTCTCAAAATGGTCGAGACATAAAGATTGATATATTGGACGACTATATTTGGACATCAAAATGGTTCCGGGTGAGTTCAGACATATACCGGAGTACCGGGAGATTACCGAAACCCCAGGGAGGTATATGGGCCTTATTGGGCTATAGTGGGAGAGAAGAGAGGGAGGCATAGGAGGGGGCGCGCCCCCCACAAGCCCAATCCGAATTGGGTGGGGGGGGCCCTTTCCTTTCCCCTCTCTCCCCCTTCCTTCCACTCATAGTCCAACTAGGGAAGGGGGGAATCGTAGTCCCGGTGGGAGTAAGACTCCCCATGGGGCGCGCCATAGGAGGGTCGGCCCTCCCCCTCCTCCACCTCTTTATATACGGAGGAGGGGGGCACCCCATAGACATACAAGTTGATCACTTATCTCTTAGCCGTGTGCGGTGCCCCCCTCCACCATAATCCACCTCGGTCATATCGTTGCAGTGCTTAGGCAAAGCCCTGCGCCGGTAGCTTCATCATCACCGTCATCACGCTGTCGTGCTGACGAAGCTCTCCCTCGATACTCTGCTGGATCGTGAGTTCGTGGGACGTCATCGAGCTGAACGTGTGCTGAACTCGAAGGTGCCGTGCATTAGGTACTTGGGTCATGAAGACGTACGACTACATCAACCGCGTTCATAAAACGCTTCCGCTTACGGTCTACGAGGGTACGTGGACAACACACTCCCGCTCGTTGCTATGCATCACCATGATCTTGCGTGTGCGTAGGATTTTTTTGAAATTACTACATTCCCCAACAGTGGCATCCGAGCTAGGGTTATGCGTAGATGTTATATGCACGAGTAGAACACAAGTGAGTTGTGGGCGATAATAGTCATACTGCTTACCAGCATGTCATACTTTGATTCGGCGGTATTGTTGGATGAAGCGACCCGGACCGACATTATGCTTACGCTTACGCGAGACTGGTTCTACCGACGTGCTTCGCACACAGGTGGCTGGCGGGTCTCAGTTTATCCAACTTTAGTTGAATCGAGTGTGGCTACGCCCGGTCCTTGTTGAAGGTTAAAACAACACATACTTGACGACAAATCATTGTGGTTTTGATGCGTAGGTAAGAACGGTTCTTGCTAAGCCCGTAGCAGCCACATAAAACTTGCAACAACAAAGTAGAGGACGTCTAACTTGTTTTTGCAGGGCATGTTGTGATGTGATATGGTCAAGACATGATGGTAAATTTTATTGTATGAGATGATCATGTTTTGTAACAGAGTTATTGGCAACTGGCTGGAGCCATATGGTTGTCGCTTTATTGTATACAATGCAATCGCCCTGTAATTGTTTTATCTTTATCACTAAGCGGTAGCGATAGTCATAGAAACAATAGTTGGCAAAACGACAATGGTGCTACGATGGAGATCAAGGTGCCGCGCCGATGACGATGGTGATCATGACGGTGCTTTGAAGATGGAGATCAAAGGCACAAGATGATGATGGCCATATCATATCACTTATATTGATCGCATGTGATGTTTATCTTTTATGCATCTTATTTTGCTTTGATTGACGATAGCATTATAAGACGATCTCTCACTAAATTTCAAGGTACAAGTGTTCTCCCTGAGTATGCACCGTTGCGAAAGTTCGTCGTGCCGAGACACCACGTGATGATCGGGTGTGATAAGCTCTACGTTCATATTCAACGAGTGCAAGCCAGTTTTGCACACGCAGAATACTCGGGTTAAACTTGACGAGCCTAGCATATGTAGATATGGCTTCGGAACACTGAGACCGAAAGGTCGAGCGTGAATCATATAGTAGATATGATCAAGATAGTGATGTTCACCATTGAAAACTACTCCATCTCACGTGATGATCGGACATGGTTTAGTTTATTTGGATCACTTGATCACTTAGATGATTAGAGGGATGTCTATCTAAGTGGGAGTTCTTAAGTAATATGATTAATTGAACTTTAATTTATCATGAACTTAGTACCTGATAGTATTTTGCATGTCTATGTTGTTGTAGATAAATGGCCCGTTCTACTGTTCCATTGAATTTTAATGCGTTCCTAGAGAAAGCTAAGTTGAAAGATGATGGTAGCAATTATACGGACTGCGTCCATAACTTGAGGATTATCCTCATTGCTGCACAGCAGAATTATGTCCTGGAAGCACTGCTGGGTGATACGTCTCCAACAGATCTATAATTTTTTATTGTTCCATGGTATATTATATTCTGTTTTGGACATTATTGGGCTTTATTATACACTTTTATATTATTTTTGGGACTAACCTATTAACCGGAGACCCAACCCAGAATTGCTGTTTTTTTTGCCTCTTTCAGAGTTTCGCAGAAAAAGAATATCAAACGGAGTCCAAACGGAATGAAACCTTCGGGGACGTGATTTTCGGAACGAACGTGATCCAGAGGACTTGGAGTCTACGCAAAGCAACGAACGAGGAAGGCACAAGGTCGAGGAGCGCGCCCTCCACCCTCGTGGGCCCCTCGTTGCTCCACCGACGTACTTCTTCCTCCTATATATACCCATGTACCCGGAAAACATCAGATACGGAACCAAAATCCTAATTCCACCGCCGCCACTTTCTGTATCGACGAGATCCCATCTTGGGGCCTTTTCCGGAGCTCCGCCGGAGGGGGCATCGATCACGGAGGGCCTCTACATCATCTCCAAGGCCTCTTCGATGAAGTGTGAGTAGTTTACCTCAGACCTTCGGGTCCATAGTTAGTAGCTAGATTGCTTCTTCTCTCTTTTTGGATCTCAATACAATGTTCTCCCCCTCTCTTGTGGAGATCTATTTGATTTAATCTTCTTTTGCGGTGTGTTTGTTGAGACCGATGAATTGTGGGTTTATGATCAAGATTATCTATGAGCAATATTTGAATCTTCTCTGGATTCTTTTATGTATGATTGGTTATCTTTGCAAGTCTCTTTGAATTATTAGTTTGGTTTGGCCTACTAGATTGATCTTTCTTGCAACGGGAGAAGTGCTTAGCTTTGGGTTCAATCTTGCGGTGTCCTTTCTCAGTGACAGTAGGGGCAGCAAGGCACGTATTGTATTGTTGCCATCAAGGATAAAAAGATGGGGTTTATATCATATTGCATGAGTTTATCCCTCTACATCATGTCATCTTTCTTAATGTGTTACTCTGTTCTTCATGAACTTAATACTCTAGATGCATGCTGGATAGCGGTCGATGTGTGGAGTAATAGTAGTAGATGCAGGCAGGAGTCGGTCTACTTGTCTCGGACGTGATGCCTATATACATGATCATACCTAGATATTCTCATAACTATGCTCAATCCTATCAATTGCTCGACAGTAATTTGTTTACCCATCGCAATACTTATGCTCTCGAGAGAAGCCACTAGTGAAACCTATGGCCCCCGGGTCTATTTCCCATCATATTAATCTTCCAACACTTTGCTATTTTTATTTCCATTTATTTTACTTTGCATCTTTATCATAAAAATACCAAAAATATTATCTTATCATCTCTAACAGATCTCACTCTCGTAAGTGACCATGAAGGGATTGACAACTCCTTTATCGCGTTGGTTGCGAGGTTCTTGTTTGTTTGTGTAGGTGTGAGGGACTCGCGCGTGGCCTCCTACTGGATTGATACCTTGGTTCTCAAAAACTGAGAGAAATACTTACGCTGCTTTACTGCATCACCCTTTCCTCTTCAAGGGAAAACCAACGCAGTGCTCAAGAGGTAGCAAGAAGGATTTCTGGCGCCGTTGCCTGGGAGTCTACACAAAATTCAAGCCATACCAAGTACCCATCACAAACTCATCTCCCTCGCATTACATTATTTGCCATTTGCCTCTCGTTTTCCTCTCCCCCACTTCACCCTTGTCGTTTTATTCGTCCTCTCTTTGCCGTTCGTCGCTTTCTTGCCTACCTTGTCATTATGGCTAGTCCTTTATCTTCTCCGTTGTCTCCCGAAAATGAAGTTCTTAATTTTAAGCAAAGGGAGGGAGAAAATCTAAAATATGCTTGGTATAGAATTTGCAATGCTCAAAATAGATCTACCAGGAAGCAATCTACTTTCGTTCTTCTCCGCAATTTCTATATGGGCGCTACTCCTTTGTATAGATATATTCTTGATACCATTACCAGACGGAATTTCTTGGGTAGCCATACTTTCGTTTCTTATAATGCTATGATAGATTTGTTTGGCTCCCCCCGCTTTTGGTCAATGGAACTGTATTAACTTTGGAACATGTGATGCAAAGGCTTGAAATTATTGAAAATAAAGTTGCTACTGTAGAATTGATTGAGAATTTGGATAAAAAGATCCACAACCGAATTACCCAATATGGATCTAAGGTAGGAGTTACTCTGAAAAGTTTTAAGGAAAAAGAACCCATAGTTAATGAAAGAATAGATCAAGATTCCACTAGAATCGATAAACTTGAGGGAATTATTACCAACATGGGATCCGCTTTTTGTTCCATTAAGAATACTCCAAAACCTCCCACTAAAATTGCTAAGCTTGTTTATGTTCCTAAAAATAAGGGTGAATCCTCTAGTAATGCAACCGCGGATTTAAAATCAATAAGTGCTCATCCCGATCTTTTTGCTATCATTAAAGAACCATTTGCTACAAATGATTTTCTTGATTTGGTGCCTAGGAGTTTGATAATTAATCCAAAGGAAGAAACTACTAAGGGTCATAGGTGCCTTATTGAAGAATTGCCTACCAAAGATGGCAAAACCTAGATCTATCCTTGCTTTTATGCCTAGCTAGGGGTGTTAAACGATAGCGCTTGTTGGGAGGCAACCCAATTTTATTTTAGTTTTTTTGCTTTTTGCTTCTGTTTAGGAATAAATAATATGTCTAGCCTCTGGTTAGATTCGTTTTTATGTTTTAATTAGTGTTTGTGCCAAGGAAAACCGTTAGGATAACCTACAGTAATAGTTATTTGATTCCGCTGCAGAAAACAGAAACTTTGCATGCACGAAATTAGTTTTCATAAATCACAGGAACATGCTTTTCAGTTTATTCTTTTTGCTGCAGATCAATAAACAAATTATCTAGAACTTCCTAATTTGGAGGAATTTTTCACGTTCCAGAAGTTTGCGTTAGTTACAGATTACTACAGACTGTTCTGTTTTTGACAGATTCTGTTTTTCGTGTGTTGTTTGCTTATTTTGATGAATCTATGGCTAGTAAAATAGTTTATAAACCATAGGGAAGTTGGAATACAGTAAGTTTAACACCAATATAAATAAATAATGATTTCATTACAGTACCTTGAAGTGGTGTTTTGTTTTCTTTCGCTAACGGAGCTTATGAGATTTTCTGTTGAGTTTTGTGTTGTGAAGTTTTCAAGTTTTGGGTAGAGATTTGATGGATTATGGAACAAGGAGTGGCAAAATCCTAAGCTTGGGGATGCCCATGGCACCCCAATATAATCTAAGGACACCTAAAATCCAAAGCTTGGGGATGCCCCGGAAGGCGTCCCCTCTTTTGTCTACTTCTATCGGTAACTTTACTTGGAGCTATATTTTTATTCACCACATGATATGTGTTTTGCTTGGAGCGTCTTGTATGATTTGATTCTTTGCTTTTTAGTTTACGACAATCATCCTTTCTGTACACACCTTTTGAGAGAGACACACATGATTCGGAATTTATTAGAATACTCTATGTGCTTCACTTATATCTTTTGAGCTATATAGTTTTTGCTCTAGTGCTTCACTTAAATATTTTAGAGCACGGTGGTGGATTTGTTTTATAGAAACTATTGTTCTCTCATGCTTCACTTATATTATTTTGAGAGTCCTACAAAACAGCATGGTAGTTTGCTTTAATCAAGAAATTAATCCTATTATGCAAGGTATTCAACTTTAGTAAAAAATTCTCTTATGAGTGTGTTGAATACTAAGAAAATTTTGATGATGGATGATTGTTTTGAGATATGGAGGTATTAATATTAAAGTCATGCTAGTTGAGTAGTTGTGAAATTTAGAAATACTTGTGTTGAAGTTTGCAAATCCCGTAGCATGCACGTATGGTAAACGTTGTGTAACAAATTTGAAACATGAGATGCTCATTGAGTATCATCCCTTGTGTGGAGGTCGGGGGCACGCGATGATTAACTCCTACCAACCTCCCCCCTAGGAGCATGCGTGTAGTGCTTGGTTTTGATGACTTGTAGATTTTTCAAATAAGTATGTGAGTTCTTTATGACTAATGTTGAGTCCATGGATTATACACACTCTCACCCTTCCACCATTGCTAGCCTCTCTAGTACCGCGCAACTTTCGCAGGTGCATTCCACCCACCATATACCTTCCTCAAAACAGCCACCATACCTACCTATCATGGCATTTCCATAGCCATTCCGAGATATATTGCCATGCAACTTTCCAACATTCCATTTATCATGACACGTTTCATCATTGTCATATTGCCTTGCATGATCATGTAGTTGACATCGTATTTGTGGCAAAGCCGACGTTCATAATTCTTTTATACATGTCGCTCTTGAATCATTGCCCATCCCGGTACACCGCCGGAGGCATGCATATAGAGTCATACTTTGTTCTAGTATCGAGTTGTAATCATTGAGTTGTAAATGAATAGAAGTGTGATGATCATCATTCATAGAGCATTATCCCAAAAAAAGGCCAAACGAAAAAAAAAGAGGCCCGAAAAAAATTAAAAAAAATAAAAAGGGGCAATGCTACTATCCTTTTCCATACTTGTGCTTCAAAGTAGCACCATGTTCTTTATGATAGAGAGTCTCTTGTTTTGTCACTTTCATATACTAGTGGGAATTTTTTGTTATAGAACTTGGCTTGTATATTCCTACGATGGGCTTCCTCAAATGCCCTAGGCCTTCATGAGCAAGCAAGTTGGATGCACACCCACTTAGTTGCATTTTGTTGAGCTTTCATACATTTATAGCTCTAGTGCATCCGTTGCATGGCAATCCCTACTCCTCACATTGATATTATTAATGGGCATCTCCATAGCCCGTTGATATGCCTAGTTGATGTGAGACTATCTTCTCCCTTTTTGTCTTCTCCACAACCACCATATTCTATTCCACATATAGTGCTATGTCCATGGCTCATGCTCATGTATTGCGTGAAAGTTGAAAGAGTTTGAAAATTCTAAATTATGAAACAATTGCTTGACTGAAACCGGGGTTGTGCATGATCTAAATATTTTGTGTGATGAAGATAGAGCATAGCCAGACTATATGATTTTGTAGGGATAACTTTCTATAGCCATGTTATTTTGAGAAGACATGATTGCTTAGTTAGTATGGTTGAAGTATTATTACTTTTATGTCAATATTAAACTTTTATCTTGAATCTCTCGGATCTGAATATTCATACCACAATTAAGAGGGTTACATTAAAAACCATGCCAAGTATACTCGAGGACGAGCAGGAATTAAGCTTGGGGATGCTTGATACGTCTCCAACGTATCTATAAATTTTGATTGTTCCATGCTATATTATATTCTGTTTTGGACATTATTAGGCTTTATTATACACTTTTATATTATTTTTGGGACTAACCTATTAACCGGAGGCCCAGCCCAGAATTGTTGTTTTTTGCCTATTTCAGAGTTTCACAGAAAAATAATATCAAACGGAGTCCAAAAGGAATGAAACCTTCGAGAACGTGATTTTTGGAACGAACGTGATCCAGAGGACTTGGAGTCTACACAAAGCAACGAACGAGGAAGGCACGAGGTAGGGGGGCGCGCCTACCCCCCTGGGCGCGCCCTCCACCCTCGTGGGCCCCTAGTTTCTCCACCGATGTACTTCTTCCTCCTATATATACCCATGTACCCGGAAAACATCAGATACGGAGCGAAAAACCTAATTCCACCGCCGCAACTTTTTGTACCCGTGAGATCCCATCTTGGGGCCTTTTCCGGAGCTCCGCCGGAGGGGGCATCGATCATGGAGGGCCTCTACATCATCTCCAAGGCCTCTTCGATGAAGTGTGAGTAGTTTACCTCAGACCTTCGGGTCCATAGTTATTAGCTAGATGGCTTCTTCTCCCTTTTTGGATGTCAATACAATGTTCTCCCCCTCTCTTGTGGAGATCTATTTGATGTAATCTTCTTTTGCGGTGTGTTTGTTGAGATCGATGAATTGTGGGTTTATGATCAAGATTATCTATGAACAATATTTTAATCTTCTCTGAATTCTTTTATGTATGATTGGTTATCTTTGCTAGTCTCTTCGAATTATCAGTTTGGTTTGGCCTACTAGATTGATCTTTCTTGCAACGGGAGAAGTGCTTAGCTTTGGGTTCAATCTTGCGGTGTCCTTTCCCAAAGGATGAGGGGCAGCAAGGCACGCATTGTATTGTTGCCATCGAGGATAAAAAGATGGGGTTTATATCATATTGCATGAGTTTATCCCTCTACATCATGTCATATTTCTTAATGTGTTACTCTGTTCTTCATGAACTTAATACTCTAGATGCCTGCTGGATAGCAGTCGATGTGTGGAGTAATAGTAGTAGATGCAGGCAGGAGTCGGTCTACTTGTCTCGGACGTGATGCCTATATACATGATCATACCTAGATATTCTCATAACTATGCTCAATTCTATCAATTGCTTGACAGTAATTTGTTTACCCATCGCAATACTTATGCTCTCGAGAGAAGCCACTAGTGAAACGTATGGCCCCCGGGTCTATTTTCCATCATATTAATCTTCCAACACTTTGCTATTTTTATTTCCATTTATTTTACTTTGCATCTTTATCATAAAAAAACCAAAAATATTATCTTATCATCTCTAACAGATCTCACTCTCGTAAGTGACCGTGAAGGGATTGACAACCCCTTTATCGCGTTGGTTGCGAGGCTCTTGTTTGTTTGCGTAGGTGCGAGGGACTCACGCATGGCCTCCTATTGGATTGATACCTTGGTTCTAAAAAACCGAGGGAAATACTTACACTGCTTTACCGCATCACCCTTTCCTCTTCAAGGGAAAACCAACGCAGTGCTCAAGAGGTAGCACTGGGTGCCAGGCCTGCTGCAGATGCTACTGATGACGTTAAGAACGTCTGCCAGAGCAAAGCTGATGACTACTCGATAGTTCAACGTGCCATGCTTTACGGCTTAGAACCGGGACTTCAACGATGTTTTGAACGTCATGGAGCATATGAGATGTTCCACGAGTTGACGTTAATATTTCAAGCAAATGCCCGGATTGAGAGATATGAAGTCTCCAATAAGTTCTACAGCTGCAAGATGGAGGAGAATAGTTCTGTCAGTGAACATATACTCAAAATGTTTGGGGTATAACAATCACTTGATTCAACTGGGAGTTAATCTTCCCAATGATAGTGTCATTGACAGAATTCTTCAATCACTGCCACCAAGCTACAAGAGCTTCGTGATGAACTATAACATGCAAGGGATGGATAAGACAGTTCACGAGCTCTTCGCGATGCTAAAGGATGCGGAGGTAGAAATCAAGAAGGAGCATCAAGTGTTGATGGTCAACAAGACCACCAGTTTCAAGAAAAAGGGTAAAGGGAAGAAAGGGAACTCCAAGAAGAACGGCAAGCAAGTTGCTGCTCAAATGAGGAAGCCTAAGTCTGGACCTAAGCTTGAGACTGAGTGCTTCTACTGCAAAGGGAGTGGTCACTGGAAGTGGAACTGCCCCAAGTATTTGGCGGATAAGAAGGATGGCAAGGTGAACAAAGGTATATGTGATATACATGTTATTGATGTGTACCTTACTAATGCACGCAGAGCACTGGTATTTGATACGGTTCATTGCTAATATTTGCAACTCGAAACAGGGACTACGGATTAAGCAAAGATTGGCTAAGGACGAGGTGACGATGCGCGTGGGAAATGGTTCCAAAGTCGATGTGATCGCTGTCGGCACGCTACCTCTACATCTACCTTCGAGATTAGTTTTAGACCTGAATAATTGTTATTTGGTGCCAGCGTTGAGCATGAACATTATATCTGGATCTTGTTTGATGCGAGACGGTTATTCATTTAAATCTGAGAATAATGGTTGTTCTATTTATATGAGTAATATCTTTTATGGTCATGCACCCTTGAAGAGTGGTCTATTTTTGTTGAATCTCGACAGTAGTGATACACATATTCATAATATTGAAGCCAAAAGATGTAGAGTTGATAATGATAGTGCAACTTATTTGTGGCACTGTCGTTTGGGTCATATTGGTGTAAAGCGCATGAAGAAACTCCATTCTGATGGACTTTTGGAATCACTTGATTATGAATCACTTGGTACTTGCAAACCATGCCTCATGGGCAAGATGACTAAAACTCCGTTCTCCGGAAAAATGGAGCGAGCAACAGATTTATTGGAAATCATACATACTGATGTATGTGGTCCGATGAATATTGAAGATCGCGGCGGGTATCGTTATTTTCTCGCCTTCACAGATGATTTGAGCAGATATGGGTATATCTACTTAATGAAACATAAGTCTGAAACATTTGAAAAGTTAAAAGAATTTCAGAGTGAAGTGGAAAATCATCGTAACAAGTAAATAAAGTTTCTAAAATCTGATCGTGGAGGTGAATATTTGGGTTACGAGTTTGGTCTTCATTTGAAACAATGCGGAATAGTTTCGGAACTCACGCCACCCGGAACACCACAGCGTAATGGTGTGTCCGAACATCGTAACCGCACTTTATTAGATATGGTGCGATCTATGATGTCTCTTACTGATTTACCGCTATCGTTTTGGGGTTATGCTTTAGAGACGGCTGCATTCACGTTAAATAGGGCACCATCGAAATCCGTTGAGACGACGCCTTATGAACTGTGGATTGGCAAGAAACCAAAGTTGTCGTTTCTTAAAGTTTGGGGCTGTGATGCTTATGTGAAAAAGCTTCAACCTGATAAGCTCAAACCCAAATCGGAGAAATGTATCTTCATAGGATACCCAAAGGAGACTGTTGGGTACACCTTCTATCACAGATCCGAAGGTAAGAAATTTGTTGCTAAGAATGGATCCTTTCTAGAGAAGGAGTTTATCTCGAAAGAAGTGACTGGGGGGAAAGTAGAACTTGATGAGGTAATTGTACCTGCTCCCTTATTGGAAAGTAGTTCATCACAGAAATCAGTTCTTGTGATCCCTACATCAATTTGTGAGGAAGCTGATGATAATTATCATGAAACTTCAGATCAAGTTACTACGGAACCTCGTGGGTCAACCAGAGTAAGATCCGCACTAGAGTGGTACGGTAATCCTGTTCTGGAGGTCATGTTACTAGACCATGACGAACCTACGAACTATGAGGAAGCGATGATGAGCCCAGATTCCGCGAAATGGCTTGAGGCCATGAAATCTGAGATGGGATCCATGTATGAGAACAAAGTGTCGACTTTGGTTGACTTGCCCGATGATCGGCAAGCCATAAAGAATAAATGGATCTTCAAGAAGAAGACTGACGCTGACGGTAATGTTACTGTCTACAAAGCTTGACTTGTCGCGAAAGGTTTTCGACAAGTTCAAGGAGTTGACTACGACGAGACCTTCTCACCCGTAGAGATGCTTAAGTCTGTCCGAATCATGTTAGCAATTGCTGCATTTTATGATTATGAAATTTGGCAAATGGATGTAAAGACTACATTCATGAATGGATTTCTGGAAGAAGAGTTGTATATGATGCAACCTGAAGGTTTTATCGATCCAAAGAGTGCTAACAAAGTGTCCAAGCTCCAGCGATCCATTTATGGACTGGTGCAAGCCTCTCGGAGTTGGAATAAACGTTTTGATAGTGTGATCAAATCATATGGTTTTATACAGACTTTTGGAGAAGCCTGTATTTACAAGAAAGTGAGTGGGAGCTCTGTAGCATTTCTAATATTATATGTGAATGACATATTGTTGATTGGAAATGATATAGAATTTCTAGATAGCATAAAAGGATACATGAACAAGAGTTTTCAATGGAAGACCTCGGTGAAGCTGCTTATATATTGGGCATCAAGATCTATAGAGATAGATCAAGACGCTTAATTGGACTTTCACAAAGTACATACCTTGATAAAGTTTTGAAGAAGTTCAAAATGGATCAAGCAAAGAAAGGGTTCTTGCCTGTGTTACAAGGTGTGAAGTTGAGTCAGACTCAATGCCCGACCACTGCAGAAGATAGAGAGAAAATGAAAGATGTTCCCTATGCTTCAGCCATAGGCTCTATCATGTATGCAATGCTGTGTACCAGACCTGATGTGTGCCTTGCTATTAGTTTAGCAGGGAGGTAGCAAAGTAATCCAGGAGTGGATCACTGGACAACGGTCAAAAACATCCTGAAATACCTGAAAAGGACTTAGGATATGTTTCTCGTTTATGGAGGTGACAAAGAGCTCGTTGTAAATGGTTACGTCGATGCAAGATTTGACACTGATCCGGATGACTCTAAGTCACAAACCGGATACGTATTTATATTGAACGATAGAGCTGTAAGTTGGTGCAGTTCTAAGCAAAGCGTCGTGGCGGGATCTACGTGTGAAGCGGAGTACATACCTGCTTCGGAAGCAGCAAATGAAGGAGTCTGGATGAAGGAGTTCATATCCGATCTAGGTGTCATACTGTCGGGGGTTGGGTGCGACATATGCCAAAGGATGGCTTATCATGGAGGGGGCGAGTAGAACGTCGCCGGTGCCTGGAAATGGGATGAGGCGAAGACATGCACGCCGGCGAATCTTACCCAGCTTCAGGGCTCTCCGAGGAGATAACACCCCTACTGCTGCTCTGAGGGGTCTCCGCATGATCACTATGGCAAAGTGGGTACAAGAGGCTCCTTGAGCTGTTCGGGGTGAGGAAGGAGGAGGGCACGGCTTGCTCTTCTCTCCCTCTATGTGTGTGTCTAAAACTACTAGCTTCCAACCCTTTGCATGGGTGCCCCGGGGGGTTTATATAGGCCTACCCCGAGGGGTACAACGTAATCCGCTAGGTGTGGGTCCAAGCCGTCAGTCTCTAAGTCGCCGCCTCTTCTCCGCCGACTCACAGGGCCCGCCGACTAGTGGGCCCAGCCGACGGCTCAAAGATGGGGCCGACAGCCCTTGTCCGCCACAGGCGGGTCTTGCCGCTGCAGATTCATCAGAGCCGTGCTTCTAATGACGCGAGCTTGGTCATGGGGTTATGGCAACAGTGCCGCCGCCTGGCGGGCGATCACTGTTGCCATTCCCTGTCTTGTCTGGTTAATGGCGCGTGGATCCCGCGGGAGGGGCCGGCCGACTCCCGGAGGCCGACTCCATCGGGTCCGTCTTTGGGGCGCTCTCGCCGTCTTCGGTACTCCCGCCGACAGGCGGGTCCCGCCGTCTTCGGGTCATACAGACAGGCCATCGTGGGTACAGGAATCTGCCCACGGCGCTGATGTCAGGGCCGGCATGGCAACAGTGCTGCGCCGGACGGAGATCTCCGTCGGTACGGCGCTCTGTAGCCATACCTGCCCTTTACGGGCAGGGTAGGGATGGGCCGCAAGGCGGCCTTACCTCATCCCGCTCGTAGTCGCTCAAAACAGGAGGTAGTTGGGGTCGTGGGCCGTCTCCCTGTAGCCGGCCTCGCTGGAGGTCACTGGCTTGGAGTCGGCTTGTCCTGAAGTCGCCGTCTTAAAGTCGGCTTATCTTGAGGCTGCCTCTGGGACTCGGCCCAGAGGGGTAGTCGGCGACTCTGTTTCCGACTCTCTGAAGGCGGCTCTTTGTCTTGGGGTCTTGAGGGGCGCAGTCTGCCCCGATGTTTTGAAAGGTTCAGGGGCTCGGGTTCGCCTACCCGTAGTCCATTACTCCGACAGTAGTCCCTGAAGCTGGGGAGGCGCCGAGGGCAGCCCGTCGAGGAGCCTCGACAGCTTCATACCCTCGATGGAAGAATCTGGACTCGGCCCGCCGTCTCCATCTGGAGTCGCTCTTGCAGGGGGCCGTCTTGCTCTTCAAAGGTTTCGAAGGTCGCAGCGGGATCCGGGCGGCGTGCCTGATAAGCTTCCCGGCAGCCGCCCGCCATGGTCCCGCCACGCGACGCCACGCGGCAGGCCCAGTCTGCCAGCCCACGCGCGTGACAAGATGGGCCCGTCAGGCGGGGCCCTCCACTACCTTGCCCAGGCGCGCAGCGGATCCGCTGCGGTCGTGCGGGCGGTTGGGCTCCCCACGCCGTTACTGCGCGCAGTAACGTCGTGGGTTAAATCGTGGGGGCGTGGGGATGTGGGCGCAGTTAATCCCACGCCCGCCCCCTCGGCTTCGCTGCCTAGGCGCCTATAAGTAGGCGGGGGGAGGGAGGGGGCGGAGACGCACGCGCACTCTCTCATCCCCGCTCCCTGCCTCGTCTTCTTCCTTGCTCCACCGCGCCGAGCCTCGTTTCTTCCTTGCCGCGGAGATGAGCTCCTCATCCGCCGCCGCGCCTCCCACCGCGCGCTCCGGCGTGTGGGACGGCTCCATCATCGATGACGACATAATCGAATTCCTTCGTCAGACGCGCCGCATCCCCGGCAGCCACCTAGTGCGAGCCCGCGCCGCGCCGGAGGGCGAAATCACGCCGGCGCCGGAGGAGGGCGAGCGGGTGGTTTTCCGCTCGCACCTCATGCGCGGGCTAGGGCTGCCGGCGAGTGGCTTCTTCCGCGCGTTCTTGGAGTTCTTGGGCTCACCGCACCACCTCACCCCCAACACGGTGGTGCTGCTGGCGCCGCCGCATCCTTATCGAAGGTTTTCTCGAGTGCTCCCCACCATCGACTGTGGGGAATTCTTCCAAGCGGCTTCGGGACCCACGTCGCTCGCGTGCCGGCTCTGTCGCGGCACGTTCATCGCCAAGAGGAGGCGGTGCCGAGAATCCTTTCCTGCCATCCCCTCATCAAGTCGGTGAAGATGTGGCAGCGCTTCGTGCTTCTCGTCAAGAACGTCGCCCCGACGGCGATCGGGTCAACTTGCCGCCCTCGTGGGCGGCGGATCAAGGCCGACCCACTAGCTGGTCCTCTGAGGCCCGGACGCTGACCCTCGCGAGGCACCGCCGCCGTCATGCTCTCCAGAATGATACTGATCGGAGGGCCTGGCCGGGCGAGACTTGCTGGCCGCCGTGGCGCCGAAGTTCTCCCTCTTCAAGGCCGACCTCATCTGATCTGCCAGATGAGCGGCCGCCGGGACCCCAGCCGGCTGTGCTCCAAGGACATGCCCCACGCGGAGGTGGTGGACACGGTGAACTTCTTGGCGAACTGCGACCTCACGGAGGAATGGCTTTTCGGCAAGAAGCCATACTCGCGCGCCGATCCCCCGCCGATGGTAAGTCGTCTCTTGCTTCTCTGTTTCCTTCCTTAGCCGGATCCGACTCTTACTTTTCTTGGTCTTTTCTGACTCAGAATCCTCTCATGCCGCCCTCGACCGGGCGCCCATGAAACGGCTCGCGACTTGTCCCGACCGGCGGAGAGCGACGCCGACGACCCCGACCATGGGCGTGGCGGCGATGGAGGCCGACGCCGAGGGAGGGAGGGCCGACGACTTCAGGCCCTCGGCCACTTTTGCAGACTGGCCCGATGATGAAGTCGCCCCCCGCCGCCAGCAGAGAGCCGGTCATCCAGGCGCGAGCTCCTCCGCCGCCTTGGGGGGTCGAGGCGGCGCGAAGAAACGCCGGTCCGGGCCGAGTCAGCCAAGCGGCCAGGCCAAAAAATTCAGGGGAGCGGCCGCCGTGACACATCGCGAAGAAGCGGTCGCGAAGGCTAACCGCTTCCGCAAGGAGGTGAAGAAACCACCGCTGGTCTCCGCGTAAGTATCTTTTTATTCTGTCTTGTTTTCTTCTGGTCCATCTTGCCCAAGTCTTCTCATGTCCTTTTTTCTCATCAGGGCTCCCCTCACTTTGGAGAGGGTCGCCGCCGCCTCCGTCATGGGGTCGGCGGAGACGTCCGCCAGCAGTCGGCGGGTTGACCCTGCGGCCGCCCTCCGGGAGGCAACAGAGCGGAATGCGCAGGAGAAGCGCGACGAGGAGGCGGCCGCCCGTCGAGAGAAGGCGGAGGCCGAGAGGGCGGTCGAAGCCGCTGCTGCAGCAAAAAGGCAAGCCGAGGAGGCCGCGCGCCTTCAGTCGGCGCTGCTCGTCACTCCGCTGAGCTCAGCGCCACCACCGCCGGAGTTCACGGGGCAGTCGGAGGGAGTCGGTGGTGAGGTCCCCGTCGCAGGGAGGGATGGCAGCGAGGTCTATTCGCCGGGCGTGGCCGTGCCACCTCCGCCGCCTCCGCCGCAGTCTGAGGTCACGCTGTAACATCCCAAATTTTCAATTTGGAATGTTATACATTAAGTCATCATGCATATCATATTTTCTTGCATTTTCCGATCCTAGAAAATTTCACGCAACTCAAGGACCCTCGAGAGAGTTGGAGATTTCATTATTTTCATATTTGGGTTTTCTCAAATTTTGAAAATAGGATCGATTAGTTTATTTATTTATCTTCAAATATTTTTCCAATAAAAAATTACGAGAGGGAATAATATGACTTTCCCAACATTTAGGAAAAATGAGGATTTAATAAATAAATCAAATTTTGGGTTTTTCGAGTTTATTTGCTTTAGGGAAAAAATGAGTATTTTAAAAATATGGATTTTGGCCCGTGATAAAGTTCATTTTGTTAGACTCATTTTTAGGAGTCGGGAAAATTATTTTTTAAGTTTGGAGTTAGTTTAGTTTTATTTTTAATTGCTTTCGTTTAAAAAAAATAACGCATGCGCCCTTTGGGCCAAGGGCCCAGCCGCCTAAGCCACCCGCCCGCCCTCCTCCTCATGGCACCCACACACACAAGCCAGCCCGCCCGCCGGGCCGAGTCCGAGGAGGACTCCTCCTCCTCCCTTGCTTGCCCCTCCCCAAGCTACCCCCCTCTTTATATACCCCCCTCACCTCCCCCTCTCCTCCCCAACCCAAGCGCCGCCCTTTAACCCGCAGCCGCCGCCGCCGCCCCTTGTGCCGTTGCCGCCCGTCGCCGACCCATTGCCGCTCGCCCGGCCCGCCCCTTGCATGACCCGCCCCCGCCGCCCGAGCCGGAGCCCCCGGCGACCTCGCCGAGGTAGCCACCGCGTCACCCCGGTCGGTTTTGTTTTTAAAACCGTCCGGTTTTCTTTCGTTGTTCGGTTTTTTTTTAAAACCCTAGATTGGTTTATTTCTTTTTCTCGGTTTAGTTAATTAGTGAACGTTCACCGATCCGTTCGTTCTAATGAACGCGTTCGCCGGTTAGTTTCCGGTTAACGAACGTCCGTTCGTTTAACCGTTCTTCGATTTTCTTTTAAATCGGTTTTAATCCGTTATTTTTCCGATTTCGATTTCCGATCCAATCTTCGAATCAGTTTATTTTCTCGCTCGTTTATCGGAATCAGGTGATTCAAGCGCCTGGAGTTTCGTTTCGAAACCGCCGTTCCAATTAATCCACTTAAACAAAGTTTTGCTACTGTAAAATTTGACCTAGTTTCAAATTGCTAGAACCGAGTCGTTTTCTTTTGACATTCGACTTTTGTTGCTTTATTTGATTCGATTCTTTTTGCACCAGGGTTCTTAAGTTGAATTTTCTGGTTAGATCTTCTATCCGAGATTTCCCTGTGCATTAGATGAGTACTTATTGTATGCTTGTGTTGGGAACGTAGTAATTTCAAAAAAATTTCCTACGCACACGCAAGACCATGGTGATGGCATAGCAACGAGAGGGGAGAGTGTCCGTCCACGTACCCTCGTAGACCGAAAGCGGAAGCGTTATAACAACGCGGTTGATGTAGTCGTGCGTCTTCACGATCCGACCGATCCAAGCACCGAGCGTCGGCACCTCCGAGTTCGCACACGTTCAGCTCGATGGCGATCCCGGACTCCGATCCAGCAAAGTGTCGGGGATGAGTTCCGTCGACCGACGGCGTGGTGACGATGATGATGCTCCACCGACGCGGGCTTCGCCTAAGCTCATGACGATATGACTTCTCCGCGCAGGCTTCGCCTAAGCTCATGACGATATGACCGAAGTGGAATATGGTGGAGGGGCACCGCTGACACGGCTAAGGAACGATCCGTAGATCAACTTGTGTGTCATGGGGTGCCCCCTGCCCCGTATATAAAGGAGCAAGGAGGAGGTGGCCGGCCAGGGGAGGCGCGACCAGGGGGAGTCCTACTCCCACCGGGAGTAGGACTCCTCCTTTCCTAGTAGGAGTAGGAGAGAAGGAAGGGAAGAGAAGAACGGGTGCGGCCCCTCCCCTAGTCCAATTCGGACTAGGCCTTGAAGCGCGCGGCCTGCCCTAGGCAGCCCCTCTCTCTTTCCCGCAGGGCCCAATAAGGCCCAATACTTCTCCCGGCGAATTCCGTAACTCTCCGGTACTCGAAAAATACCGAATCATTGGAACCTTTCCGAACTCCGAATATAGTCGTCCAATATATTGATCTTTACGTCTCGACCATTTCGAGATTCCTCGTCATGTCCCGATCTCATCCGGGACTCGAACTCCTTCGGTACATCAAAACTCATAAACTCATAATATAACCATCATGAAACCTTAAGCGTGCGGACCCTACGGGTTCGAGAACTATGTAGACATGACCTAGAACCATTCTCGGTCAATAACCAATAGCGGAACCTGGATGCCCATATTGGTTCCTACATATTCTCTGAAGATCTTTATCGGTCAAACCGCATAACGACATCGTTGTTCCTTTGTCATCGGTATGTTACTTACCCGAGATTCGATCGTCGGTATCCAATACCTAGTTCAATCTCGTTCTTGTAAGTCTCTTTACTCGTTCCGTAATACATCATCTCACAACTAACTCATTAGTTGCAATGCTTGCAAGGCTTATGTGATGTGTATTACCGAGAAGGCCCAGATACCTCTCCGACAATCGGAGTGACAAAACCTAATCTCGATTCATGCCAACTCAACATATACTTTTGGAGACACCTGTAGAGTACCTTTATAATCACCCATTTACGTTGTGACGTTTGGTAGCACACAAAGTGTTCCTCCGGTAAACGGGAGTTGCATAATCTCATAGTTGCAGGAACTTTGTATAAGTCATGAAGAAAGCAATAGCAACATACTAAACGATCAAGTGCTAGGCTAACGGAATGGGTCATGTCAATCAGATCATTCTCCTAATGATGTGATCCCGTTAATCAAATGACAACTCATGTCTATGGTTAGGAAACATAACCATCTTTGATTAACGAGCTAGTCAAGTAGAGGCATACTAGTGACACTCTGTTTGTCTATGTATTCACACATGTATTATGTTTCCGGTTAATACAATTCTAGCATGAATAATAAACATTTATCATGATATAAGGAAATAAATAATAACTTTATTATTGCCTCTAGGGCATATTTCCTTGAGTCTCCCACTTGCACTAGAGTCAATAATCTAGTTCACATCGCCATGTGATTTAACATCAATAGTTCACATCTATATGTGGTTAACACCCATAGTTCACATCGACATGTGACCAACACCCAAAGGGTTTACTAGAGTCAGTAATCTAGTTCACATCGCTATGTGATTAACACCCAAAGAGTACTAAGGTGTGATCATGTTTTGCTTGTGAGATAATTTTAGTCAGCGGTCTGTCACATTCGAGCCGTAAGTATTTTGCAAATTCCTATGTCTACAATGCTCTGCGGAGCTACTCTAGCTAATTGCTCCCACTTTCAATATGTATCCAGATTGAGACTCGAGTCATCTAGATTAGTGTTAAAACTTGCATCGGCGTAACCTTTTACGATTTAACCTTTTTCACTTCCATAATCGAAAACATATCCTTATTCTACTAAGGATAATTTTGACCGCTGTCCATTGATCTACTCCTAGATCACTATTGCACTCCTTGCCAAGCTTAGTGGTAGGGTATGCAATAGATCAGTACACAACATGACATACTTTATAGAACCTATGGCTGATGCATAGGAATGACTTTCATTCTCTTTCTATCTTCTGCCGTGGTCGGGTTTTGAGTCTTACTCAATCTCACACCTTGTAACACAGGCAAGAACTCTTTCTTTGACTGTTCCATTTTGAACTACTTCAAAATCTTGTCAAGGTATGTATTCATTGAAAAACTTATCAAGCGTCTTGATCTATCTCTATAGATCTTGATGCTCAATATGTAAGCAGCTTCACCGAGGTCCTTCTTTGAAAAACTCCTTTTAAATACTCCTTTATGCTTTGCGTAATCATCATTTCCGATCAACAATATGTCATTCACATATACTTATCGAAATGTTGTAGCTCTCCCACTCACTTTCTTGTAAATCAGGCTTCACCGCAAGTCTGTATAAAACTATATGCTTTGATCAACTTATCAAAGTGTGTATTCCAACTCGAGATGCTTGCACCAGTCCATAGATGGATCATTGGAGCTTACACATTTTGTTAGCACCTTTAGGATTGACAAAACCTTCTGGTTGCATCATATACAACTCTTCTTTAAGAAAACCATTAAGGAATGCAGTTTTGACATTCATTTGCCGATTTCATAAAATGTGGCAATTGCTAACATGATTCGGACAGACATAAGCATCGCTACTGAGTTGAGTAAATCTCATTGTAGTCAACACCTTGAACTTGTTGAAAACCTTTCTGCGACAAGTCGAGCTTTGTAGATAGTAATACTACTATCAGCATCTGTCTTCCTCTTGAAGATCCATTTATATAATATGGCTTGCCGATCATCGAACAACTCCATCAAAGTCCACACTTTGTTCTCATATATGGATCCCATCTCAGATTTCATGGTCTCAAACCATTTCGCGGAATCTGGGCTCATCATCGCTTCCTCATAGTTCGTAGGTTCATCATGGTCTAGTAACATGACTTCTAGAATAAGATTACCGTACCACTCAGTGCGGATCTTACTCTGGAAGACCTCACGAGGTTTGGTAGCAACTTGATCTGAAGTTTCATGATCATCATCATTAACTTCCTCACTAATTGGTGTAGGAATCACTGGAACTGATTCTGTGATGAACTACTTTCCAATAAGGGAGAAGGTACAATTACCTCATCAAGTTCTACTTTCCTCCCACTCACTTCTTTCGGAGAAACTTCTTCTCTAGAAAGGATCCATCTTAACAACAAATATCTTGCTTTCGGATCTGTGATAGAAGGTGTACCCAATAGTTACCTTTGGGTATTCTATGAAGACGCATTTATCCGATTTGGGTTCGAGCTTATCGGTGAAAACTTTTCACATAAGCATCACAACTCAAACTTTAAGAAACGACAGCTTAGGTTTCTTGCTAAACCATAGTTCATACGGTGTCATCTCAGCGGATTTAGATGGTGCCCTATTAAGCGTGAATGCAGCTGTCTCTAATGCATAACCCCAAAACGATATTGGTAAATCGGTAAGAGACATCATTGATCGCACCATATCAAAATAAAGTACGGTTATGACGTTCGGACACACCATTACGTTATGGTGTTCCATGTGGCGTGAGCTGTGAAACTATTCCACATTGTTTTATATGAAGGCCAAACTCGTAACTCAAATATTCTCCTCCACGATCAGATCGTAGAAACTTTATTTTCTTATTACGATGATTCTCCACTTCACTCTGAAATTATTTGAACTTTTCAAATGTTTCAGACTTGTGCTTCATTAAGAAGATATACCCATATCTGCTCAAATCATTTTGTGAAGGTCAGGAAATAACGATACTTGCCATGAGCATCAACATTCATTGGATCGCATACATCGGTATGTATTATTTCCAATAAGTCAGTAGCTTGTTCCATTGTTCCGGAGAACGGAGTTTTAGTCATCTTGCCCAAAAGGCACGGTTCGCAAGCATCAAATGATTCATAATCAAGTGATTCCAAAAGTCCATCGACATGGAGTTTCTTCATGCGCTTTACACCAATATGACCTAAGCGGCGATTGCCACAAATAAGTTGCACTATCATTATTAACTTTGCATCTTTTGGTTTCAATATTATGAATATGTGTATCACTATGATCGAGATCCAATGAACCATTTTCATTGGGTGTGTAACCATATAAGGTTTTATTCATGTAAGCAGAACAACAATTTATTCTCTTACTTAAATGAATAACCGTATTGCAATAAACATGATCAAATCATATTTATGCTCAACACCAAATAACACTTATTTAGGTTCCACACTAATCCCGAAAGTATAGGGAGTGTGCGATGATGATCATATCAATCTTGGAACTACTTCCAACACTCATCGTCACTTCCCTTCAACTAGTTTCTGTTCATTCTGCAACTCCTGTTTGAGTTACTACTCTTAGCAACCGAACCAGTATCAAATACCGAGGGTTGCTATAAACACTAGTAAAATACACATCAATAATTTGTATATCAAATATACCTTTGTTCACTTTGCCATCCTTCTTATCCGCCAAATACTTGGGGTAGTTCCGCTTCGATGACCAGTTCCATTGTAGCAAAAGCACTTAGTCTCGTGCTTAGATCCAGACTTGGGCTTCTTCACTCGAGCAACAACTTGCTTGCCGTTCTTTTTGAAGTTCCCCTTCTTCCCTTTGCCCTTTTCCTTGAGACTAGTGGTCTTGTCAATCATCAACACTTGATGCTCTTTTCTTGATTTCTACCTTCGTCGATTTCAGCATCACGAAGAGCTTGGGAATTACTTTTGTCATCCCTTGCATATTATAGTTCATCACGAAGTTCTACTAACTTGGTGATGGTGACTAGAGAATTCTGTCAATCACTATCTTATCTGGAAGATTAACTCCCACTTGATTCAAGCGATTGAAGTACCCAGACAATCTGAGAACATGCTCACTAGTTGAGCGATTCTCCTCCATCTTTTAGCTATAGAACTTGTTGGAGACTTCATATCTCTCAACTCGGGTATTTGCTTGAAATATTAACTTCAACTCCTGGAACATCTCATATGGTCCATGACGTTCAAAACGTCTTTGAAGTCCCGATTCTAAGCCATTTAAGCATGGTGCACTAAACTATCAAGTAGTCATCATATTGAGCTAGCCAAACGTTCATAACGTCTGCATTTGCTCCTGCAATAGGTCTGTCACCTAGCGGTGCATTAAGGACATAATTCTTCTGTGCAGCAATGAGGATAAATCTCAGATCACGGATCCAATCCGCATCATTGCTACTAACATCTTTCAACACAATTTTCTCTAGGAATATATTAAAAACACAGGGAAGCAACAACGCGAGCTATTGATCTACAACATAATCTGCAAAATACTACCAGGACTAAGTTCATGATAAATTAAAGTTCAATTAATCATATTACTTAAGAACTCCCACTTAGATAGACATCTCTCTAGTCATCTAAGTGATTACGTGATCCAAATCAACTAAACCATGTCCGATCATCACGTGAGATGGAGTAGTTTCAATGGTGAACATCACTATGTTGATCATATCTACTATATGATTCACGCTCGACCTTTCGGTCTCCGTGTTCGAGGCCATATCTGCATATGCTAGGCTCGTCAAGTTTAACTCTGAGTATTCTGCGTGTGCAAAACTGGCTTGCACCCGTTGTAGATGGACGTAGAACTTATCACACCCGATCATCACGTGGTGTCTGGGTACTCTGAACTTTTAGCAGCGGTGCATACTCGAGGAGAACACTTCTTGATAATTTTAGTGAGAGATCATCTTATAATGCTACCGTCAATCAAAGCAAGATAAGATGCATAAAGGATAAACATCACATGCAATCAATATAAGTGATATGATATGGTCATCATCATCTTGTGCTTGTGATCTCCATCTCCGAAGCAATCATCATGATCACCATCGTCACCGGCGCGACACCTTGATCTCCATCGTAGCATCATTGTCGTCTAGCCAACTATTGCTTCTCGACTATCGCTCTGCTTAGTGATAAAGTAAAGCAATTACATGGCGTTGCATTTCATACAATAAGCGACAACCATATGGCTCCTGCCAGCTTGCCGATAACTCGGTTACAAAACATGATCATCTCATACAATAAAATATAGCATCACGTCTTGACCACATCACATCACAACATGCCCTGCAAAAACAAGTTAGGCGTCCTCTACTTTGTTGTTGCAAGTTTTACGTGGCTGCTACGGGCTGAGCAAGAACCGTTCTTACCTCGCATCAAAACCACAGCGATAGTTTGTCAAGTTGGTGCTGTTTTAACCTTCGCAAGGACCGGGCGTAGCCACACTCGGTTCAACTAAAGTGAGAGAGACAGACACCGCCGGTCACCTTTAAGCAACTAGTGCTCGAGCGGTGAAACCAGTCTCGCGTAAGCGTCTGCGTAATGTCGGTCCGGGCGCTTCATCTCACAATACCGCTGAACCAAAGTATGACATGCTGGTAAGCGGTATGACTTATATCGCCCACAACTCACTTGTGTTCTACTCGTGCATATGACATCAACGCATAAAACCAGGCTCGGATGCCATTGTTGGGGAGCGTAGTAATTTCAAAAAATTCCTACGCACACGCAAGACCATGGTGATGGCATAGCAGCGAAGGGAGAAGTGTCCGTCCACGTACCCTCGTGAGACCGGCGAAGCGTTATAACAACGCGGTTGATGTAGTCGTGCGTCTTCACGATCCGACCGATCCAAGCACCGAGCGTCGGCACCTCCGAGTTCTGCACACGTTCAGCTCGATGGCGATCCCGGACTCCGATCCAGCAAAGTGTCGGGGATGAGTTCCGTCAACCTGACGGCGTGGTGGCGATGATGATGCTCCACCGGCGCGGGGCTTCGCCTAAGCTCATGACGATATGACTTCTCCGGCGCGGGGCTTCGCCTAAGCTCATGACGATATGACGAAGTGGAATATGGTGGAGGGGGCACCGCACACGGCTAAGGAACGATCCGTAGATCAACTTGTGTGTCATGGGGTGCCCCCTGCCCCGTATATAAAGGAGCAAGGAGGAGGTGGCCGCCAAGGGAGGCGCGCCAGGGGGAGTCCTACTCCCACCGGAGTAGGACTCCTCCTTTCCTAGTAGGAGTAGGAGAGAAGGAAGGGAAGAGAAGAAGGGTGCGGCCTCCCCTAGTCCAATTCGGACTAGGCCTTGAGGCGCGCGGCCTGCCCTAGGCAGCCCTCTCTCTTTCCCGCAGGGCCCAATAAGGCCCAATACTTCTCCCGGCGAATTCCCGTAACTCTCCGGTACTCGAAAATACCGAATCATTCGGAACCTTTCGAACTCGAATATAGTCGTCCAATATATCGATCTTTACGTCTCGACCATTTCGAGACTCCTCGTCATGTCCCGATCTCATCCGGGACTCGAACTCCTTGGTACATCAAAACTCATAAACTCATAATATAACTGCATCATCGAAACCTTAAGCGTGCGGACCCTACGGGTTCGAGAACTATGTAGACATGACCTAGAACCATTCTCGGTCAATAACCAATAGCGGAACCTGGATGCCCATATTGGTTCCTACATATTCTCTGAAGATCTTTATCGGTCAAACCGCATAACGACATCGTTGTTCCCTTTGTCATCGGTATGTTACTTACCCGAGATTCGATCGTCGGTATCAATACCTAGTTCAATCTCGTTACTGGTAAGTCTCTTTACTCGTTCCGTAATACATCATCTCACAACTAACTCATTGGTTGCAATGCTTGCAAGGCTTATGTGATGTGTATTACCGAGAAGGCCCAGAGATACCTCTCCGACAATCGGAGTGACAAAACCTAATCTCGATTCATGCCAACTCAACATATACTTTTGGAGACACCTGTAGAGTACCTTTATAATCACCCATTTACGTTGTGACGTTTGGTAGCACCCAAAGTGTTCCTCCGATGGCAGGAGTTGCATAATCTCATAGTTGCAGGAACTTTGTATAAGTCATGAAGAAAGCAATAGCAACATACTAAACGATCAAGTGCTAGGCTAACGGAATGGGTCATGTCAATCAGATCATTCTCCTAATGATGTGATCCCGTTAATCAAATGACAACTCATGTCTATGGTTAGGAAACATAACCATCTTTGATTAACGAGCTAGTCAAGTAGAGGCATACTAGTGACACTCTGTTTGTCTATGTATTCACACATGTATTATGTTTCCGGTTAATACAATTCTAGCATGAATAATAAACATTTATCATGATATAAGGAAATAAATAATAACTTTATTATTGCCTCTAGGGCATATTTCCTTCAGCTTGTAGTTTGTCTGCGTTAGATCACCCGGAGTGCGCCGCTTGTTACTTCGAGTCTCTAGGTTTCGCGGATCGTCAGCAAGGCAAGTAACACTTGATCATACCTTTTTCCACTACCCAGTTTTATGCATTAGCTCTATTCCTCAAACACTTGCATGTTTAGGATCTAATTAAATTGTGGGATGGGAAGTAGATTGAGGTAGTACCTATTACCTGTTTTACTTATGAAACCTTGGGAGTTACTTCTCGTTTGCTTGTTATGCCATGCTATGCCGATGAGCGTGGATTGGGTGAGTGAATATCCATGACAGATGTGAGATTGTTAATTAATGGTTTATCTAAGGTGGCAACTTAAACACACATACGGGTGGATTGAGGCACCTGGTTTCTATCGAGACTTGCTGTATTTCTTGGACCGCCACCCAGGCTCTAAGGGATCATAAGATTATTCAAACTAGAAACTTCCGTGTGCAGCCACAAGCCAATATGGGCTCTGGCATAGCTGAGTAAGTTGTGCGAACTCTTCGGGTAGGCTAGCTGATGTAGGGGATGTAGGTTGATGCGGTCTACCCACATGTAAGGTGCTAAGCGCTTACGAAGACGTGTCTCGGTCATCCGTCTCTCAAACACCATGTAGTCACGAGAACCAAGCGGAGGCGTCGAGTCTTGTGGGGAAAAGTCATAAACCTCTGCAGAGTGTATAAACTAATCTTGATTAGCCGTGTCCCCGGTTATGGACATCTTGAGTATCTAGTACTTGAATATCATGTGAATCTCATCATGTTACTTCTAATTAATGTTATTGGGTTTTTAATGAGTACTTTTTAATTGGGATTGAGGATGCTGTCAACCATTCTCAATGTTTAACAACCACCATGATAGTTAAACAAAATTATTCCTTTGCAGTAGGGAAAAATTAGCTTTATGCAAAACTGTAACCGTAGAGCTTTTCCACCAGCCATATATGCATATAGTATAGGCTTATTCCTTTATTTCTCTCTATGTGTTACATTGCCAGCATATTCCATGTGCTGACCCGTTTTCGGGATGCAACTTTCATGTTGCAGACTTTTCAGACGACGAGTAAGGTGTTTTAGGTCGTGGTTCTATACTCAGTGATGCCGATGGAGTTGATGGACTCACTTATCTTCCAAGCCTTCCGCTGTTATCGTTATTAGATGGCCTTAAGCCTTATTTATTGTAATAAGTCCCCTTTTGGACAACGCTGTAATGAGTGTGTGATTGCTACTCTGCTATAAATCCTTGAAATCTTGTGTGGTGTCGAGCATTCTGATCCAGGATGACATCGAGCACGAGACTTGATCCATTCGGGACGGTCGCTACGCGTGAGGCAAACAGCGGCGGACCCACCGTGCGCCGACCGACGATGAAGCCGTGGCGCGTGCTTCTTCAAGTCGCCTCGCCAGTATGGCGCCGTCTTGAAAGCGGACTCGGCGCGTGCCCCTTGAGACCGGCGCCGCCAACTTCGGCCATCCCGACCTTTGAAGCGACAAGCGCCCGCGCCGTTAGGTGGGTGCGAGGCGCGCACGAACCTGCTGAACACGGCGCTCCTGGACATCCAAGCGAAGCTGCGGGCTGAAAGCGCGGCCTCGAGAACCTTTCAAAGGCGCTGGCGTCGCGATCCGCCCGTCTTGGTATGTTTCATTCGAATTTTCTCTTGATCTTCTCTGTGAAGGCGGCGCCATCACCCACTGGGTGTAATCCCAATTTGAATTCGGCTGCTGGCGAGGCAGCCGGAACTTTATTGCTTACTTCAAGTTTTTATTTGTGTGCGGAATCCTTGTTACAGGAATATCACAACCTCCGCGCTACCGCCTTCAACATAACATTGAAGAACTGAACAAGCGGGCTGCTGACTGGCGAGCCGAGGTGAGTTTCCTTCTTGGCGAAGTGCTGCTGGCGCTTTCAGCGAACTGTAGTCCCGAGATTGGGCCGATCTGCTGCGATTAGGCGGGATCTTCTGGCGACCTTCTTATCGACAACTTTGCGTCCCTCTTCTTTTTATTCTTGAGTCCAATGCCGCTCTGCGAGGCAGCTGGGATGCGGCCGAGACCGCCTTGCGCCAAGAGGAGGAGTGTGGCAAGCTTCGCCCATGATCGCGACCTGCTGGCTACGCAGTGGGCGGAGCAGAGGAGTTGCTCAAGGCAGCCTGGGCTGAGGAGGAGAAGAAAGAGGCCGCCCTCTGGCAATCGAGGCGGCGCTCCGCTGGACCGGCGAGGCGCGCGCTGACCTCCGGCTTCCATGAAATCGAAGATATCGTCGATGGTGACTTTGCTTTACTTTCTCTTTTGGGTTGCCGACTATGGGTTAAGCCGGCTCCTGCTTTTTCTAACTTGCTTTTTCTTCTTCTTCTTCTTGGCAGACTTCTTCCCTGGTCATACGCTGGCGGCCAATCAGGCCATCGAGGCCGAACACGAGGCGCGGAGGGCGGGTGGCGCCGATATTGCAGCCAACGCCCCCCGGACCCTTGACGAGCAGCTCCTGAGCATTGAGGCTCGTCTGCGGCCGGCAGATCGGGTGCTGCGCCATCTTCAGCGTGTCGGGGCCCAGGCGATTGCTGCCCTGTGGCCGGACATGCCGGTTCTGCGTACTCCCAGCCGGACCGCCGACTGGCTGGAGGTCGCGGCTGGGCGTCTTGAGGCTTGGAAGGGCTCCAGCGGCTCGGGCTGGGCTTCGCCGAGCCACAGAGTTCGTCAAGGCGTGGTATCCAGGGCTCGACACTGGACCGGCTGGCGCGTTCGGTCGAAGCCCGAAGCGGGCTGCGAGGCGCGAGGCGCCCTCGTCGGCGTCTGGCGTCGATCGCCGACTACGGACACCAGATGTCTTCGTCCTGGCGGGCTGAAGCGGTGGGAAGCTTACCGCCGGAGTGGTTCGGGATGAACCGGACTTCTGGCGAGACTTCGGTGGAGGTGATTGACTCCAGCACGAGGATGAAAACGGCGCGAGGGCGGAGGCGGCATGGAGGTGCCGGAAGGCGGAGCGGGCGGCCAGCCTCGGCTCGACCGCGCCTCCGACAGCGAGCGCGCCCATCTGAGCCAGCCGCTGCCAGAGACTATCAAACCGAGACTTCCCAGCCAGCCGCCCCGGCGCCTGACGCCGCCGCCGCCTCCGGCCTTCCAACCCCATCCGCTGCTTCTTAGGCCGCTGCCTTGGCTTTATTTTATCTGTTTGTTAGTCTTTTGAAAGAACTTTATTAATTCGCACAATTCCACCCGCGGGGTGTATTCTGAACCTCTGTTCGAAGATCCGGCCAAGGGCCTAAGTTTGTGTAAATATTATTCTAGTTTCATGTTTCCTTGCTTATTGCTCTTATGGATTTTTCCCTTGCCGCCTTCCCTTAGATGCCGCCTTGCCCGTCGGGCAACCGCTCTGCGGATTGCCGTCTAGGTCAAGTGCTTGGCTACTTTGAGAAGGCAAGTACTTGGCCATTTAGAGTCGTTTAAGCAAGTTGGGTAGAAAACGGCAAGCCGGCTTCTTAAGAGTCGGTTTCACGAAACGGGCTGGGAGCCGATTTAAACTATGTTTATGCTTTGGGTCCTTAGCCCTTTTTTCGTGTGGGCGCCCGCTCTACCTTACTCCTGCCCACCAAACAGTCGCTCTGCGAGCTGCGGCTTCTGACAGGAGACGGCTTGGGCACCGCACGCTACTTGTCGGACTTCAGGAAGCACTTCATAGCTCAAAAGCGGCGAGTCCCCGGGCCGACTAGTCGAGCCCGGTGCCAAACAACATAATAAAAGGGTAACATACCCAAAGGCATAATTCTTATCATCTGAGATAACAAAGAGGGCAGTCCAGAGCTCGTCTCGAAGGCCCGAGTCTTATATTTCAAACACAAAAGGGTAGCGTGGTACATACTGCATCAAGCTGTAAAATCTTGGAGGAGATTCGCATTCCATAGCCGCTCCGTCTCTTTGCGGAGTCGTCCCTCTTGCGTGCTTTCGGGGCTTCGGCGTCGATCGGGTAGTAGGAGTCGTTGCCCGGCACTTTCGATGATGAGCGGTCCTTCCCAAAGGCGCCCGACGGCTTGTGCTGGCGGCTGTTATGAATCAGCGGAGCACAAGGTCGCCCTCTAGGAATGATCTTGGCTTGACCTTCTTGTTGTAGTAGCGGCGCGAGCTCTGCTGGTAGATGATGGACGGTGAGTGCGGCAGCCAACCCTCTTCCAGCGGATCGGCGCCCGTCTTGATGTGCTTCTACGCTTCCTCCTCGGTGTACATGGTGACTCGCGAAGTCGAACTCTATATCCGTTGGGATGGCGGCTTGGCACCGTAGGCGAGGAAGAAGGGTGTGAAGCCGATTGACTTGTTTGGAGTCGTCGCGAGACTCGGAGGGCGGTGGCAACTCCTCAAGCCAGCAGCCGGCGAGCGCTCGATGGTTCGACCAGGGCGAGCTTGATGCGGACAAGATGAGGCCGTTCGCTCGCTCCACCTGGTCGTTTGACTACGGATGGGCAACAGGCGCTAAGTCGATCGGATGCCACGCATCGCGAGAACGGGCGAGCGCCCTTGGCGAAATTTGTGCCGTTAGTCGGTGATGATGTTGTGTGATGCGCCGTCTTGAGTCGTGATGTCGGCGATGAAAGTCCTGCCGTGGGACCATTCAACTTCTTGATGGGTTTTGCTTCTATCCACTTGGTGAACTTGTCCACGCGACAAGTAGGTGAGTTAAACCACCTCGTGCCGTCTTGAATGGTCCCACCATGTCCGGGCCCCGAACAGCAAAGGGCGGCGATGGGGATAGTCTTGGCCTGAAGCCGGTGAAGCGGCTTGGAGCGGAACACTGGCACCTTGCATTTAACTAATTCCTTGGCTTCTTCTAGGGCGTCGGCGGAAGAAACCGTGTCGAAAACTTTGGCGGCGAGTGCTCGGGAGGCTGCATGATGGCCTTTTCATACGATGGATGTCTTCGAGGATTGCTTGGCCTTGCTCTGATTCGACGCAGCGCTGATAGACACCGGTGACGCTGCGCCTGACCAGCTCTCTATTGACTATAGTGTAGGCTGCCGCTCGGCGTTGCACTTGCCGAGCCAAGGTTTCATCAGTTGGTAGCTCTCCGCTTACCAAAAACTTCAAGATGGGTTGGGCCCATGAGGGTGCTGCTATTTCTTCGACAGCCAGTACTACTACTTGGGCGAGGGCGGCTGGGTTGGGAGGCGGCGGGTTGGAGTCTGCAGCAGCTTGCTGAGTTGAAGAAGTCCCGGGCGATTAAGCGCGATCCCGGGCAATCTTGGAGTCTTTGCAAAAGGTCGCCGCAGTCCCGGGCGGCCATTGCCAGCGTTTTTGGGGGCGTCTTCAAGGATTCTTGTGCCGTCTGCCAAGGCTCTGGAGTCGGACCTGCCTTCTTCAGGGGGAGCCGGCACAAAAATGGAGTCTAACTCTGGTGACGGTTTGACGGATGGCTTGAGAAGGCGCTGAAGGGCGACGCCGGATGGTATTGCCTGTCGGGTGGAGCCGATTCTTGCCAGGGCATCTGCTTGGTCGTTGTCGTTCGTTGGTACATGGAGGAATTCGCATCCCTCAAAATATCCACTCAGCTGCTGTACCGAAGCGGTAGCTTCGCCATATTTGCATCTTTGGCGTCGATCGCGGATGACTGTTGGACCACCAAGTCGAATCGCCATAGCACGAGATCCGGCGAATGCCGAAACTCTTTGGCAAGCCGGAGCCGTGGATGGCGCCTCGTATTCGGCGACGTTGTTGGAGGTGGCGAAATGGATCTGCAGCGGCGTGCTTGAGCTTATCGCCTTTAGGGAAGTGAGGATCACGCGGCTCCCAAGCCGGTGCGCATCTTGGAGCCATCAAAGTGCATCCGCCAATGGGTGGAGTCGGTATTGCGGCGATACTAGGTCTCGGCCCAATCGGCGAGGAAGTCGGCGGTGCTTGTGACTTGATGGTGGTGCGGGGCTGGTAAAGATGGTGTAGGGGCCAACTCTATGGCCCATTTGGCCACTCGGCTGAAGCATCTCGGCTTCCGATGATCTCTGCTAGTGGGGCCGTGCAAACCACGGTGATGGGGTGCTCTTGAAAGTAAGGCTTCAACTTCTTGGCGGCAAAGTGCGCGCGTAACACATCTTACGGTAGTGGGGTAGTTCGCTTGGAGGTCGGCGGTACCTCGCTCGAATGTCTACTGGTCTCGGACAGGTGGCGCCTTGCCTTCCTCCTTGCGTTCAACCACAATAAGCGTGTTGACTACCTCTTTGGTGGCGGCAATATCTGAGGAGCATGGGCTCCTTTGGAGTTGGAGCCGCCAAGACCTTTGGGGAGTAATCAGCATTCTCTTCAACTGGAGAAAAGCTTCGTCCGCCTTGGAGTTCCATTCGAAGAAGGTGGTCTTCTTCATAAGCTGGTGCAGAGGGAGAGCTTTCTCACCCAGCCGACTGATGAATCGGCTGATAGATGCCAAGCAACCGGTGAACTTCTGCACATCTAGCAGTCGGTGGGGTACTTCCATCCTCTCGATCGCCTTGATCTTCACGGGGTTGCACTCTATACCGCGTTCGGATACCAGGAAGCCAAGGAGCTGGCCGGCCGGTACTCCGAAGACGCATTTCTCTGGGTTGAGCTTGATCTGGAATCGGCGCAGGTTTTCAAAGGTCTCTTTGAGGTCTTCCAACAGCGTTCCTCGCTTCTCCGTATTCACCACCATGTCATCCACGTAAACGTGGGCGTTTCTGCCAAGCTGCTTGAGGAGGCACTTCTGCATGCAACGCTGAAAGGTGGCGCCGGCGTTCCTCAAGCCGAACGTCATGGTCAGGTAGCAGAAGGCTCCAAATGGTGTGATGAAGGCGGTCTTCAATCTGTCTACCGGGTTCAGCTTGATCTGATGATATCCTGAATATGCATCTAAGAAGCTCAACAGCTCGCATCCGGCTGTGGAGTCTATCACTGATCAATTCTTGGCGAGCGAGCGGGTCCTTGGGGCAGGCTTTGTTGAGGCTTGTGTAGTCAATACACATCCGCCCTGCTTGTTCTTCTTTAATACCAGGACGGGTTTGCCAACCATTACGGAAAGAAAACTTCCATGATGAAACCGGCTGCGAGGCGAGCTATCTCTTCTCCAACAACTCTTCTTTTTCTTCCGACAGCGGCGCAAGGGCTGCTGGCGGGCTTCATCAGGTCGGACATGTAACTTGTGCTCGGCGAAATCCGTCGGTACACTGGCATGTCTTTGGGGACCATGCAAAGATGTCCCGATTCTCACGGAGGAAATCGGCGAGCTCGCCTTCCTATTCTTTGTCGAGGTTTGCACCTATGACAGCGTATTTCTCTGGATGCTCCGGGTCCAAGGGTATCTTCTTGGTCTCTTTGGCGGCTTGAGCAGGCCCTCGACTTCGACTCCTTGGGGTCGGACGATATCTCTGGCTGCTTGTCGGCCATCGCCACGACCCGATCCAGGAGCCGCTTCTCAGCTGCGATCACCAGGGACTCGGCTAGCCGGCTGCTTTCAGCTGCACAGGCGGACGACTTTCTGTAGTCGCCGGCTACGGTCAGAATCCCCTTGGAACTCGGCATCTTCATCTTGAGGTAGGCGTAGTGGGGGACCGCCATGAACTTGGCCAAAGCAGGTCGGCCAAGCAAGGCATGGTAGGGGCTCTCGAGGTCCACCACTTCGAACCAGACTGGCTCTCGGCGAAAGTGATCCTTGTCCCCAAAGAGGACGTCTATCAGAATCTTGCCAATCGGTGAGCAGGAAAGGCCAGGTACAATTCCGTGGAACACAGTCCGACTATGCTGAAGCTGCCTCTGCTTGATTCCTAGCTTCTCCATCGTATCCTTGTACAGGATGTTGATGCTGCTGCCTCCGTCTATCAGTACTCGCGAGAAGCGAGCGGCCCGCCTATCCGTGGCAAGGTGGCTCCCAAGACCAGGCGTAGGAGCCGGATTGGCATCACCTGGGTGATCAACACGGCTCGGTGATGGGCTTCTCGGACCGATGCATGAATTACAGGCGTCGGCGCTCGGCATTCACCTCTTCTTCTTTGCCGCTGCTGCGGCGATCATCAACCATGTTGGTAAACCACGACATAGGCGCCGTGCCCTTTGGGTAATCATCTTGTCTTGCGCCGACCAGCGGACAGCCGGCTCTTTGGGGGCGGTGGTGGGCGGCGGCCCGGCGGCGGAGGAGGGCAAGGCCGTCTCCTTGGCGATCTGGTGAGCGGTGGCACTTCGGGTGGTGTGATTTGGCGGCTTCGCGCGCTGTGGAACTTGCGAGGTCGGTCGAGTCTGCTCATAAGAAGGCCGGCAACCAGCTTGGACTTGCCGCCTTTACGCGCTTGGCGAGAGGCTGCCCTCCGGCTGCTGGTCTTGATTGCCGCCACCGCCGGCTGTTGGAAGCGGCTCGGGGCCTTGCACTTGTGATCATTCTGCTTGTCGCCCGGCTGGCGTCGCCAGCGGAGTTCTGGGAGCATGAGGAGCTACTTTGCGATCCTGCGGCTTTGATCTCCGTCTTCATGGAGGAGTCGGCGTTGGCATACTTATCTGCTATGACTAGCAGCTCGTCGAGGTCTCGGCTCGTCGCAAAGGAGCTTGTGCTTGAGGAGGTGCCTTCTACGCACCCGGTGAAATACTCGATTGCTGCACCTCGTGCACTCCTTCGCATGAGTTCGGAGCTTTCCCGGTAGCGTGAGGTAGTCGCGAGTAGACTTCGTTGGGGCCTTGTATGCACAAGGACAGGTAGCGAGGCTTGGAGGTCGCTTGTATGTGCTCGTGAAGTTGCGGACAAAGGCCTCGGTGAAGTCGACCCAGCCGTTGATGCTGCGGGGCTTCAAGCTGTTCAACCATGTCCGGCCGTGCCACAGGCATGAGGGAACATACTTTACGACAACGCGCTTGTTGCCGTTAAGCTATCTTGACGGCCGTGGAGTAGTCCACCAGCCAGTCCTCGGCTTCACGGGCGGTGTATTTAGGTGTGTCTCGAAGTGTGAATCCTCGGGAAGGGCTGCGTCTCGGATGCGAGGTCCGAAACAGGCGGGCCTTCTCGTCTTCTTCTTCTAGCGCCAGGATCGGTGAAGTCGCTCGATCCGGTGGCGGGCGTCGTTCTCTCCGACTCCCTCTCGGCGGCCAAGGCGGTCGCCGAGAGTCGGATGCTCGACGGGTGGCGGGGAGACTCGCCTTTCTCTACGGGGAGGAGGAGGCTGATAGTCGTCCCGCCGCTCCACCGCTCTTGGGCGGCCGTCTTCGTCGCGCTCGATGGATATGTGAGTCCGGCTATGGCTGACAGCCGGATCCTGGTTCTTTCTTCCGCGGATGCCGCCAGTCGGCATCCGAGATGTCGCGCCTTGATCTCAACGAGGAGGAAAGTCGCCGTGTTGTCGTCGTGGCGCCTCCGTGCGACAGCCGGCTTCGTCTTGCGCGGCGGCCGCGTCGAGGAGCTGCTAGACTTGCTCCGTCATCAGGCGGTGCTCCTCGCCCTCGAAGTTATCCAGCTCGTCCGCCGCCGCCTGGGCAGCGCGAATGTTCTCCGCAGGCGTGGCGTACACAGGGCGACCGGCCCCAAACAGACTGGCGAGGCAGCGCCCTGCGGACGCGCCCTGGCGGCTAGGCGGTCGAGCCGGCGAGCCGCCCACAGCGCGATCCATCTCGCGCTGATAGGCTTCGACAAGCGTCTCATGCTTGCCAGCTTCTGTGCGCCTACGAGGAGCTGAAGGCGGCGTGCCTCCAGTGTTTCGGCGTCGGCGTCCTCCGGGATGGAGGCGGTCAGGTCTTGCAGAACATCGTCGAGAGGGTCACGAGCCCCCGCGGGAGGGCTCGCCGTGGCGATAGCGAGTACTTACGTGCGGTGCTCCCGCCGCTCTCCGCGCGAGGGAGAGGCTCGTCGTGAGATCACCACGTTGGTGGGGAATGCGTCGGCGGCAGCGTGTCGAGTCGACCAACATCGGTCGGTGGAGCCTACGGACTCGAGTTGGCGGCAGGCTCGCCCGTCGGCGTGGGGCTGCTCGAGGAGGCCCGCGAGAGGCTTTGGGGCGTCCGTTACTGCGTTGGGCGCAGAGCTCGTCGGAGAGGCGAACCTCGCCGACAAGTTGGCGAGCAACTTCGCCAGCGCGAGTAACCTCAGCGCCATGCAGCGCGCCGGCGCAAACTCCATCTGGCGTGCTTGGCTGGCTGCGCTTCGCCGAGGAGGAAGAGGTTCCCGTCGAGCGAGGTCTCCGGACGGCGGTGCACCAGGCCCCACGGTGGGTGCCAAATGTCGGGGTTGGGTGCGACATATGCCAGCGGATGGCTTATCATGGAGGCGAGTAGAGCGTCGCGGTGCACAGAAGCAGGATGAGGCGAACATGCACGCCGCGAATCTTACCCAGCTTCTAGGCTCTCCGAGGAGATAACACCCCTCTTGCTGCTCTGCGAGTCTCCGCATGATCACTATGGCAAAGTGGGTACAAGAGGCTCCTTGAGCTGTTTGGGGTGAGGAAGGAGGAGGGCACGGCTTGCTCTTCTCTCCCTCTATGTGTGTGTCTAAAACTACTAGCTTCCAACCCTTTGCATGGGTGCCCCGGGGGTACAACGGTAATCCGGCTGGGTGTGGGTCCAAGCCGTCAGTCTCTAAGTCACCGTCTTCTCCGCCGACTCACAGGGCCCGCCAGACTAGTGGGCCCGACGGCTCCAACATGGGGCCGACAGCCCTTGTCCGCCATGGGCGGTCTTGCCACTGCAGATTCTCAGAGCCGTGCTTCTAATGACGCGAGCTTGGCCATGGAGTTATGGCAGCAGGTGCCGCCGCTCTGGCGGCGATCCTTGTTGCCATTCCCTGTCTTGTCTGGTTAATGGCGCGTGGATCTCGCGGGAGGGGTCGGCCGACTCCCGGAGGCCGACTCCATCGGGTCCGTCTTTGGGTCGCTCTCGCCGTCTTCGGTACTCCCGCCCAGGTAGTCCCGCCGTCTTCGGTCGTATAGACAGAGCCATCGTGGAGTACGAGAATCTGCCCACGGCGCTGATGTCGAGGCGGCATGGCAATGATGTTGCGCCGGACGGAGATCTCCGTCGATGCGGCGCTCAGTAGCCATACATGCCCTTCTACGGGCAGTGTAGGGATGGGCATAAAGGCGTCCTTACCCCATCCCGCTTCGTGAGTCGCGCTCAAAACAGGAGGTAGTTGGGGTCGTGGGCCGTCTCCTGTGCCGGCCTCGCTGGAGGTCGCTGGCTTGGAGTCGGCTTGTCCTGAAGTCGCCGTCTTAAAGTCGGCTTATCTTGAGGCCGCCTCTGGGACTCGGCCCAGAGGGGTAGTCGGCGACTCTGTTGCCGACTCTCTGAAGGCGGCTCTTTGTCTTGGGGTCTTGAGGGGCGCAGTCTGCCCTGATGTTTTGAAAGGTTCAGGGGCTCAGGTTCGCCTACCCGTAGTCCATTACTCCGACACATACCTAGTGCATCGGGTCCAATGAAAATCTTTTGTGACAATACTGGAGCCATTGCCTTGGCGAAGGAATCCAGATTTCACAAGAGAACCAAGCACATCAAGAGACGCTTCAATTCCATCCGTCATCAAGTGTCGAAAGGGGACATAGAGATTTGCAAGATACATACGGATCTGAATGTTGCAGACTCATTGACTAAGCCTCTCTCACGAGCAAAACATGATCAACACCAAGACTCCATGGGTGTTAGAATCATTACAATGTAATCTAGATTATTGACTCTAGTGCAAGTGGGAGACTGAAGGAAATATGCCCTAGAGGCAATAATAAAGTTGTTATTTATATATTTCCTTATATCATGATAAATGTTTATTATTCATGCTAGAATTGTATTAACCAGAAACTTAGTACATGTGTGAATACATAGACAAATAGAGCGTCACTAGTATGCCTCTACTTGAGTAGCTCGTTAATCAAAGATGGTTAAGTTTCCTAGCCATAGACATGAGTTGTCATTTGATAAACGGGATCACATCATTAGGGAATGATGTGATTGACTTGACCCATTCCGTTAGCTTAGCACTTGATCATTTAGTATGTTGCTATTGCTTTCTTCATGACTTATACATGTTCCTATGACTATGAGATTATGCAACTCCCGAATACCGGAGGAACACTTTGTGTGCTACCAAACGTCACAACGTAACTGGGTGATTATAAAGGTGCTCTACAGGTGTCTCCGATGGTGTTTGTTGAGTTGGCATAGATCGAGATTAGGATTTGTCACTCCGATTGTCGGAGAGGTATCTCTAGGCCCTCTCGGTAATGCACATCACTATAAGCCTTGCAAGCAATGTGACTAATGAGTTAGTTACGGGATGATGCATTACGGAACGAGTAAAGAGACTTGCCGGTAACGAGATTGAACTAGGTATTGCGATACCGACGATCGAATCTCGGGCAAGTAACATGCATACCGATGACAAAGGGAACAACGTATGTTGTTATGCGGTTTGACCGATAAAGATCTTCGTAGAATATGTGGGAGCCAATATGAGCATCCAGGTTCCGCTATTGGTTATTGGCCGGAGACGTGTCTCGGTCATGTCTACATAGTTCTCGAACCCGTAGGGTCCGCACGCTTAACGTTCGGTGACGACCGGTATTATGAGTTTATGTGTTTTGATGTACCGAAGGTAGTTCAGAGTCTCGGATATGTTCACGGACATGACGAGGAGTCTCAAAATGGTCGAGACATAAAGATCAATATATTGGACGACTATATTTGGATGTCGCAATGGTTCCGGGTGAGTTCGGACATATACCGGAGTACCGGGAGGTTACCGGAACCCCCCGGGAGGTATATGTGCCTTATTGGGCCATAGTGGGAGAGAAGAGAGGGAGGCATAGGAGGGGGCGTGCCCCCCTCAAGCCCAATACGAATTGGGTGGGGGGGCGGCACCCCCTTTCCTTCCCCCTCTCTCCCCCTTCCTTCCACTCCTAGTCCAACTAGGGAAGGGGGGGAATCCTACTCCCGGTGGGAGTAGGACTCCCCATGCATGGGGTGCGCCATAGGAGGGATGGCCCTCCCCCTCCTCCACTCCTTTATATACGGAGGAGGGGGGCACCCCATAGACACACAAGTTGATCATTGATCTCTTAGCCGTGTGTGGTGCCCCCCTCCACTATAATCCACCTCGGGAATATCATTGCAGTGCTTAGGCGAAGCCCTGCGCCGGTAGCTTCATCATCACCGTCATCACGTCGTCGTGCTGACGAAGCTCTCCCTCGATACTCTGCTGGATCGTGAGTTCGTGGGACGTCATCGAGCTGAACGTGTGCTGAACTCGGAGGTGCTGTGCGTTCGGTACTTGGATCGTGAAGATGTATGACTACATCAACCGCGTTCATAAAAAGCTTCCTCTTATGGTCTGTAACGCCCCGGATTCGATGCGCCAGGTGTCTGCCAATTATTCGCCGTCGTTGCCATGTCATTTGCTTGCGTGTTGCACTTTGCCATGTCATCATATGCATTTCATATCATGTCATCATGTGCATTTCATTTTGCATACGTGTTCGTCTCATGCATTCGAGCATTTTCGCCGTTGTCCGTTTTGCAATCCGGCACTCCTATGTCTCCCAGCGCCCCCTTTTATCTCTTCTCGTGTGCGGGTGTTAAACTTTCTCGGAATGGCCGGAGGTTTGTCAAGCGGCCTTGGTATAGCACCGTGAACCGCTTTGTCAAGTTTCGTGCCATTTGGAGGTCGTTTGATACTCCAGCAGTTAGCAAGATAATCAGTAAAGCCCTTTCTCCTTGCAGCCCAACACCCTTTCAAAGTGGCCCAAAACCCATCTAACTCCCTCCATGCTCTCGGTCGTTCGATCACGATCGTGTGGCCGAAAACCGCACCTCATTTGGACTCTCCTAGCTCCCTCTACCTATAAATATGTGCCTCCCAAATCCCGGTCTAACCCTAGCCATCTTCATCCTCGCGCCCGGACACGTTAGTGCCAGGCGGCGGACACGTCCGCCTCGCCCTCGCCCAACCAGGAGCCGCCACCTGTCCCGCCGGCATCCTCTCTCTCCAGCAGCGCCGCCCTTGAGCTTGCGAGCCCGAGGCAGCCCGCCCGAGCCCAGCCGGTCCCGAACGCCTCTGCCGCGCCCGAGCGCTCCGCTCCCTCGCTCCCAAACTGGATCGAGGAGAGAGACTCGACCCGAGCCACCTGCGCCACCGGAGCACCTCGGCGCCGATCCCGCCATCCTCGCCCGCGCCCGGCGAGCCGCCACCGACCACAGGCCGGACCCCTCGCGCCTGCTCCTCCTTCCCTGCCTGTCTCCTCCTCTCACCTCTCCGTGCTCTCTCCCAGCAGAGCTCTGCCATGGCTGCCACCGTCCCATGGAGCTTGGTGCTCGTCGCTGGCCGCGTCCCTCGCCCAATCCGGCCGGGATCCACCAGATCCGGCCACCCTCGACCCATTCCCGGCCTTCCCGAGTCCTCCGGAGTACCAGCTCGCCGCCGCGAGCCATGGAGCTCGTCGAACTCCCGTCACTGAGCTCCGTGTCCCGATTTTCACTGGGTAAAAAACGACTAAGTCCTGTAATTTTTCGCATATTTTCGTGCCCCGTTCAAAATGCCATAACTCCATGCATACTGCTCCGTTTCGTGCGTGTAATATGTCAAATTGTTCGTACCGACGAGTACATCATTTCATATAATTGCATCATTTTCATTTGAGCTCATCTTGATGCCCGAAATGCTGTTAGAAGAGGGCTATGTGATGTTAGTTTCATATTCTTATCAGAACATGCACTTTTGTCATTTTTTCCATGATTGATGTGTGCACCATATGAACTTGAGTTCTACATGTGTTTTGTTCTATGCCATGCCATCTTTCCAGGGGTGTATGCCATGTATTTTTGTGATCTCTGTGGTGACTAGCACAAGCATGCAAACTAGGCTTCATGATGTTGATGATTTCAGCCCCTGTTCTGCTGATATTTTTATGCCATGTAAACTTGGTGCTACAGAGAGATCCATGCTTATTTTGAGATACTTCAGTAAGGATGTTTTGAATATATGGTTATTCTCTATCCATCCATGCCCTTGTTTGCAATTATGGAGTGCCATAGCTTGAGTAAATCGAGCTCTACTTTTGCTATGAAATGTTTCCTGGCAGGTTGTTTACATGTTATTCAATTTTGCCAAGGTTGTTGTAGTTTTTCCGTGTATGCTATGATGTTCTTGCCATGTATAGCTTCTATGACATGTCTTCTTACTGTTGGTTACCTTTCCATGCCATGTATTGCTCTGTGGTGAGTGGTTCAAGCTCACCAACATGCCTACTTATTGTTGTTCCTGCCATGTATGAATCTGTAATATAACTTGCCATGTTTACATGGGTGCCATCATATCTTCTGGTCCTTTTTGGCTCATAGTCAGTAAGGGACTTTTGATCTATGCAATTAGTAGATTCATGCCATGCCTTTGGTTGCCTTGATAAGTTCCTGTAGCATGTTGTTTGATAGCTCTAAACATTGCAACCTGATGTTATTTCTGCTAAAGTCTGAAACTGTTATTATTTGCAATCTTGCCATGTGTGTTTGAGCATGTTCTAGTGATTTCTGGAGATAGCTCAGTGTTCATGTTTTGTCATGCTTTACCTGTACATCATGCCCATGCCTTTTGTTTTCACGTTGAGATGTTGTAGCTTGTTGTTTTGATGCTTGCAATATGCCTAGTTGCTGTTTTGGACAGATTGTTGTTATGTCTTGTATAGGGTGTATGTGTTGAACCGTTGCTCCGTTTTGAGTGTGCTTTATATGAAACTTGCTTGATTTTGCATGTAGCTTCATATTATCATGTTGCATCCTTGTTTTGAGGTGTTTGCTTGATGTTTGGATGCATTTTGCACCAATGCCATGTTTAACTTGTTTTGCTCATATCTTCTAGGCGTAGCTCCGAATCTAATGAACTTTATATGTAACTTGACTAGAATTTCATGTAGATCATCGTGGTGCATCTTAACTTGCTGTTTAACAACTTTAACATAAGGTTTATTCAGATCTGGACCAATTTCGAAATTTGCATATGAGGACTTACCGGAGTTGTTCTATGTTGTTTCCGGCCTCATTTAAACTTGCTTTGATGTGTTGCTCTTGTATGCATCTTCTCTTGCCATGAGTAGCCTCATCTAGATTTGTCATGCATCATGCTTGTTGTGCATCATGCCTTGCTCATGCGTGGTGTGTTTACTTTGTTGTGTGCTTCTTCTTGTTACTTCCCGTTTCGTTGCGATCGTGAGGATTCATTCGTCTACGCTTGGTTCGGCTTCATCCGTTCGTCTTCTTCATGGACTCGTTCTTCTTCCTTGCGGGATTTCAGGCAAGATGACCGCTACCCTGGATCTCACTACTATCATTGCTATGCTAGTTGCTTCGTTCTATCGCTATGCTGCCTTACCTACCACTTGCTGCTCAAGCCTCCCAAATTGCCATGTCGACCTCTAACCTTTTGCACCCTTCCTAGCAAACCGTTGTTTGGCTATGTTACCCTTTGCTCAGCCCTCTTATAGCGTTGTTAGTTGCGGTGAAGATGAGGTTTGTTCCTTGTTGGAACATGGAGGTGTTGTTCCTTGTTGGAACATGTTTACTTGTTGGGATATCACAATATATCTTATTTAATTAATGCATCTATATACTTGGTAAAGGGTGGAAGGATCGGCCTTATGCCTGGTGTTTTGTTCCACTCTTGCCGCCCTAGTTTCCGTCATATCGGTATTATGTTCCTGGATTTTGCGTCCCTAACGCGGTCGGGTGATTTATGGGACCCCCTTGACAGTTCGCTTTGAATAAGACTCCTCCAAAGAAGGCCCAACATTGGTTTTACCATTTGCCTCACCACCATCTACATTTCCTTGGGAGTAATTAACCCAAGGGTCATCTTTATTCAGCCCCGGGCCAATGCTTGTCTAAGTGTTGGTCCAAACCAGAGCCACTTGCGGTGCCGCCCTAGGAAACTTGGGGTATCGTGGGTTGCCGTCGTCTTGCTCATCCGGTCGTGGCTCGAGGCGAGATCTGTGCAGCTACTATCGAGGTGTCGGCACGCCGGAGAGTCTTGCTGGTCTTGTTTTATTGCTGTCGAAATGTCTTGTAGCCGGATTCCGAGACTGATCGGGTCTTCCGGGAGAAGGAATATCCTTCGTTGATCGCGAGAGCTTATCATGGGCTAAGTTGGGACACCCCTGCAGGGTATAAACTTTCGAGAGCCGTGCCCGCGGTTATGTGGCAGATGGGAATTTGTTAATATCCGGTTGTAGTAAACTTGAAGCAAAACTCTTCTAAAATACACCAACCGTGTGCGTAACCGGGAGTGTCTCATTTCGGGGTTGATCGAGAGGAGAACACGGTTTCTGGGTTATGTCTGGCGTAAGTAGGAGTTCAGGATCACTTCTTGATCATTGCTAGCTTCACGACCGTTCCTTTGTTTCTCTTCTCGCTCTCATTTGCGTATGTTAGCCACCATATATGCTTAGTCGCCGCTGCAACCGCACCACTTTATCCCTTCCTTTCCTATTTAAGCTTTGCTAGTCTTGATACCCATGGTAATGGGATTGATGAGTCCTCGTGGCTCACAGATTACTACACCACCAGTTGCAGGTACAGGTTATGCGATGATCTTGACGCGAGAGCGATGTTCGCTTGTTTTGGAGTTCTTCTTACGCTTCTTCTTGATCGGGGATAGGTTCCAGTCGGCAGCCTGGGCTAGCAGGTGGATGTCGTTTGAGTTTCTGTTTATGTTTCATCCGTAGTCGGATGTTGATCTTGTATATGATGTTGATGTATTCTTGTGGCATTTGTGCCTTATGTATGTATCCCTATGTATTATGTAATGTTGATGTAATGATATCCACCTTGCAAAAGCGTCTTCAAGATGCGCTTCTATCCTTGGTGGGACCTTCGAGTTCCTTTAGGATAGGGTCGCATCTTGGGCGTGACAAGTTGGTATCAGAGCCTCGACCGACCCTAGGAGCCCCCTTGATTGATCGTGTAGTTTGGCCGTTGTTGAGTCTAGAAGAAAACTATTTTCGGAGTCTAGTTATATCGGAGAGTAGGAATTCTTTTTACTCCTCTGCCCCTTCGTCGCTCTGGTAAGGAATCTTGACGTAGGTGTTTTGAATTACTCCTCTTCCCCTTCAAATTTTTCGTTAGGATCACACAGTTGGTTTTCCGATCGTTGGTTCCTTAGCTCTTTTCATCCGGTGCATTTCTCGTCAAGTCGACTCGAGCCTCTTCATCTTTGCCAAGTTCAATCCTCCGTTGTCTTCTTTTCCCACCCGCCCACCCTTCTTCTTCTCAGAACCGGAGTCCGTAATTGAGTATCCATCCTACTCGTGCGAAGTCTTTGCTTTCTTTCCTCAATGATTTCAACCGGTGTTTTCTCTTCAAGATATTCGTCGGTTTCCCCTTCCAAGTTGCCTTTGTTTTCCCGCCCTCCCACCCTTTCTTCTTACCGCAGCCTGAGTCTGTTTTCGGGCATCAATTTCATTCGTGTGGAGTCTTCCCTCAATTGTTTCAACCGGTGAATTCTCGTCTCGTTTGACATTCATCATCCTTTTTTCTTCTCCGGTGGATTCAATTCAAGTTTTTCATTGTCGATCGTATTCTTTTTCCTCGGCTCAAATGTTTTCCCCGTGCTCGTTCGCCTCTCGCCAGTTTATCCTTCCGGAGTGCTCAACACATCTCAGGAGATTCGTCTATGTTTGAATTAATCCGAGGTTGTCACCTCATTCAAATATTTCAGTTATTCCGGTGCATCATCTACCTCTTCAACAATCCTTTCCAACGGTGTTTTCTTTTAGTGGGCCCTAACCCACAGGTCTTTTCCCAGGATCTTACCTGACTCTTTTAATTCCCCCGGAGCTATTCTCAATTCTTTTCGGAGTTTGACGTAAGAATGAATTTCATCAGTCAGATGCCTTTCCAAGATCGATTTCGAATCATTTTCATTGTTGGCTCAACCTCTTGGCTTATCATTCTCCCGGAGTATCTCAGTAATTTTTGTGGTGTTTCCCGTCGATATTTGAAGACCGAAGAAGAGTTTTTTTTCCTCTAAATCTTGTCCGTTCTACCGAAGATTCGTGGTTCTAGCTTCATGCTATCCTCTTGAATTATTCCGTTTGTCAGAGATTCTTTTCTTACCCATCCGGAGTATTTCAGGAGTTGTTTTCCGTCTCGATCATCCGGAGGTCATCTTTTCGGAATATTTCTTCGTTCCAAGTTTCCAGCTTCATTCATCTCAATATTCTTCCGATGCTTCGTTCAAGCATTCGTCAATCAGTTCGCGATCTCTTCGTTCTCTTGTCTCTAATTTTCCCTCAAGTATCTTCGTGGTTTCTAATTCTTTCCAGTGATTCGTTCTCTTCTCTTCGTTCATTTTCATTTCTAACAGCGGTTCGTTCAAGATTCTTTTTTCCTTGATTATCATTTCAATTCATTCGTTCTTTCCAATCCTACCGGTGGTTCATGAAGACCTTCTCAAGCTTGCGATATGTCACTTCTCAATTCTTTTTCAAGAAGAATAAGTAGTATGCAAAATCCATTGCTTGTCATCAATTTAATTTGATGAAGGATAAGCATACAATAAATCTTATTCTCATTTCATCAAAGTGATTAATCTTTTTCTTCAGAGTTTGTTCTTGATGAATAAATTCTAGTTCCAGGTGCTTTCATCTTTTCTTTTCCTTAGTTCAAATTTCCTCAGCCATTTCGTCGGAACCTCCATCTAAATCATCGCAAGGCTTTATCTTATTCTTTCCACCCCTCAATTCAATCTCATCATCCCTTTTGTTACTGGAGTTCTTCATGGTGGTTCGTCATGATTTAATTCATTCTTCAAGAGTTCATCAAGATTATAGTTGGTGGAGTTCAAGTATCTTTCTTCTCGAGTCTCGAAGTGCAATTAAATCTCTGTATTCTTTTTGAATCGGAGTTTTTCATTTCTTCATTCTCCTCAGCTATTTAATCTTTTCTGCTTGTGGTTGGTTATCACCTCATAATTTTGAGAGGTTATCCATAAGTCCACAACAAGCTTATTCTTTCGTTGTTGATTTTCTCAACAACTCCATTCAATCCTTCTAAATTCTTTTCATTCAATTCTCTTTCAATTCTTTCAGGAGGTTTTGTTTCATGTCTTCATCAAGTATCATTTCGTCCTGTCAAGTTCGTGTTCTATTCCTACATGTTTCAGCCGGAGTGCTCCCTAAATCGTTTCAGTCTTATTTGTTTTTTAAATCGTTCTAACCGGAGTTGTTTCATAGCCTATCTGATTCCGTGAGCCTTCGATTCTCGTCATTCTCGTCGTTTCTCTTTTCTTCTCGAGTGCTCTCGATTCTTTGCTTCTTCGCTTAAGTTCTTGTTTCACCTCATCCCTTTTCTCTTCCATCTCGGTCCTAAGATCTCGGGACGAGATCTCTTGTTAGTGGAGGAGTGTTGTAACGCCTCGGATTCGATGCACCAGGTGTCTGCCAGTTATTCGCCGTCGTTGCCATGTCATTTGCTTGCGTGTTGCACTTTGCCATGTCATCATATGCATTTCATATCATGTCATCATGTGCATTTCATTTTGCATACGTGTTCGTCTCATGCATCCGAGCATTTTCCCCGTTGTCCGTTTTGCAATCCGGCACTCCTATGTCTCCCAGCGCCCCCTTTTGTCTCTTTTCGTGTGCGGGTGTTAAACTTTCTCGGAATGGCCCGAGGTTTGTCAAGCGGCCTTGGTATAGCACCGGTAGACCGCCTGTCAAGTTTCGTGCCATTTGGAGGTCGTTTGATACTCAACGAGTTAACAAGATAACAGTAAAACCCTTTCTCCTTGCAGCCCAACACCCCTTTCAAAGTGGCCCAAAACCCATCTAACTCCCCTCCATGCTCTCGGTCGTTCGATCACGATCGCGTGGCCGAAAACCGCACCTCATTTGGACTCTCCTAGCTCCCTCTACCTATAAATATGTGCCTCCCCCGAAATCCCGGTCTAACCCTAGCCATCTTCATCCTCGCGCCGCCGGACACGTTCGTGCCGCAGCCGGACACGTCCGCCCTCGCCCTCGCCCAACCAGGAGCCGCCACCTGTCCCGCCAAGCGTCCTCTCTCTCTCAGCAGCCCGCCCATGGCCCCATGAGGCCGAGGCAGCCCCCCGAGCCACGCCGGGGCCCGAACGCCTCTGCCGCCGCCTGAAGCTCCCGCTCTCTCGCTCCCAAACTGGATCGAGGGAGAGACCCTCGACCCGAGCCACTGCGCCGCCGGAGCACCTCGGCGCCGACCCGCCATCCTCGCCCGCGCCCGGCGCCGCCGCCGACCACAGCCGGACCCCTCGCGCCTGCTCCTCCTTCCCCTGCCCGTCTCCTCCTCTCACCTCTCCCGTGCTCTCTCCCGCAGGAGCTCTGCCATGGCTGCCACCGTCCCATGGAGCTTGGTGCTCGTCGCTGGCCGCGTCCCTCGCCCGATCCGGCCGGGATCCACCAGATCCGGCCACCCTCGACCCATTCCCGGCCTTCCCGAGTCCTCCCGGAGTACCAGCTCGCCGCCCGCAGCCATAGAGCCGTCGACTCCGTCCTGGAGCTCCGTGTCCCGATTTTCATTGGGTAAAAAACGACTAAGTCCTGTAATTTTTTGCATATTTTCGTGCCCTGTTCAACATGCCATAACTCCATGCATACTGCTCCGTTTCGTGCGTGTAATATATCAAATTGTTCGTATCGACGATTATCATTTCATATCATTGCATCATTTTCAATTGAGCTCATCTTGATGCCCGGCATGCTGTTATAAGAGGGCTATGTGATGTTAGTTTCAGATTCTTATCAGAACATGCACTTTTGTCATTTTTGCCATGATTGATGTGTGCACCCTATGAACTTGAGTTCTACATGTGTTTTGTTCTATGCCATGCCATCTTTACAGGGGTGTATGCCATGTATTTTTGTGATCTCTGTGGTGACTAGCACAAGCATACAAACTAGGCTTCATGATGTTGATGATTTCAGCCCCTGTTCTGCTGATATTTTTATGCCATGTAAACTTGATGCTACAGAGAGATCCATGCTTATTTTGAGATACTTCAGTAAGGATATCTTGAACATATGGTTATTCTCTATCCATCCATGCCCTTGTTTGAAATTATGGAGTGCCATAGCTTGAGTCAATCGAGCTCTACTTTTGCTATAAAATGTTTCCTGGCAGGTTGTTTACATGTTATTCAATTTTGCCAAGATTGTTGTAGTTTATCCGTGTATGATATGATGTTGTTCTTGCCATGTATAGCTTCTATGACATGTCTTCTTACTGTTGGTTGCCTTTCCATGCCATGTATTGCTCTGTGGTGAGTGGTTCAAGCTCACCAACATGCCTACTTATTGTTGTTCCTGCCATGTATGAATCTGTAATATGACTTGCCATGTTTACATGGGTGCCATCATATCTTCTGGTCCTTTTTGGCTCATGGTCAGTAAGGGACTTTTGATCTATGCAATTAGTAGATTCATGCCATGCCTTTGGTTGCCTTGATAAGTTCCTGTAGCATATTGTTTGATAGCTCTAAACATTGCAACCTGATGTTATTTCTGCTAAAGTCTGAAACTGTTATTATTTGCAATCTTGCCATGTGTGTTTGAGCATGTTCTAGTGACTTCTGGAGATAGCTCAGTGTTCATGTTTTGTCATGCTTTACCTTTACATCATGCCCATGCCTTTTGTTTTCACGTTGAGATGCTGTAGCTTGTTGTTTTGATGCTTGCAATATGTCTAGTTGCTGTTTTGGACAGATTGTTGTTATGTCTTGTATAGGGTGTATGTGTTGAACCGTTGCTCCGTTTTGAGTGTGCTTTATATGAAACTTGCTTGATTTTGCATATAGCTTCATATTATCATGTTGCATCCTTGTTTTGAGGTGTTTGCTTGATGTTTGGATGCATTTTGCATCAATGCCATGTTTAACTTGTTTTGCTCATATCTTCTAGGCCGTAGCTCCGAATCTAATGAACTTTATATGTAACTTGACTAGAATTTCGTGTAGATCATCGTGGTGCATCTTAACTTGCTGTTTAACAACTTTAACATAAGGTTTATTCAGATCTGGACCAATTTCGAAATTTGCATATGAGGACTTACCGGAGTTGTTCTATGTTGTTTCCGGCCTCATTTAAACTTGCTTTGATGTGTTGCTCTTGTATGCATCATCTCTTGCCATGAGTAGCCTCATCTAGATTTGTCACGCATCATGCTTGTTGTGCATCATGCCTTGCTCATGCGTGGTGTGTTTACTTTGTTGTGTGCTTCTTCTTGTTAGTTCCCGTTTCGTTGCGATCGTGAGGATTCGTTCGTCTACGCTTGGTTCGGCTTCATCCGTTCGTCTTCTTCATGGACTCGTTCTTCTTCCTTGCGGGATTTCAGGCAAGATGACCGCTACCCTGGATCTCACTACTATCATTGCTATGCTAGTTGCTTCGTTCTATCGCTATGCTGCCTTACCTACCACTTGCTGCTCAAGCCTCCCAAATTGCCATGTCAGCCTCTAACCTTTTGCACCCTTCCTAGCAAACCGTTGTTTGGCTATGTTACCGCTTTGCTCAGCCCCTCTTACAGCGTTGTTAGTTGCAGGTGAAGATGAAGTTTGTTCCTTGTTTGAACATGGAGGTGTTGTTCCTTGTTGGAACATGTTTACTTGTTGGGATATCACAATATATCTTATTTAATTAATGCATCTATATACTTGGTAAAGGGTGGAAGGCTCGGCCTTATGCCTGGTGTTTTGTTCCACTCTTGCCGCCCTAGTTTCCGTCATATCGATATTATGTTCCCGGATTTTGCGTCCCTAACGCGGTCGGGTGATTTATGGGACCCCCTTGACAGTTCGCTTTGAATAAGACTCCTCCAGCAAGGCCCAACATTGGTTTTACCATTTGCCTCACCACCATCTACATTTCCCTTGGGAGTAATTAACCCAAGGGTCATCTTTATTCAGCCCCGGGCCAATGCTTGTCTAAGTGTTGGTCAAACCAGAGCCACTTGCGGTGCCGCCCTAGGCAACTTGGGGTATCGTCGGTTGCCGTCGTCTGCTCATCCGGTCGTGGCTCGAGGCGAGATCTGTGCGCTACTATCGAGGTGTCGGCACGCCGGGAGGTCTTGCTGGTCTTGTTTTATTGCTTTGTCGAAATGTCTTGTAGCCAGGATTCGAGATGAGCAGGTCTTCCGGGAGAAGGAATATCCTTCGTTGATCGCGAGAGCTTATCATGGGCTAAGTTGGGACACCCTGCAGGTATAAACTTTCGAGAGCCGTGCCCGCGGTTATGTGGCAGATGGGAATTTGTTAATATCAGGTTGTAGTAAACTTGAAGCAAAACTCTTCTAAAATACACCAACCGTGTGCGTAACCGTGAGTGTCTCTTTTCGGGGTTGATTGTAACGCCCGGGTTTCGATGCGCCAGGTGTCTGTCAGTTATTCGTCGTCGTTGCCATGTCATCTTCTTGTGTGTTGCACTTTGCATGTCATCATCTGCATTTTTATCATGTCATCATGTGCATTTCATTTTGCATATGTGTTCGTCTCATGCATCCGAGCATTTTCCCCGTTGTCCGTTTTGCAATCCGGCACTCCTATGTCTCCCGGCGCCCCCTTTTACCTCTTTTCATGTGTGGGTGTTAAACGGTCTCGGAATGGTCCGAGGTTTGTCAAGCGGCCTTGGTATACCACCGGTAGACCGCCTGTCAAGTTTCGGATCATTTGGAGGTCGTTTGGTACTCCAACGGTTAACCGGGTAACCGCAAAAGCCTCTTTTGTGTTGCAGCCCAACACCCTTCCAAAGTTGCCCAAAACCCTCCAAACTCCCCTCCATGCTCTCGGTCGTTCGATCACGATCGCGTGGCCGAAAACCGCACCTCTTTTGGACTCTCCTAACTCCTCCTCGTGTCCGGAGCCTTCCGATCGTGATCCGAGGGTCCGAAAACGGAGTAAAACCCCTAACCCTAGCCTCCTTTTCTATTTATAGGCGCCTCCCCTGCCATTTTTGGCCTCCTACCTACCCCCTCCTCAATTCCCGCAGCCAGCCGCCGCTCCCTCCTCGTTTTCCGCGCCGGTCCGCTCCCCCGCCGCCACTTGGCGCCACATCCAGCCCGGGCCAACCAGCCAGCGCGCCACCTCGCCCGCCGCGCCCTCGGCCTCTCTCCCGCCGCCACGTGGCCTCGCCCGCTCTCCCGCGCCGCCCGGTCTGCCCGGGCCCGAGGCCGCCCGCCCGGGCCCGACCGCGCCCGCGAGAGCCCGTGCACGCCGCTTCGCCCAGCTCCAGATCGGAGAGGAGCTCCGATCCAGATCGTCCCGCCACGGCGTTGTTCCCCGCCGCCTCGCCGACCTTCATCGTCGCGCCGCCGCCTCGCGGTGAGCTCGCGCCACCCCGGCTTCCTTCTCCTCCCTCTCCCTCATGGCATCTCTCTCTCTTCCCGCAGGTCGCCGCCGCCATGGTCCCCGTCGCCGACCAGCCCCACCGCCGCCGGGAACGGGGTCCCCGGGACCGGATCCGCCCGGACCCACCGCCCCTCGGCCTTCTCCTGGCCTCCCTGCCGACCGGCGCCGCGGCCGCCGCCGTTGACCTGCCTCCCCGATCCAGGCGGGATCGGGAGGAGGACGACCGAGTTCCGCTACTGGGCCCCGCGCCCTCAGCCCGCGACCGGCCCAGCCCAGCTACCCCTCCGGTCTGCCTCACCTCTCCTTCCTCCTTCCTGGGCCAGCCCAGTGGTGAGCAGCCCGACTAAACCCCGCCCGAGGCGTCTTTTAGTTCGTCTGCGCCCGATCTGTTTTTTTTTTCAAAAAAACTGCTAAGTCCCGAAATTGCCATAATATGTTGCTCTGTTCATCGCATGATATCTCTGCATCCGTAGCTCCGTTTTGGGCGTGTAATATGTCAAAATGTTCGCCTCGAAGAGTAGATAATTTCATCTCATTGCATCATTTTCATTTGATCTCATCTTGATGCCCGAAATGCTGTTGCAAGAGTGCTATGTGATGTTAGTTTCTGATTTTTATCAGAACTTGCACTTTTGTCATTTTTTCCATGATTGATGTGTGCATCCTATGGACTTGAGACCTACATGTGTTTTGTAATATGCCATGCCATCTTTCCAAGGGTGTATGACATGTATTTTTGTGATCTATGTGGTGACTAGCACAAGCATGCAAACTAGGTGTCTTGTTGTTGCTGATTTCAGCCATGTTTTGCTGATATTTTGATGCCATGTTAACTTGATGCTACCGAGAGATCCATGCATATCTTGAGATACTTCAGTAAGGATGTTTTGTAAAGCATGTCTTGAGCTATCCATCCATGCCCTTGTTTGCAATTATGGAGTGCCATAGCTTGAGTCAATCGAGCTCTACTTTTGCTATCAAATGTTTCCTGGCAGATTGTATACATGTTATTCAATTTTGCCAAGGTTGTTGTGGTTGATCCATGTATGCTATGTTATTGTTCTTGCCATGTATGTCTTCTATGCCATGTCTTCTTGATGTATGTATGCTTATATTTTCATATAAGGCTCTGTAGTGAGTGCATTGAGCTTGTAAACATGCCTACTTGTTATCAGTTTTTGACATGCCATGTTGCTGAATCTGTTAATGGAACTTTCAACATTGACATGGGTGTTACTATATTTTCTGATCCTTTTTGGCTCATGGTCACTAAAGGACGTTTGTTCTATGCTTTGAGTAGATTCATGCCATGCCTTTGTTTGCCATGTTAAGTTCCTGTAACATATTGTTTCATAGCTCTAAACATTGCAACCTGATGTTAATTTCTGCAATGCCTGAAACTGTTATTAGTTGCAATCTTGCCATGTCATTTTGAGCATGTTCTAGTGATTTCTGGAGATAGCTCAGTGTTCATGTTTTGTAATGCTTTACCTGTAGATCATGCCCACGCCTTTTGTTATTATGTTGAGGTGCTGTAGCATAGTGTTTTGATGCTTGCAATATGCATAGTCGCTGTTATGGACAGATTGTTGTCATGACTTGTATTGTGTGTATGTGTTGAACCGTTGCTCCGTTTTGAGTGTGCTCTATATGAAACTTGCTTGATTTTGCATGAAGTTTCATATTATCATGTTGGATCCGTGTTTTGAGGTGTTTTGCTTGATGTTTGTGTGCATTTCGCATCAATGCCATGTTTGACTTGTCTTGCTCATATCTTCTAGACCGTAGCTCCGAATCTAATGAACTTTATATGTAACTTGACTAGAATTTCGTGTAGATCATCGTGGTGCATCTTAACTTGCTGTTTAACAAACTTGAACATAAGGTTTATCCAGATCTGGACCAATTTCGAAATTTGCATATGAGGACTTACCGGAATTGTTATATGTTGTTCCCGGCCTCATTTAAACTTGCCTTGATGTGTTGTTCTTGTTTGCCTCATCTCTTGCCATGAGTAGCTTCATGTAGCTGTGTCATGCATCATGCTTGTTTATGCATCATGCCTTGATCATGTGTGGTGTGTTTACCCTGTCGTGTGCTTTTCTTGTTAGTTCCTGTTTCGTTGCGATCGTGAGGATTCGTTCGTCTACGCTTGGTTCGGCTTCATCCGTTCATCTTCTTCATGGACTCGTTCTTCTTCCTTGCGGGATTTCAGGCAAGATGACCGCTACCCTGGATCTCACTACTATCATTGCTATGCTAGTTGCTTCGTTCTATCGCTATGCTGCGCTACCTATTACCTGTTTATCAAGCCATCCCAAATTGCCATGTCAGCCTCTAACCTTTTGCACCCTTCCTAGCAAACCGTTGTTTGGCTATGTTACCGCTTTGCTCAGCCCTCTTATAGCGTTGTTAGTTGCAGGTGAAGATGAAGTTTGTTCCTTGTTGGAACATGGAGATGTTGTTCCTTGTTGGAACATGTTTACTTGTTGGGATATCACAATATATCTTATTTAATTAATGCATCTATATACTTGGTAAAGGGTGGAAGGCTCGGCCTTATGCAGTGTTTTGTTCCACTCTTACCGCCCTAGTTTCCGTCATATCGGTGTTATGTTCCCGGATTTTTGCGTCCCTAACGCGGTCGTGTGATTTATGGGACCCCCTTGACAGTTCGCTTTGGATAAGACTTTTCCAGCAAGGCCCAACATTGGTTTTACCATTTGCCTCACCTATACCCTTTTCCCTTGGGTTTCCGGAGCCCGAGGGTCATCTTTATTTTAGTCCCCCCCCCCCCCCCCCGAGCCAGTGCTCCTTCGAGTGTTGGTCCGAACCGAGCAGACTGCGGGGCCACCACGGGGCAACTCGAGGGCTGGTTTTACTCGTAGGCTGACTTATCCGGTGTGCCCTGAGAACGAGGTACGTGCGACTCCTATCGGGATTTGTCGGCACATCCGGGCGGCTTTGCTGGTCTTGTTTTATTGCTGTCGAAATGTCTTGTAGCCGGATTCGAGACTGATCGGGTCTTCCGGGAGAAGGAATATCCTTCGTTGATCGCGAGAGCTTATCATGGGCTAAGTTGGGACACCCCGCAGGGTTTGAACTTTCGAAAGTCGTGCCCGCGGTTATGTGGCGAGATGGGAATTTGTTAATGTCCGGTTGTAGAAAACCCGGTTGATCTTAATTAAAATACACCAACCGTAGCGTAACGTGAGTGTCTCTTTTCGGGTTGATCGAGAGGAGAACACGGTTTCGGGTTATGTCGGCGTAAGTAGGAGTTCAGATCACTTCTTGATCATTACTAGTTGACGATCGTCCCTTTGATTCTCTTCTCGCTCTCATTTGCGTTGGTTAGCCACCATATATGCTTAGCCGCTGCTGCAACCTCACCACTTTATCCCTTCCTTTCCCATTAAGCTTTGCTAGTCTTGATACCCATGGTAATGGGATTGCTGAGTCCTCGTGGCTCACAGATTACTACACCACCAGTTGCAGGTACAGGTTTGCGATGATCATGGCGCGAGCGCGATGTTTGCTTGTGTTGGAGTTCTTCTTACGCTTCTTCTTGATCGGGGATAGGTTCGGTCGGCAGCCTGGGCTAGCAGTGGTGGATGTCGTTTGAGTTTCGCTTATGTTTCATCTGTAGTCGGATGTTGATCTTGTATATGATGTTGATGTATTCGGTGTGGCATTTGTGCCTTATGTATGTATCCCCACTATTATGTAATGTTGATGTAATGATATCCACCTTGCAAAAGCGTTTCAATATCTGGGTCTATCCTTGGTGGGACCGTCGAGTTCCTTTTGGATAGGGTCGCATATTGGGCGTGACAAGTTGGTATCGAGCCTCGGCCGACCCTAGGAGCCCCTTGATTGATCGTGTAGTTTGGCCGCGATCGAGTCTAGAATAAAACTGTTTTGAGTCTAGTTATATCGGAGTAGGAATTCTTTTTACTCCTCTGCCCTTCGCCGCTTCTCGGTGAGGAATCTTGACGTAGGTGTTTTGAATTACTTCTCTTCCCCTTCAAATTTTTCTTTAGGATCACGCAGTTGGTTTTCCGTTCGTTGGCTCTCAGCTCTTTTCATCCGGTGCATTTCTCTTCAAGTTGACTCGACCATCTTCATCTTTGGGTTCAATCCTCAGTTCTTCCTCCGACGTCGTTGTTTTTTCTTGTCCGAAGTTGTCTTTGTTTTTTTTTCCCACCCACCCACCCTTTTTCTTCTCGGAACCGGAGTCCGTAATCGAGTATCCATCCTACTCGTGCGAAGTCTTTGCTTTCTTTCCTCAATGTCTTCAACCGGTGTTTTCTCTTCAAGTTATTCGTCGATTTCCCCTTCCCAGTTGCCTTTGTTTTTCCCGCCCACCCACCCATTTCTTCCCGGAGTTCGAGTTTCTTCCGAGCATCAATTTCATTCGTGCGGAGCCTCTTCAGTCTTTCGTAAATCATTTCAACCGGTGGTTTCTCATCTAGTTCGTCATTCTTCATCCTTTTCTTTTCCCGGTGGACTCAATTCAAGTTTTTCGGGTTAATCATATTCTTTTCCTGGATCAAGTGTTCTCCTTGCTCGTTCGCCTCTCGCCAGTTTATCCTTCCGGAGTGCTCAAGTCTTCTCAGGAGATTCGTCTGTGTTCCAATTAATTCGAGGTTGTCACCTCATTCAAATATTTCAACTGTTCCGGTGCATCATCTATCTGTTCAACATCCCTTTCCAACGGTGTTATCTCTTCAGTGGGCCCTAACCCACAGGTCTTTTTCCAGGATCTTACCCGACTCTTCTAATTATTCCGGAGTTATTCCCAATTCTTTTCATTCTTTTCATTTGTGACGTAAGAATGGATTCCATCAGTCACATGCCTTCTCCAAGATCGATGTCTAATTCTTTTTCATCTTTGGGTAAACCCTTCCTCTTTTCGTTCTCCCGGAGTATCTCAGTAATTTTGGGTGATGTTTATCGTCGTCTTTGAAGACCGTCGTAGATTTTTCTCTTAAATCTTGTCCGTTCCCCCGGAGTTTCATGGTTCTAGCTCGATGTTATCCTATCTAGTTGTTCACAGTTGTGCAATTCTTTTCATCCATCCGGAGTACTTCAGGTGTAGCTTTCTCTCTCGATCATCCGGAGGATATCTTTTCGGAAGACTTCTTCGTTCTAAGCTTTCAGATTCGTTCTCCAATTATTCTATATCTGTGCCCTTTCGTTCGTCTCAATATTCTTCCCGTGCTTCGTTCAAGTATTCTTCTATCAGATCATGATCTCTTTGTTCTTGTGCATCTAAATCCCCTCTAGTTTATTTGTTCTTCTAATTCTTCCCGGTGATTCATGCTCTTTCATCAGTCATTTTCGAATTCTTCATGGTGTCTCGTTCAAGATTCTTTTTCCTTGGTTATCATATTAATCCATTCGTTCTTTTCATCCTACCGGTGGTTCATGAAGACCTTCTCAAGTTTGCGTTATGTCACTTCTCAATTCTTTTTCAAGAAGAATAAGTAGTATGCAAAAATCCATTGCTTGTCATCAATTTAATTTGATGAAGGATAAGCATACAATAAATCTTATTCTTATTTCGTCAGAGTGATTAATCCTTTCCTTCGGAGTTTGTTCTTCTTGAATAAATTCTATTTCCAAGTCTTTCCATCTTTTCTTTTTCGGAGTTCAATTTCCTCAGCCATTTCGTCGGATCCTCCATCTAATTCATCGCAGGCTCATCTTATTCTTTCATCTTTCATTCTATCTCATCATCCTTTTGTCACCGGAGTTCTTCATGGTGGTTCTTCATGATTTAATTCTTTCTTCAAGAGTTCATCAAGATTTTGTTGGCGGAGTTCAAGTATCTTTTCTTCTCGCATCTCGAAGTGCAATTAATTCTCCGTATTCTTTTGAAGTGGAGTTTTGCATTTCTTCGTTCTTCTCAGCTATTTAATCTTTTCCGCTTGTGGTCGGCGATCAGCTCTTAATTTTGGGATGTTTTCCATAAGTCCACAACAAGCTTATTCTTTCGTTGTTGATTTTCTCAACAACTCCAGTCAATCCTTCCTTCTAAGTTCTTTTCATTCAATTTTTTCCAATTCTTGCGGAGGTATTGCGTTGTTTATCTCATCAAGTGTCATTCCATCGTCTGAAGCTCATGTTCCATTCTTTCCTTGTTCAGCCGGAGTGCTGCCTAAATCCTTTCAGTCTTATTCGTTTCTTTTCTCATTCTAACCACTCCGGTTAGAACGAGTGCTTTCAGAGTCTATCTTGATTCCGTGAGTTTCGATTTCGTCATTCTCGTCGTTCCTCTCTTCTTCTCGAGTGCTCTCGATACTTTGTTTCTTCCCTGGAGTCTTGTTTCACCTCATCCCTTTTCTCTTCCGTCTCGGTCCTAAGATCTCGGGACGAGATCTCTTGTTAGTGGAGGAGTGTTGTAACGCCCGGGTTTCGATCGCCCTGTGTCATCGAGTTATTAAATCGTCGTTGCCATGTCATCTGCTTGCGTGTTGCACTTTGCCATGTCATCATCTGCATTTTTATCATGTCATCATGTGCATTTCATTTTGCATATGTGTTCGTCTCATGCATCCGAGCATTTTCCCCGTTGTCCGTTTTGCAATCCGGCACTCCTATGTCTCCCGGCGCCCCCTTTTACCTCTTTTCATGTGTGGGTGTTAAGCGGTCTCGGAATGGTCGAGGTTTGTCAAGCGGCCTTGGTATACCACCGTGAACCGCTGTCAAGTTTCGGATCATTTGGAGGTCGTTTGGTACTCAACAGTTAACCGGTAACCGCAAAAGCCTCTTTGTGTTGCAGCCCAACACCCTTCCAAAGTTGCCCAAAACCTCCAAACTCCCTCCATGCTCTCGGTCGTTCGATCACGATCGTGTGGCGAAAACCGCACCTCTTTGGACTCTCCTAACTCCTCCTCGTGTCCGGAGCCTTCCGATCGTGATCCGAGGGTCCAAACGCAGTAAAACCCTAACCCTAGCCTCCTTTTCTATTTATAGGCGCCTCCCTGCCATTTTGGCCTCCTACCTACCCCTCCTCAATTCCGCAGCCAGCCGCGCTCCTCCTCGTTTTCGCGCGGTCCGCTCCCCGCCGCCACTTGGCGCCCCCATCCGCCCCGGCAACCAACCAGCAGCGCCACCTCGCCCCGCCAGCGCCCTCGGCCTCTCTCCCGCCGCCCGTGGCCTCGCCCGCTCTCCCGCGCCGCCCGAGCCGGCCGGGGGCCCGAGGCCGCCCGCCCGGGCCCGCCGCGCCCGCAGAGCCCGTGCCCGCTCGCCCCGAGAGCTCCAGATCGGGAGAGGAGCTCCCGATCCAGATCGTCCCCGCCGCCGGCGTTGTTCCCCGCCGCCTCGCCGACCTTCATCGTCGCGCCGCCGCCTCGCGGTGAGCTCGCGCCACCCCGGCTTCCTTCTCCTCCCTCTCCCTCATGGCATCTCTCTCTCTTCCCGCAGGTCGCCGCCGCCATGGTCCCCACCGCCGACCAGCCCCACCGCCGCCGGGAACGAGGTCCCCGGGACCGGATCCGCCCGGACCCACCGCCTCGGCCTTCTCCTGCCTCCCTGCCGACCGGCGCCAAGCGCCGCCGCCGTTGACCTGCCTCCCCGATCCAGGCGGGATCGGGAGGAGGACGACCGAGCTCCTCTACTGGGCCCCGCGCCCTCAGCCCGCGACCGGCCCAGCCCAGCTACCCTCCGGCCTGCCTCACCTCTCCTTCCTCCTTCCTGGGCCAGCCCAGTGGTGAGCAGCCCGACTAAACCCCGCCCGAGGCGTCTTTTAGTTCGTCTGCGCCCGATCTGTTTTTTTCTTCAAAAAAACTGCTAAGTCCCGAAATTGCCATAATATGTTGCTCTGTTCATCGCATGATATCTCTGCATCCGTAGCTCCGTTTTGGGCGTGTAATATGTCAAAATGTTCGTCTCGAAGAGTAGATAATTTCATCTCATTGCATCATTTTAATTTGAGCTCATCTTAATGCCCGAAATGCTGTTGCAAGAGTGCTATGTGATGTTAGTTTCTGATTTTTATCAGAACTTGCACTTTTGTCATTTTTGCCATGATTGATGTGTGCATCCTATGGACTTGAGACCTACATGTGTTTTGTAATATGACATGCCATCTTTCCAAGGGTGTATGCCATGTATTTTTGTGATCTATGTGGTGACTAGCACAAGCATGCAAACTTGGTGTCTTGTTGTTGCTGATTTCAGCCCTGTTTTGCTGATATTTTGATGCCATGTTAACTTGATGCTACCGAGAGATCCATGCATATCTTGAGATACTTCAGTAAGGATGTTTTGTAAAGCATGTCTTGCGCTATCCATCCATGCCCTTGTTTGCAATTATGGAGTGCCATAGCTTGAGTCAATCGAGCTCTACTTTTGCTATCAAATGTTTCCTGGCAGATTGTATACATGTTATTCAATTTTGCCAAGGTTGTTGTGGTTGATCCATGTATGCTATGTTATTGTTCTTGCCATGTATGTCTTCTATGCCATGTCTTCTTGATGTATGTATGCTTATATTTTCATATAAGGCTCTGTAGTGAGTGCATTGAGCTTGTAAACATGCCTACTTGTTATCAGTTTTTGACATGTCATGTTGCTGAATCTGTTAACGAAACTTTCAACATTGACATGGGTGTTACTATATTTTCTGATCCTTTTTGGCTCATGGTCACTAAAGGACGTTTGTTCTATGCTTTGAGTAGATTCATGCCATGCCTTTGTTTGCCATGTTAAGTTCCTGTAACATATTGTTTCATAGCTCTAAACATTGCAACCTGATGTTAATTTCTGCAATGCCTGAAACTGTTATTAGTTGCAATCTTGCCATGTCATTTTGAGCATTTCTAGTGATTTCTGGAGATAGCTCAGTGTTCATGTTTTGTAATGCTTTACCTGTAGATCATGCCCATGCCTTTTGTTATTATGTTGAGGTGCTGTAGCATAGTGTTTTGATGCTTGCAATATGCCTAGTCGCTGTTATGGACAGATTGTTGTCATGACTTGTATTGTGTGTATGTGTTGAACCGTTGCTCCGTTTTGAGTGTGCTCTATATGAAACTTGCTTGATTTTGCATGAAGTTTCATATTGTCATGTTGGATCCTTGTTTTGAGGTGTTTTGCTTGATGTTTGTGTGCATTTCGCATCAATGCCATGTTTGACTTGTCTTGCTCATATCTTCTAGACCGTAGCTCCGAATCTAATGAACTTTATATGTAATTTGACTAGAATTTCGTGTAGATCATCGTGGTGCATCTTAACTTGCTGTTTAACAACTTGAACATAAGGTTTATCCAGATCTGGACCAATTTCGAAATTTGCATATGAGGACTTACCGGAATTGTTATATGTTGTTCCCGGCCTCATTTAAACTTGCCTTGATGTGTTGTTCTTGTTTGCCTCATCTCTTGCCATGAGTAGCTTCATGTAGCTGTGTCATGCATCATGCTTGTTTATGCATCATGCCTTGATCATGTGTGGTGTGTTTACCCTGTCGTGTGCTTTTCTTGTTAGTTCCTGTTTCGTTGCGATCGTGAGGATTCGTTCGTCTACGCTTGGTTCGGCTTCATCCGTTCATCTTCTTCATGGACTCGTTCTTCTTCCTTGCGGGATTTCAGGCAAGATGACCGCTACCCTGGATCTCACTACTATCATTGCTATGCTAGTTGCTTCGTTCTATCGCTATCTTTGCGCTACCTATTACCTGCTTATCAAGCCATCCCAAATTGCCATGTCGCCTCTAACCTTTTGCACCCTTCCTAGCAAACCGTTGTTTGGCTATGTTACCGCTTTGCTCAGCCCTCTTATAGCGTTGTTAGTTGCAGGTGAAGATGAAGTTTGTTCCTTGTTGGAACATGGAGATGTTGTTCCTTGTTGGAACATGTTTACTTGTTGGGATATCACAATATATCTTATTTAATTAATGCATCTATATACTTGGTAAAGGGTGGAAGGCTCGGCCTTATGCCTGGTGTTTTGTTCCACTCTTGCCGCCCTAGTTTTCGTCATATCGGTGTTATGTTCCCGGATTTTTGCGTCCCTAACGCGGTCGGGTGATTTATGGGACCCCTTGACAGTTCGCTTTGGATAAGACTTTTCCAAAGAAGGCCCAACATTGGTTTTACCATTTGCCTCACCTATACCCTTTTCCCTTGGGTTTCGGAGCCCGAGGGTCATCTTTATTTTAGCCCCCCGGGCGGTGCTCCTTCGAGTGTTGGTCCGAACCGAAAGCAGATCATGGGCCACCACGGGCAACTCGAGGGCTGGTTTTACTCGTGGCTGACTTATCCGGTGTGCCACGAGAACGAGGTACGTCGACTCCTATCGGGTTTGTCGGCACATCCGGGCGGCTTTGCTGGTCTTGTTTTATTCTTGTCGAAATGTCTTGTAGCCGGATTCAAACTGATCGGGTCTTCCGGGAGAAGGAATATCCTTCGTTGATCGCGAGAGCTTATCATGGGCTAAGTTGGGACACCCTGCAGGTTTGAACTTTCGAAAGCCGTGCCCGCGGTTATGTGGCGATGGGAATTTGTTAATGTCCGGTTGTAGAAAACCCAAAGTTGATCTTAATTAAAATACACCAACCGTAATGCGTAACCGTGAGTGTCTCTTTTCGGGGTTGATCGAGAGGAGAACACGGTTTCTGTGTTATGTCTGACGTAAGTAGGAGTTCAGGATCACTTCTTGATCATTACTAGTTGACGATCGTCCCTTTGATTCTCTTCTCGCTCTCATTTGCGTTGGTTAGCCACCATATATGCTTAGCCGCTGCTGCAACCTCACCACTTTATCCCTTCCTTTCCCATTAAGCTTTGCTAGTCTTGATACCCATGGTAATGGGATTCTTTGAGTCCTCGTGGCTCACAGATTACTACACCACCGATTGCGGTGCAGGTTTGCGATGATCATGACGCGAGCGTGATGTTTGCTTGTGTTGGAGTTCTTCTTCTGCTTCTTCTTCGATCAGGGGATAGATTCCAGGTCGGCAGCCTGGGCTAGCAGGGTGGATGTCGTTTGACTTTCTGTTTATGTTTCATCCGTAGTCAGATGTTGATCTTGTATATGATGTTGATGTATTCTGGTGGCAGTTGTGCCTTATGTATGTATCCCCACTATTATGTAATGTTGATGTAATGATATCCACCTTGCAAAAGCGTTTCAATATGCGGGTCTATCCTTGGTGGGACCGTCGAGTTCCTTTTGGATAGGGTCGCATATTGGGCGTGACATTGATCGAGAGGAGAACACGGTTTCTGGGTTATGTCTGGCGTAAGTAGGAGTTCAGGATCACTTCTTGATCATTGCTAGCTTCACGACCGTTCCTTTGTTTCTCTTCTCGCTCTCATTTGCGTATGTTAGACACCATATATGCTTAGTCGCTGCTGCAACCTCACCACTTTATCCCTTCCTTTCCTATTTAAGCTTTGCTAGTCTTGATACCCATGGTAATGGGATTCTTTGAGTCCTCGTGGCTCACAGATTACTACACCACCGATTCAGCAGTGCAGGTTATGCGATGATCTTGGCGCGAGAGCGATGTTCGCTTGTTTTGGAGTTCTTCTTCCGCTTCTTCTTGATCGGGGATAGGTTCGGTCGGCAGCACTGGGCTAGCGAGGTGGATGTCGTTTGAGTTTCATTTATGTTTCATCCGTAGTCGGATGTTGATCTTGTATATGATGTTGATGTATTCTTGTGGCATTTGTGCCTTATGTATGTATCCCTATGTATTATGTAATGTTGATGTAATGATATCCACCTTGCAAAAGCGTTTTCAAGATACGCTTCTATCCTTGATGGGACCTTCGAGTTCCTTTAGGATAGGGTCGCATCTTGGGCGTGACATGGTTTACGAGGGTACATGGACAACACTCTCCCGCTCGTTGTTATGCATCACCATGATCTTGCATGTGTGTTGGAATTTTTTTGAAATTACTATGTTCCCCAACAGCGGTTAGCACGACCACAATAGGAAGCACTTGAGATCTGCTTGTGCTAGCTAACGCGACAACTGCATTGGGGCCGTGATTGTCTGGTGCAGCCTGGATATGGGTTGCTGATTGGCAGCAACAACTAGCTGAGCAACTTGGCTGGCTTGGTAGATACTGGCTAGTGCCTGAGCCCGGGTGATCTCAACACTTCAGTAGGAGAGATCCGACATAGGCATCCTAGATCTCAAAGATGGAGCATTCACGGGACCACCAGAACAAATTAAGTAATGAAAAAGAAAGAAATCAGTGCGGAAGATTGAAATAAAATGGGAAATTTTGGAAAAAGCAGATTTGCTTACAATGTAGCGGTTGCGCTTGTAAAACCTGCATCTAGGCTTTTTACCCTTGTGGCCTATTTTTGTCACCAGCTCGGCCACAGAAGAAGGTGACTAGAAAGGGGAATGGATGAGGGATAAGATGGGCCTACTGTTTTTAATGCAACAATGGCCCACTTTGTTTTTTTATGCCACACTTCAGTTACGACTGAGAGTGCAAATTATGGCGTGGATCCACATGTAGCTGGACGACGTTGATATCAGGAGTAGCTGAGGCCTGGCCGGCTCAAATAAACTATTGTACACTCATCCTTAGTTTAGCGTTACTCATACTCAAATGGGAATAATGAGCATTACGTGGAATAGATCAAAATAGTTATGAAGTATTTTTAGTAACAGTAAATTAAGAGTTTTCTTGTCATATTTGCTTCACTACAGAAAAGGATAGTTTGCAAATGAAAAAAAGATAGTAGTTTGACACTTTGACTATGGGGCTGTTTAGATCGCTACCCTGAGTTGCCCAGCCAAAATTTTGGCATTTGACCATAGCAATGGTATCCGTTTGGCTGGGGCAATAAGATGGCGACTGCGAGAGCTCGACCCACCATGGCCATTGTCCTCCTCGCCATGCTCTCGGCCTCCCACACCGCGTCATGCCTGGTTCGGCACGACATCGTCGGCTGCCAGCCCAGCGGCTACCTCCCAGGCAGGTCCGGGAACTGCGAGACGAGCAACAGCTCGGACTGTTGCGACCACGTGGGCCGTCCTCACAGTCAACGGCTTCAGCAAGGTCAAGGACGGCGGCCTCCCATCCGAGTGTGACAACGCGTACCACGACGCACCGGAGATGGCCGTCACGCTCTCCACCGGTTGGTTCAGCGGCATGTCCCGCTGCGGCCACAACATTAATTAAACCCATTAAGCTACGCGTGAACGGCGGCCAACCAGCTATGCCACGTGGCGCAAGCTGGTTGGCCGCGGTGAGAAATCTTTTGGATTGTTTTAGATGAAGGTGTGGATAATTTTTTAAATGTTTTTTTTAGATGGAGGTGAAAACCTTTGGTATTTTTTAAATGGAGGGTTATGCAAAGTGGCACTCGCTAGTAGGCTGCCGTGGTAATTTTTTTACCTCTTTTTAGATAAAAGTGGGGATTTTTCTGAGATGTTTTTTAGACGGAGGCGAGGACTCCATGTATTTTTTTAAAAATGAAAACGTGCACACAACTTTTTCTCAAGCGGCACCACAGGATGGCACCCAACCACTAATCAAGATTACTGCGAAGAGTGCCAACTCGGTGCATGCGAAGGTGGTGGACAAGTGCGACTCCGTCCACGGTTGCGGCGCCGAGCACAACTACAAGAAGCCATGCGCCTACAATGTGGTGGATGCCTTGCCGGCGGTGTGGGACGCCCTGGGCCTTGACCAGAACATTGGTTTGCAGGGTCTGATGATTGATCAGTTAGTTTGTCCATACGAATATTCGTGCTCCCATTAAGTATTTATTTTAGATTCTTTTGTTTCTTCTAAAGTTTATCATTATTTCTGTAGTTCGATGCAAATGTATTATTTTACCGATGGTTGTTCAAGAGTGAGATTCTCATGTTTCATTAAATTCATCTTCAGATTGTTCACAAAAAAAATTCATCTTCAGATCCACAAGCTCAGATCTATTATATACTCCTCTCATGTAAAAAGGAGGTAAGAGTGCCCCATATTAAAATTTGCTCACAAAAAGATACGCAAGCGTTTTTAAAGTGGACATAAGATTTGTCTTAAGGCTTCTAAAGTCGACCTTAGCAAGTTTTATACATTAAAAAAGAAGTGGGGTCTTAAGCTAAAAAAACATAAAGACCGAGTCATAGCACGTAGCAAACAATTGCTTCTCTTCCGCTCTACATGTGAATTGCCTCCCAATACGCGACCCAAACTGCCTCCCGGGTCGCTCATGGGCGACTCCGGAGGCCGCCACCACTCCTAGAGGCCTTCACTACCGCTTCCCTCCCCCACCATTGTTGAAGGAGGCCATCGGGCTAAGCCCCACGGCGGAGGGCGACTGCGAGGACGTGCGCTGCCTCACCTTGGTGCCTCCAACTCGTCCCTCAGATCCAACATCCCGCAAACGCCATCCACTCTCCGGCCAGGGTGTGCTGATCCTTCGATGGCTACTCACACTCGTCGTTGCCAATGCAGAGGCCAAATGTGTGTTCATTGTTTTTGTATCCACATAATACTTTGCTTTGAGTCAATAAAATTCACTGTTCGTCAAAAAGGAAGAAGAATACATCTAACAACATGTTTCACCAAAATCTACCTTTCAAAGAAGGAGTTTAGAATCATGTCGACCGTGCAAAGAAATGTAAGACTTTTGCGTGTTCTCGATAAAAGAAATCTTGTCAACCGTGCTACTGAAATGACTTCAACAAGACGGATGGAGCTCGATTACTATGTTGCGGAGACTATGATAATGATACATCTTTTACATAATCTTTGATCGCTTGATGCATTCTTTAACCCCTAACAAGACATTATGGAGACAATCTGGTTACATTGTTACCCAGTATACTTCTGGAGTTGTAGTGCTTCGACCATTCAGCAACATCTTTCATAAGAAGGAAAAGAGAGACCTTGTGTGAGTATTTAATTAAATAAACAATGGTATATACAGAAATTAACCAGAATATAATGTGTGCTTGCGTACCTTATAAGCTTCACTGATGAAGACAGTAGGCCATCCAGCATATGGCAGATAGCTGTTAGCATTGGACAAAACACAAAAATTAACAATGCAAAGACATTAATCAATTAAAAAGGTAGAGCGAGGTATATATACAGCCATATTAATACTCGTCCAAATTTTGATAGTAGACGCATGATAAGAGAACAACCCACCCTGCAACCCGTCCAATAATGTCATGCGGTTGAAGCCAAAGCTGCCCGCTCGCATAGAGAAATCGGTCATCCACTAAATTGTTGTCTCCTTTGGTGAGTATTCGGATTTCTCCAGTATCTCGATGCTCGTGAACCTAGAATAATTTGAGAGGATTATTTTCAAGGCAAACAAAATATGACATCTAAACTTTTAATGATTTGATTGGTGTGTAGCAAGAGATACCAGAGGGCTTGCTGTTACCTTGATCACACGATGGACAACTGGATGTTCAAAGCCATCAATCTTGAAAAGAATGATCTCCCCTACGCGGAAAGGTTCATTGCTCATGTTGTGCATAAACACCATATCGCCCTGCAAAATAAGCACATATCCCATGCATCAATATGTCGGTCGAAATCAAAGGGGGTGACAAACTGAAGCCCACATTTAAAAAAAAAAGTATCACGTACCTTTTTAATTGCAGGCTCCATACTTCCCGACAAAACCGCCATCGCCGGTGTCTTGACACCCGTCACTAGCATTATTCCCTCGGGCACCAGCACCAACAATGCAACGACCATAACTGCATTCGAAATTTAATTAAAAATTCTCCAAGAAGAAGAAGAACAAATAGAAGCAAAATATCAACGCTGAAGAACACTGAAAAAAAGAGGCGTATATATGTACCGAGGAAGGTGACGGATTGGGTGAGCACATGCCGGATCTTCATAGCCTCCTCTCGGCTTGACTATGGAGAAAACACGGCTAGTTTTCTGATCGTTTCTAGAGTATTTTCCAGCGAACGTGTAGTAGTCTTGCTCTAGAACCTTCCCTTGATGTGTGTATATATAGACGGCGCAGCGGAGTATAAAAAGGTAGGTAGACGTAGGTACTCGGTGACGGACACCATCGATCACCACACGTACGGGATTCGGTTTCCGTGTCCGACTCCGACCATGCAATGGAATCATATACGGCGTCCGTACGTACGTACGTGCGGTCTGCAACTGATTTATCCCTCGGGTTTATCATACATTACGTGCGCGTGGTAATTACACCCAGCTACGGTATTCTGAGAGTCCGCCACCACTATTACGTGCCATGCGAATAGCTGTGAAGGTCTTGCCATTTGTTCAAGGTGCTTGAGCTTGCCAAATGCCAATGGGCGACGGTAGTGTACACCAGGTTGATGAAGTTGTTGACTCATACAGTCATACGAGAACAGCAGTGGACGGCACGACGAACAGGTTCCAACTTCCAACAATGAAACGGCCAGGTCGATATACATAGTTACATACACCTCGCGTTTCATGCTTCATGTCAGTTGAAGCACAGTTGAGCCTCAGCATTTTGAAGAACAAGTTCTGGATGCAGCCGCAAAGCTCAAAATCATGGAGCTGGAGATCCACCCCGCGAAAAAGGAGAAGCAGAGAGAGAAACTTGGTGTCTCTGGCCTATTCCTTCAGCAGGCAATCCTGGAAGCCCGGCTCCCGCTCTTCCCGGTTCAGGAGGTTCCTGCTGATGGGCACGATCTCGTTCATGCGCGGCACATTCAATCTGTTGGGAGATCCATGTAAAGTGTCATCATATACACTCCTTGCAGATGGATAACATGGAAGTGGTCCATAACGAGAGCGCAGCAGAACACATAGCAATTTCTTCTCCCATTTGTGCAAATCTGAAAGAAAAACTTGCATAAGCAATTGTCCAGTGACCCTCTAGCATCAAGAGCATAATCCTTGATCTAGATTAGGAGTACAAATAAGTTGATTATTAAGGTAACAGCTTGTGCTTGGGCATGGAGACCCAAGATTGAAATAGCGAATAATAAGAACATGAAAGGAAAGATAGGCTGCTTTCTTTATAGACGAGAGATGCCTTTCCTACCAACAAATAAATTTATATGACTGTTTGGATCCACTGTATCCCTTTTAACATGTCACTAAAAGAAATTACGACATTGTTTCTTTCACCAGTATAAATTATAGGTTAGAGACTTAGAGTAGCACAAACCTGAAAGGAAAGCATTGAGACATTCCAGTGATAGGGAGTAGTCCCTTCATCCGGCATATGTCAGCACTGCGTTCATCAGGAGAATTAATTGTGAGATGTTTGTTCTGATATACGCAACCCCATCATGTGCAGGGCCATAAATAAATACCTAGAGATTCATCTTGGCTATCTTGAGAAAATATATAAATGCATGCCAGACAATTTTAAATCTAACCTTTTACTTTTAGAGATCCATCTCCCCTTCGCAAAAAATGCTTACGAAGGAAACACCAGGGTCATGGGTGTGATCATGCTCATGATCAGTGGCGGAGCTACATAGGAATAGTTGGGCGGGCCAGGCAAACAAGAGCATATTTTCTTTCAAAATTACGATCAGTCATGCTACTTCATTTGACATGAGTCAGTCCTCAACATATTTTTAACTAGATCAAACAGATGTATCATGCGGCAAGGCTGTCGTTCCTTGGCTGTCTTGAATGTGCGATGGATGGTGCTGGCCAGCTAGTGGCGCTGATGCTTCCCGTGCTGCTGGACTGCTCCTTGAGGCCCATAATTATTGCTCCATGGCTTGCGTTCGTGCAAATCTCTCACAGAATGGAGCGTAGAGATGATCATTAAGGGCTTAGATGGTGTCTGCCACTGCCAGTAGATCAGGTTATGGGCTGCCGATGCATATGAAAGGAAAATCATACATATCCTGGGCGGGCCACGGCCACTTTGGCCTTGCCGTAGCTCCGCCACTGCTCATGATGGTCTGCAAGAAGCAAACAACATTGAGTTCACTTCTTATTATGACAGCGTTACCACGACTGAAGATATGGCATATTAAGCATACTGCATTTAAGTGAAACATCAAAAACTGTTTGTTAGAGTATGCAATGGGCCTGGGCTGGCGGTATAGCCCGTTAGTCTTAAGGTTAACTAGAGATAATGGTCGCCTGCTTAGGGGTCAAGTAAACCTCTCTATATAAGGGGAGGAGATGTGTGAATCTAATGAAGCAAGAATTAAGAAGGAAATCCCTTCCCTTTTGGCCCTCTCACGCCCTCCTTCTAGCAGCACCATAACAATTTTGTATCAGTTAGCTTCGGTTCGATCATGTCTTCACCGCTGCCCAACCCGTCTCTTCCGCTGCCAGTCACCTCGTCGCCTCGCTCCTGCCTGCGCCGGGATCCTCCGTCGCGCCCGCCCCCGCCGTCCTCACCCCGGAGGAGGTGTCCGGGGCGCTGCGGGACCTAACCCAGGCGGTCCAGGAGATCAAACTGTTCTTGGCCGGGTCCTACGGGCGCACCGCTCGCCGCCCTTCGCCGCCACCACCGCGCCGTGGCTGCCGCCCGCGCCAGCGGCCTCCGCCCTTCGCCGGGTCGCGACCGGCTGCGCCGCCCGTGGCAACCGCCGCCAGCGCTCGCCGGGCAGCTGCGGCTGCCATCCACCACCACCACCGCCCCGCCCTGGCTGCAGTGGCAGCCGCCGCTCCTGGCGGCCTCTGCCGCAGCCACCGCCGGTTAGCTCCGGCCCCGCATCGACCGCGCCGGCAGTAGTCCCGATCCAGCAGATCAAGTTCCCGCCGTCGCCATCATTGCTTCCCCAGGGCGTCCCCATCCAGCAGATCAAGTTCCCGCCGTCGCCATCATCGCTTTCCCAGGGCGTCCCCATCCAGCAGATCAAGTTCCCGTCGTCATCGTCACCGCTTCCGGCTTGGATCACTACCCGCCACCTGTCGGCGGCGGTGAGGCTGCAGGCTGCTGTGCGCTGCCTCCTAGCGCGAGCGGCATCCAAGGCTCCAAGTAGATTGGCAAAGTACATTTCTTAATTTAGGATTTGATTCCAAGTAACTATGAAGTTTTTCCTATGTTTCCAGGCTCCCTCTATCAACAATAGAGATCCCTTTACTCATGAATCCAGAGCCATGCAGAAAGATTTAGTCATGTGTTTGGCAAAATCATGGCATGGGCGCCCTTTGTACAAGGTTATTATTGTAACACATAATCTACATGAGCATCAGCAATTATAGTCTTTTCACAAATAGTAGGTTGCCATTAAGTATAACTGTACAAGGTAAAATGTATTTGAGAATGGATAGACAGTTTCCTTTTTCAATGGCCACTGTCTGGGCATCCACGTGATAACGAAAGAAAAGTGCTTCTAAAAAATGATCAAAGCATGGTGTAACTATACCTATGTCTATATATATTGAGACACGAAACTATTTTTTACACGAGTTTCAATGCTTCATAATATGCTAACCATGTTTGTGGCCATGGTCATGGTGATGGCCATGCATTGCTGGTCCCCCCCTCCCCTCCTCCTCCTCCTGCCCGCCACGCCACCGACCCGGGCCCGCACCTCCTCCTCCTCTCTCCTGCCTGGGCCCGCGCCTCCACCTCTCCTCTCCCCCTCCTGCCCGGGCCCTCCTCCTCTCCCCCCACCCCTCTCACCTGCGCCCTGCTAACTAACCTATGCTCCTAGTCCTAAGGCTGCTCCCAATGGACCGGTGCTTAGATGGGGTGCTAAACATATTAAATAACTTAGCAACCAAACTCCCCAATGCATAGGTGCTTAGCTTCTTGTAGCTAAGCTCCCTTCATTTAATGATTTAGCTACTAAACTCTCTCATGCATTGGTGAGTTTGCTTCATTTAAATGTCTTGCCTAGGTTCATGTGCTTGGCATACATGGCATGCTTAGCACCCGTACAAGGTGGAGCACTGGGAGGGGCCTTAAGCACTCTAATTCCCTTCTACTGCTACTTTGTAATGACTCTGCTGCTGCCGATCTAAATAAAGCGGTGGGAATGAACGTAAATTCGCGATGTGGGACTAAAAAGACTCAGGTGGCCGGAGTTCTGTCTTACCCGACTGGCCACTGTCCTCCCGCTCCACCCACCCCCTTCCGGCCATCGCTGGTGCACCGCGCGGGAAGAAGGGTCACACGCTGACGACGCCTGGCCTCCATCTTCCTCCCCATCTCAGGCGGCCGCCGGCGCAAAGCTCCGGCCACCGCCTGCCCGACCGCTCGCGCCGACGCCGGTGCGTCGAAGCAATCCTTCCCTCCGCGCGCTCGAATCAGGCGAGAGACTGGGAGGAGGAAAACTACACTACACGGCGGAGCACTCCGGCGAGTGTGATTTGGGGGAGGAGTTGGACGGAGATCGCGATGAACTAGACTAGATCGCGATGAACTGGGACTGATGAAAGAGAGAGCACGAGCAGTAGGCCTCCGTCGGGACTGCGAGTCCATATACGGGCCCAAAGGAAGCCCGGCACAAAGCCTCTTAAGACCGGCCCAGGTCGGGACAGTAAAGGGACTATACTGGTCCCGACTCGATGTCAGAAGAAAAAAACCGGCCCCGACCGGCCGACCCGACCCTCTCGATCGCTCCCTCCCCGTCATCCACCTCTCGTCAGAAGAACCCTCCCTCTCCGCCCCCTCCGCCGCCGCCAATCGCAGCGCAGCCGCCTCGCCCCCGTCGAGCTCGTCGGCGGAGAAGGTGGCCTAGCGGCGGTCGCACGAGAAGATGCTGGACATCAACCTCTTCCGCAAGGAGAAGGGCGGCGACCCCGAGCTCGTGCGCCAGTCGCAGCGCAGCCGCTTCGCCCCCGTCGAGCTCGTCGACGAGGTCATCGTCCTCGACGAGGCGTGGCGCCAGAGTAAGACCTCCTCCGCTCCCCCCCAGAACCTTCCAGATCCGCGGAGCCTGACCCCCAGGCTGTATCGTCTCTGCAGGGCAGTTCGAGCTCGACAAGATCCGGCAGGAGCTCAACAAAACCAGCAAGGAGATCGGCAAGCTCAAGGCCGTACGTCCCGCGTCGATTTGCTTTGCTTTGGTTTCTCTTTCAGTCCTCGGCGGGGTGCTCTGGATTTGTATGTGACGGCGAGCATGCCGCTTTGCAGAAAAAGCAGGATGCGACGGAGCTGATACAGAGCACGGAGGAGATCAAGAAGAGGCTGGCCGCCAAGGAGACGGAGGTGCAGGAGGCCAAGACCACCCTCGATGCCAAGCTCGTTACCATCGGCAACCTCGTGCATGAATCTGTGCCCATCAGCAACGACGAGGTGCGTTCAAAAAGTGCCAACCCCACAGTTCATGGTTCTACAGATAACTAGGCAGCATTTATTTTATAACTTTGTGAAAGATACTAGTCACTTTTAGTGATTGTTTGGAAGTATACTAGCTCTAATTTAACCTACTTCTTGCTCCCCTGTTTCTGCTGTGGGTATTACCATTGCAATTTAGTTAACTATTAGTAATACAAGAAACATCACTGCATTACATTGAGTTCGGTTTGAATCTGCTTATGAGCAACTGGATGTGCCTATTCTAAAAATATGAAATTTAGATTTGCTTCACAGAACTGATATAAAGGCATCTCAAGTTGCTTAATAGTTCCTTCTCACAGGCAAACAATGCTATTGTGCGGACATGGGGAGAGAAGAGACTGGAGGAGAAATTGAAGAATCATGTGGATCTTTGCATAATGCTTGACATCGTATCTTTGGATAAGGGTATATGCTCAAAAACAATCCTCTGTTGGTTGAATGCTTTCTCATTGTTCTTGGATTACTTTGGTTCAAGTTTAATTGAAAGTTGAATGCATTTTTTTACATGCCTACAGTTGTAATGAATTGCTTCTTTTGTTGTGCTCGCTGCCATTGTAGAATGGCTGTCTATGATTCTGTTCTACCTCTCTGTGACGCAAAAAATTTTGTTCCGAACTTCGGGAGAACCAGCTTACTGACAACTATAGGTTTTGTTTTAGGGTGACAAGTATAGGTTTTGTCTTTGACGAATTTTTAATAATCAGCCCAGCTCTACAATTTGTATGGGTCTTATGTTAAACACTTACCAATAGTATTCTGTGTATTTGACAGAAATTTCTGGTTTCAACTAGCACTGCTGTATCAGCAACTGAAATTTCTTGTTTCAAGTAGCACCGTTGAGTCTGTTGTGTTAGCATGTTGGCCCCAGTACTTGATGTCACACAAATCATTGTACAATTGCTGTGCTTGATACATATATGGGATGGGATTGATAGATTATCCCTGTATTCCTTGGTCTACCATATTATGGAGCACCAGATCATCAAATATAGTACACCCTTGAACTAAAACCACGGCACTTATTTTGGATTGGAGGGAGTAGCACAATAGTAACAACTTTTTATGTTTGCATCTACTTGCACTTCCTTTAAGCTTATAAAAAAGCGTTCTTCATTTAAACTTAAGAAGTTTTTTTCCCGTGATAGCACAAGCTCGCTGGAGTTACTCAATTTGTGGAACCCTTGCTTTATTAAATTTTAAGCTATCTCTCATACTTTGCCCACTCATTCGCAGGTGCTGATGTAGCTGGTGGAAGAGGTTTCTTTTTGAAGGGCGACGGTGTTCTCCTGAACCAGGCGTTGATAAATTTTGGGCTATCATTCCTGAGAAAACGAGACTTTACACCAATGCAAACTCCTTTTTTCATGAGAAAGGAAATCATGGCAAAATGTGCCCAGTTGGCCCAATTTGATGAGGAGCTATACAAAGTAAGCCCTTTGCATATTCTGGTGTTATTGAGCAACTGTATTTTCATTTGTTTCTTTATTTAAAAATAAGGTCATGCTTTCTCAGGGTGTGGTAATGTATTTTCTTGTTAGTTTGCCGTTGTATGTTCACAGCTTCATTAAGCATCACCCAATTTCGTTGAAGTTACATTCTGTTACGTAGATTGGTAATGCTTCTCAGACGAGTAACCTTCCGATTCCAGTTCTAACAATCTGGCAAGTCTTAATATGTACAGTTCTGGGCAAAGTTTGAAGCACCATTTTTTCTTTATATTCTGTTAGTACACTGGTTCCTCATGATCATTGTTGATTTGAACTAATGATGTTTCAGTAGTATTATTTTGATCCAACATGTGTAATAATATGTCCATGACCATTAGTTGCATTTGGCAGGTAACAGGTGACGGAGAGGATAAGTATCTCATAGCAACATCGGAACAACCACTATGTGCTTATCATCTAGGTGATCGAATTTATCCTGCAGATTTGCCGATCAGGTGGGTAGTGCCTAATTTGAGGTAGCTTGTCTTTAGTCACTAGACGCAAGTAATTTGATAACAAACTTTGCGTGTTTAGATATGCTGGGTTCTCCACGTGCTTCCGGAAAGAAGCTGGTTCACACGGGAGAGACACAGCTGGCATTTTCAGAGTCCACCAGTTCGAAAAGATCGAGCAGTTCTGCGCCACAGGTCCAAATGACAATGTATCCTGGGAAATGCATGAGGAGATGATTAAGAACGCAGAAGATTTTTATCAGGCGGTAAGTATCTGAAGCTTTGCGAACCTTAAACAACACAGTGCTGATATCCTCGATTGCGTGTTGCTGACATGTATAAACATTGCTTGCAGATTGGGCTACCATATCAACTAGTTTCGATTGTGTCTGGTGCTCTTAATGATGCTGCAGCTAAGAAGTATGATTTGGAAGCATGGTTCCCTGCATCAAAAACCTTCCGAGAATTAGTATCCTGTTCAAACTGCACAGATTATCAGGCAAGGAGACTTGGAATAGGCTATGGCCAGAAAAAGGTAGGAGTTACCCTTGTTTAAATGGATGCTTGTGCCTAGTGTGAGTAGATCAAAATGTCTGACCACATGATGTATGTGTATGTTGAATTGGCAGAATGATGAGCAATCGAAGCAGTTTGTTCATATGTTGAATTCCACGCTGACTGCCACTGAGAGGACCCTTTGCTGCATTCTGGAGAACTACCAGAGGGAGGGTGGTGTTGAAGTGCCAGAGGTGTTGCGGCCATTCATGCTTGGGATAGATTTCCTTCCTTTCAAGCGGCCTCTTGTTGATAGCAAACAAGCTGCTGCTGACTCCAAACCCAACAAGTCTAAACCAAAGGTATTTTTTGCTTTTTCCAGTTTCCGTTAGACAGCATGTTAATCCACCACCAACCTGATGGTTTATTTTGTCCTCTCCTGGCAGGGAAATGCAGCTTGAGCTGTAAGGGTAGCGAAATGAAAATTGTTTCCAGGCAGATAATGATGCATCCTTCCTTTTATTAATTTCTGAATCGTCTGTGGCATGGTGATGATTTGGTGTCCCATTTTGGATGTTTGGTTACAAAATATTGCAATCCAGGACAGAGTTTACCACAAAGTACATTAGTGTTTTTCATGACTATTACATCCATTGCACTAATTAATTGCTTATAGAGATTGAAGTAGCGATAACTTGATTTATTTTGGTATTGCAAGCTGACGTGTAAATCGCTCGTTACCTGAGTAGCAGTGGCACTTGTGGGACAGAGATGAAAATGCTAAGATTATTACCACATGAGCCCTCAGCCAAAGGTGTTCATTGCCTGGTCTTCAATGCTTTGTGACTAGTGAGCCAATTAAAGGTGGCGATAGTTAGGGGGTGATGCCACCGCTCTGTTAGGGAGTATGCATTAGTTTTTCTTTACTCTTTTGCTCGTGTATCAACTCGGTATGTCAGGTGAGCGCTGTTTCTTCATGCTCAAGTCTTTTCACTGCTCGACGTCACTGTCCCTTGATGCATTTTTTGTTTGAGCTGACTCCTTGATGCATTTGGATAGCCTTCAAACGCGAGCAGCATCTACTCTACCCTCGTTACATTTGACTTGATTTACCTTTCTATTTCAGAAAAAGAAAAATTGCATTTTGACACACGGGAAGTTTCTGTCAAAAATAAACTGAAGCACGAAGGTTGACATGCTTGGCAACTAAAGTTGTCGTTCTCGTGTCATTAAAACTTGCCATAAAAATGTTTTTAATTGTTATGTCCTCGTATCTTGTGTGGCACTTATCAGGATCCTAGTTTCCTTCCCTAGAATAACAGCGCAGCGTGACGTCTAGACTCTAGAGGGCATGGTGGCAATTGGCATCTCCATCGGAAACACACTTGCGCTTGTTCAGTTGAGTCAGTTCGATTTGCGTTCGCCACGAGATAACGTCTCTGGCCAGCGCTTATCATGGCATCTGCTTATCCCGCCCAACCGCGCAACGGTTGAGCAAAAAGGGACTGGTGGATAAATGACGTCGAGGGCTGCAGTTTGCAACTGCATTCGGAAGTCCTTGGTGAACAAACAATCTATCTTTTCCTGCGACATACTCCTACCCTCACGATCACGAATTGAATGCTCATCGAACGAATGAATACTCGGACTGGGTACTCGCCAGAAAGTTTCTCAAGGATGATGGCAGATTTATGTCCAGTTTTATCCACCTCGAGGGACGCACCTCATCCAGGTTATCCACGAATTTGCTCACCCGGATTTTAGGTGCCTGAAATGCGCAAGTAACCGCGGAGCCATCTCGCCAAAGTTACCGTCAGTTGCCCCTGGTCTTACGAACTGTCACAGCACAGCTGACCCTCATTGCAGTGCGAGAAAGCCGAAACCTTTTCGATTGATAAGCTGCAAAACCTTGTCAATTTTCACGCTCTCTCAGTACACAAAACCTTGTGTTTATTTTTCCCTAGCTAGTTTGGCGTCTGAGTTGTGAGGAATTCTGAAGCTCAGCAGGATAACTGACAGCCGGTGCCTTCTCAGACAAGGCTGGCTCCATCACTCTCCTTTTGAGCTCACCGCACCGGCCGATAACAAACTCCGGCCGACATATCCATCGATCCAACGGAGCATTGAAGTCGATCGCACCGGAACATGTCTTGCAAGTTGCCCACCGGCATGCTGCAGCACACTATAAATACCTGGGCAACCACACCAGCTGAATCCATCAGTTCTCCATCGTCCTCTTCCAGAGCACAGCTAGAGAGAGCTGAAGAACATGGCGAGCAAACACTCGTCCCTCTCCCTCTTCCTCGTCCTCCTTGGCCTGTCGGCCAGCTTCGCCTCTGGTCAAGTTCTCTTTCAGGTAAGATCTTGTTCGCCGGGAGAACTGTCTTCAGACTGCGATCATGTTTTGTTTTGGGCTGAGTTTTGAGTTCTGCTGCGTGCGGTAGGGATTCAACTGGGAGTCGTGGAAGCACAATGGCGGGTGGTACAACTTCCTGATGGGCAAGGTGGACGACATCGCCGCGGCCGGGATCACGCACGTCTGGCTGCCCCCGGCGTCGCAGTCCGTCTCCGAGCAAGGGTACATGCCTGGCCGGCTCTACGACCTGGACGCCTCCAAGTACGGCAACAAGGCGCAGCTCAAGTCGCTCATCGGGGCGCTCCACGGCAAGGGCGTCAAGGCCATCGCCGACATCGTCATCAACCACCGCACGGCGGAGCGCAAGGACGGCCGGGGCATCTACTGCATATTCGAGGGCGGCACCCCCGACGCGCGCCTCGACTGGGGCCCCCACATGATCTGCCGCGACGACCGCCCCTACGCCGACGGCACGGGCAACCCGGACACGGGCGCCGACTTCGGGGCCGCGCCGGACATCGACCACCTCAACCCGCGCGTGCAGAAGGAGCTCGTGGAGTGGCTCAACTGGCTCAGGACCGACGTGGGCTTCGACGGCTGGCGCTTCGACTTCGCCAAGGGCTACTCCGCGGACGTCGCCAAGATCTACATCGACCGCTCCGGGGCCAGCTTCGCCGTGGCCGAGATATGGACGTCGCTGGCGTACGGCGGGGACGGCAAGCCGAACCTCAACCAGGACCCGCACCGGCAGGAGCTGGTGAACTGGGTGAACAAGGTGGGCGGCTCCGGCCCCGGCACCACGTTCGACTTCACCACCAAGGGCATCCTCAACGTCGCCGTGGAGGGCGAGCTGTGGCGGCTGCGCGGCACCGACGGCAAGGCTCCAGGCATGATCGGGTGGTGGCCAGCCAAGGCGGTGACCTTCGTGGACAACCACGACACCGGCTCCACGCAGCACATGTGGCCCTTCCCTTCTGACAGGGTCATGCAGGGATATGCCTACATCCTCACGCACCCAGGGACCCCATGCATCGTGAGTCATCGTGCCATTGCCAATTCATCATATCTGAATTGTCTTTTTTTCTCCGTTCAAACTTCAAACTGATGAAAACTAAATGTGATTCTTTCAGTTCTATGATCATTTCTTCGACTGGGGTCTGAAGGAGGAGATCGATCGCCTAGTGTCAATCAGGACCCGGCAAGGGATACACAGTGAGAGCAAGCTGCAAATCATAGAGGCTGACGCCGACCTTTACCTGGCTGAGATCGATGGCAAGGTCATCGTCAAGCTCGGGCCAAGATACGACGTCGGGCACCTCATTCCTGAAGGCTTCAAGGTGGTCGCGCACGGCAAAGACTATGCCGTATGGGAGAAAATATAAGCAAAATTACCGGAGCAGTTTTACAATTTTCTCCTAAATGAATGCATACAAAGTCTGAGCTCTCATGCTGTCCACGTAGTACGATTTAGTACTTCCTCCATGTAAAAGTGAGGATGAGGGACATCCATTGTATTTTTGATTAATAATAATCAACCGTCTGAGTTGAGCGGTCCGAAAACATTTTGCCATCCAACGCACTTCCGCATCTGTCCGGAAATTAGCTCCCTTTGTTAGCTCCCTTTGGATCGACAAAACCTTCCGGTTGCATCATATACAACTCTTCTTCCAGAAATCCATTCAGGAATGCAGTTTTTACATCCATCTGCCAAATTTTATAATCATAAAATATGGCAATCGCTAACATGATTCGGACAGACTTAAGCATCGCTACGGGTGAGAAGGTCTCATCGTAGTCAACCCCTTAAATTTGTCGAAAAACTTTCGCAACAAGTCGAGCTTTGTAAACAGTAATATTACCGTCAGTGTCAGTCTTCTTCTTAAAGATCCATTTATTCTCAATTGCTTGTCGATCATCGGGCAAGTCAACAAAAGTCCACACTTTGTTCTCATAAATGGATCCCATCTCATATTTCATGGCTTCAAGCCATTTTGCGGAATCTGGACTCACCATCGCTTCTTCATAGTTCATAGGTTCATCATGATCTAGTAGCATGACTTCCAGAAGGATTACCGTACCACTCTGGTGCGGATCTTACTCTGGTTGATCTACGAGGTTCAGTAACAACTTGATCTGAAATTTCATGATTATCATCATTAACTTCCTCACTAATTGGTGTAGGTGTCACAAAAACCGGTTTCTGTGATGAACTACTTTCCAATAAGGGAGCAGGTACAGTTACCTCATCAAGTTCTACTTTCCTCCCACTCACTTCTTTCGAGATAAAGTCCTTCTCTAGAAAGGATCCATTTTTAGCAAAAAATGTCTTGCCTTCGGATCTGTGATAGAAGGTGTACCCAACAGTCTCCTTTGGGTATCCTATAAAGACACATTTCTTCGATTTGGGTTCGAGCTTATCAGGTTGAAGCTTTTTCACATAAGCATCGCAGCCCCAAACTTTAAGAAACGACAACTTTTGTTTCTTGCCAAACCACAGTTCATAAGGCATCGTCTCAACGGATTTCGATGGTGCCCTATTTAATGTGAATGCGGCCGTCTCTAAAGCATAACCCCAAAATGATAGCAGTAAATCAGTAAGAGACATCATAGATCGCACCATATCCAGTAAAGTACGATTACGACGTTCGAACACACCATTATGTTGTGGTGTTCCGGGTGGCGTGAGTTGCGAAACTATTCCGCATTGTTTCAAATGTAGACCAAACTCATAACTCAAATATTCTCCTCCACGATCAGATCGTAGAAACTTTACTTTCTTGTTACGATGATTTTCAACTTCACTCTGAAATTCTTTGAACTTTTCAAATGTTTCAGACTTATGCTTCATCAAATAGATATATCCATATCTGCTTAAATCATCTATGAAGGTGAGAAAATAACGATATTCAACACGAGCCTCGACATTCATCGGACCACATACATCCGTATGTATGATTTCCAACAAATCTGTTGCTCTCTCCATAGTACCGGAGAACGGCTTTTTTAGTCATCTTGCACATGAGGTACGGTTCGCAAGTACCAAGTAATTCATAATCAAGTGGTTCCAAAAGTCCATCAGTATGGAGTTTCTTCATGTGCTTTACACCGATATGACCTAAACGGCAGTGCCACAAATAAGTTGCACTATCATTATCAACTCTGCATCTTTTGGCTTCAACATTATGAATATGTGTATCACTACTATCGAGGTTCATAAAAAATAGATCACTCTTCAAGGGTGCATGACCATAAAATATATTACTCATATAAATAGAACAACCTATTATTCTCTGATTTAAATGAATAACCGTCTCGCATCAAACAAGATCCAGATATAATGTTCATGCTCAACGCTGGCACAAAATAACAATTATTTAGGTCTAAAACTAATCCTGAAGGTAGATGTAGAGGTAGCGTGCCGACCGCGATCACATCGACTTTGGAACCATTTCCCACGCGCATCGTCACCTCATCCTTGGCCAGTGTTCGCTTAATCCGTAGTCCCTGTTTCAAGTTGCAAATATTAGCAACAGAACCAGTATCAAATACCCAGGTGCTACTGCGAGCTCTAGTAAGGTACACATCAATAACATGTATATCAAATATACCTTTGTTCACCTTGCCATCCTTCTTATCCGCCAAATATTTGGGGCAGTTCCGCTTCCAGTGACCAGTCTGCTTGCAGAGAAGCACTCGATTTGTGCTTAGGTCCAGACTAGGGTTTCTTCTCCTGAGCAGCAACTTGCTTGCTGTTCTTCTTGAAGTTCTCCTTCTTCTTCCCTTTGCCCTTTTTCTTGAAACTAGTAGTCTTGTTGACCATCAACACTTGATGCTCCTTCTTAATTTCTACCTCCGCAGCCTTTAGCATTGCGAAGAGCTCGAGAATCGTCTTATCCATCCCTTGCATGTTATAGTTCATCACGAAGCTCTTGTAGCCTGGTGGCAGTGATTGGAGAATTCTGTCAATGACGCTATCATTCGGAAGATTAACTCCCAGTTGAATCAAGTGATTATTATACCCAGACATCTTGAGTATATGCTCACTGACAGAACTATTCTCCTCCATCTTGCAGCTATAGAACTTATTGGAGACTTCATATCTCTCAATCCAGGCATTTGCTTGAAATATTAACTTCAACTCCTGAAACATCTCATATGCTCCATGACGTTCAAAACGTCGTTGAAGTCCCGGTTCTAAGCCGTAAAGCATGGCACACCGAACTATTGAGTAGTCATCAGCTTTGCTCTGCCAGACGTTCATAACATCTGGTGTTGCTCCTGCAGCAGGCCTGGCACCCTTCGGTGCTTCCAGGACGTAATTCTTCTGTGCAGCAATAAGGATAATCCTCAAGTTACGGACCCAGTCCATGTAATTGCTACCATCATCTTTCAACTTTGCTTTCTCAAGGAACGCATTAAATTCAACGGAACAACAGCACGGGCCATCTATCTTCAATCAAACATAGACAAGCAAGATACTATTAGGTACTAAGTTCATGATAAATTTAAGTTCAATTAATCATATTACTTAAGAACTCCCACTTAGAAAGACATCCCTCTAATCCTCTAAGTGATCACGTGATCCAAATCAAATAAACCATAACCGATCATCGCGTGAAATGGAGTAGCTTTCAATGGTGAACATCACTATGTTGATCATATCTACTATATGATTCACGCTCGACCTTTCGGTCTTAGTGTTCCGAGGCCATATCTGCATATGCTAGGCTCGTCAAGTTTAACCCGAGTATTCTGCGTGTGCAAAACTGGCTTGCACCGTGTAGATGGACGAGAGCTTATCACACCTGATCATCACGTGGTGTCAGGCACGGCGAACTTTGGCAACGGTGCATACTCAGGAGAACACTTTTATCCTGAAATCTAGTGAGAGATCATCTTATAATGCTATCGTCAATCAAAGCAAGATAAGATGCATAAAAGATAAACATCACATGCAATCAATATAAGTGATATGATATGGCCATCATCATCTTGTGCTTGTGATCTCCATCTCCGAAGCACCTCCATGATCACCATCGTCACCGGCGCGACACCTTGATCTCCATCGTAGCATCGTTGTCGTCTCGCCAATCTTATGCTTCTACGAAAATCGCTACCGCTTAGTGATAAAGTAAAGCATTACAGGGCGATTGCATTGCATACAATAAAGCGACAACCATATGGCTCCTGCCAGTTGCCGATAACTCGGTTACAAAACATGATCATCTCATACAATAAAATATAGCATCACGTCTTGACCATATCACATCACAACATGCCCTGCAAAAACAAGTTAGACGTCCTCTACTTTGTTGTTGCAAGTTTTATGTGGCTGCTACGGTTTTAGCAAGAACCGTTCTTACCTACGCATCAAAAACCACAACGATAGTTTGTCAAGTTGGTGTTGTTTTCACCTTCGCAAGGGCCGGGCGTAGCCACACTCGGTTCAACTAAAGTTGGAGAAACTGACACCCGCTAGCCACCTTTGTGCAAAGCACGTCGGGAGAACCGGTCTCGTGTAAGCGTAAGCGTAATGTCGGTCCGGGCCGCTTCGTCCAACAATACCGCCGAACCAAAGTATGACATGCTGGTAAGAAGTATGACTTATATCGCCCACAACTCACTTGTGTTCTACTCGTGCATATGACATATACGCATAAAACCTGGCTCGGATGCCACTGTTGGGGAACGTAGTAATTTTAAAAAAATTCCTACGCACACGCAAGATCATGGTGATGCATAGCAACGAGAGGGGAGAGTGTTGTCCACGTACCCTCGTAGACCAAAAGCGAAAGTGTTAGCACAACGCGGTTGATGTAGTCGTACGTCTTCACGATCCGACCGATCAAGTAACGAACGTACGGCACCTCCGAGTTTAGCACACGTTCAGACCGATGACGTCCCTCGAACTCCGATCCAGCCGAGTGTTGAGGGAGAGTTTCGTCAGCACGACGGCGTGGTGACGATGTTGATGTTCTACCGACGCAGGGCTTCGCCTAAGCACCGCTACATTATTATCGAGGTGGACTATGGTGGAGGGGGGCACCGCACACGGCTAAAAGATCAAACAGATCAACTGTTGTGTCTTTGGGGTGTCCCCTGCCCCGTATATAAAGGAGCAAGGGGCGGCCGGCCAAGGGAGAGGCGGCGGAGGAGTCCTACTCCTACCGGGAGTAGGACTCCCCCCTTTTCCATGTTGGACTAAGAGAGAGAGGGGGAAGAGGTGGAGGGGAGAAAGGAAGGGGGGGGGGGGGCGCCCCCCTCTCCTTGTCCTATTCGGACTAGGGGGGGAGGGGCACGCGGCCCTGCCCTGGCTTCCTCTCCTCTCTTCCACCAAGGCCCACTAAGGCCCATTAAGTTGCCGGGGGGTTCCGGTAACCTCCCGATACTCTGGTAAAATCCCGATTTCACCCGGAACACTTCTGATATCCAAACATAGGCTTCCAATATATCAATCTTCATGTCTCGACCATTTCGAGACTCCTCGTCATGTCCGTGATCACATCCGGGACTCCGAACAACCTTAGGTACATCAAAACATATAAACTCATAATATAACTGTCATCATAACGTTAAGCGTGCGGACCCTACGGGTTCGAGAACTATGTAGACATGACCGAGACACATCTCCGGTCAATAACCAATAGCGGAACCTGGATGCTCATATTGGCTCCCACATATTCTACGAAGATCTTTATCGGCCAGACCGCATAACAGCATACGTTGTTCCCTTTGTCATCGGTATGTTACTTGCCCGAGATTCGATCGTCGGTATCTAAATACCTAGTTCAATCTCATTACCGACAAGTATCTTTACTCGTTCCTTAATACATCATCCCGCAACTAACTCATTAGTTGCAACACTTGCAAGGCTTAAGTGATGTGCATTACCGAGAGGGCCCAGAGATACCTCTCCGACAATCGGAGTGACAAATCCTAATCTCGAAATACGCCAACCCAACATGTACCTTCGGAGACACCTGTAGAGCACCTTTATAATCATCCAGTTACGTTGTGACGTTTGGTAGCACAAAAAGTGTTCCTCCGATAAACGGGAGTTGCATAATCTCATAGTCATAGGAACATGTATAAGTCATGAAGAAAGCAATAGCAACATACTAAACGATCGGGTGCTAAGCTAACGGAATGGGTCATGTCAATCACATTATTCTCCTAATGATGTGATCCCGTTAATCAAATGACAACCCATGTCTATGGTTTAGGCAACATAACCATCTTTGATTAACGAGCTAGTCAAGTAGAGGCATACTAGTGACACTATGTTTGTCTATGTATTCACACATGTATTAAGTTTCCGGTTAATACAATTCTAGCATGAATAATAAATATTTATCATGATATAAGAAAATAAATAATAACTTTATTATTGCCTCTAGAGCATATTTCCTTCAATAACACCATCGGTGGACCATGTAATCGGTACGACAGACGATGAGGGACGGGCCTGGAAGCAAGCAGGACTCATCAAAGGGGACGTAGCTTCCTTGCTAAGAGCGCTCACAACGCGGGCCGACGCAAGAAGTTAGTTAGCCAACCATGGCCTTGCATAGTGGAGTTGGATCCATGTAATTCAAGCATGTAACACCAACATGGAGAGGCTCTTTACCCCACTCCTTCTTTAATGCACAATACGCACTCTCATGCGTATTCAAGAAAAAATATGTAGCCGGAACAATCCCAATTAAAAACAGTAAAACTGCACCTAATCCCTGCCCTCTCAGTAATTAGACGTTTCTGGCCGTTGGATCTTTGTTAAACTGTACGTTAATGGCAAAGTGGGCTTAATGTCGCAAGGGCAGCTGCTCCCGTAGCTTTTTCTGAGCCATCTGGTTAATTGGTCCAAGTACCGAACGCACGGCACCTCCGCAATCTGCACACGTTCATCTCGGTGACGTCCCTCGAACTCTTGATCCAGTCGAGGTCGGGGGAGAGTTTCGTTAGCACGACGGCGTGTTGACAGTGATGATGAAGTTACCGACGCAGGGCTTTGCCTAAGCACTACGACAATATGACCGAGGTGAAAATCTGTGGAGGGGGGCACCGCACACGGCTAAGAAATCAACTTGTGTGTCTATGGGGTGCCCCCTCCCCCGTATATAAAGGAGTGGAGGAGGGGGCCGGCCGGCCTCATGGGGTGCGCCCCAAGGGGGGAATCCTACTCCTACTAGGAGTAGGTTCCCCCCTTTCCTAGTCCAACTAGGAGGGGGAAGGAAGGGGAAGAGGGAGAGTCAGAAAATGGGGCCGGCCATTTTTTTTTTTGATAGAAAAAGGATATATAGATAGTTCTAGCATAGACAGATAAAAGAAAAGATCAACTACTCGTCATTTTCCGACTCTGACTCGGTAATGTCCTTCTCCGACGTTTGAATGTAGGCGTCAGCATACTGCTCGTCCTCGGAGTCTCAGGACGACGCTTCTCCTAGCTTCATGTGCAAATTGAGTTATACTCTGCTAACTTTAGGGGATCGGCTAGGGGCGGCGAAATTTTAGTGGAGTGCACATACTCCACTAAGGTATATACTCCGCTAACTTCTCATTCCTATGTTTTTTCTATGAAAATCCTCCAAACCAAATGAGGCTTAGTAAAAATATGTGAACATCTACCATACTAAATAAGATGAAATATGAAAATAGTGATGCTGATTTGAAATTGTATGTATTGATATTTTTCTCTATAAGCTTCATCGAAGTCAGAGTAGTTTGACTATTCAGAAAATTAAGACACCTTCTATAGTTAGAACGAGTATCCGTGGATCACAAGATTGCACCATAGCTCAATTTGTTAATCTATTACCTGGTAACCTAGATTTTACTTCACTTTGTTAATCTACTCCCTAGTAACGGCATCTTCAATGCTGATCCCGTAACAGGCATTATATTTGTCAGTGGATTTATTCATTTTAAAAAAGAACAACAAACAACCTTCCATCAAATCCTTCCGTCAAATTAGCAGCCTTCCGTGTGATTACATGTCAAATGGTTCCACCAACTAGTTATTCGGAGCTTACACCGTCCAGCTACGCGATGTGCCCTTTGCGATTAGGAGCTTCCGCTATCCAACGAAGCAAAGAAAAAGAGCTTTCGTCATTCATTCCTATGTGATCAGTAGTGCTACGTTGTGTGCTATGTGATTGGGAGCATCCGCCATCATGTCAAGCTAGGTTTCACCAAATACATCGTGTACTTCCTCCAAATCCTTCAGTGGCACTACTAGCTTCCGCCAAATGCTACGACTAATTAGCAGCCTTCCATCATGTGTTAGTGGCTTCCGCCAAATAGCAAAAAAATAGCAGCGCGTTCGGACGAAGAGAGGATACGTGGTGTCTTTTGGTTGGTCACGTGGATATTCGGGCTACTGCAAGCCCCCTCTAGTTTGCTTCTTGTTTGAGGGAAATAGCCTTCCTGAGTAATTTCCGGACAGATGCGGAAGTGTGTTGGATGGCAAAATGTTTTCGGACCGCTCAACTCAGACGGTTGATTATTATTAATCAAAAATACAATGGATGTCCCTCATCCTCACTTTTACATGGAGGAAGTACTAAATCGTACTACGTGGACAGCATGAGAGCTCAGACTTTGTATGCATTCATTTAGGAGAAAATTGTAAAACTGCTCCGGTAATTTTGCTTATATTTTCTCCCATACGGCATAGTCTTTGCCGTGCGCGACCACCTTGAAGCCTTCAGGAATGAGGTGCCCGACGTCGTATCTTGGCCCGAGCTTGACGATGACCTTGCCATCGATCTCAGCCAGGTAAAGGTCGGCGTCAGCCTCTATGATTTGCAGCTTGCTCTCACTGTGTATCCCTTGCCGGGTCCTGATTGACACTAGGCGATCGATCTCCTCCTTCAGACCCCAGTCGAAGAAATGATCATAGAACTGAAAGAATCACATTTAGTTTTCATCAGTTTGAAGTTTGAACGGAGAAAAAGACAATTCAGATATGATGAATTGGCAATGGCACGATGACTCACGATGCATGGGGTCCCTGGGTGCGTGAGGATGTAGGCATATCCCTGCATGACCCTGTCAGAAGGGAAGGGCCACATGTGCTGCGTGGAGCCGGTGTCGTGGTTGTCCACGAAGGTCACCGCCTTGGCTGGCCACCACCCGATCATGCCTGGAGCCTTGCCGTCGGTGCCGCGCAGCCGCCACAGCTCGCCCTCCACGGCGACGTTGAGGATGCCCTTGGTGGTGAAGTCGAACGTGGTGCCGGGGCCGGAGCCGCCCACCTTGTTCACCCAGTTCACCAGCTCCTGCCGGTGCGGGTCCTGGTTGAGGTTCGGCTTGCCGTCCCCGCCGTACGCCAGCGACGTCCATATCTCGGCCACCGCGAAGCTGGCCTCGGAGCGGTCGATGTAGATCTTGGCGATGTCCGCGGAGTAGCCCTTGGCGAAGTCGAAGCGCCAGCCGTCGAAGCCGACGTCGGCCCTGAGCCAGTTGAGCCACTCGACGAGCTCCTTCTGGACGCGCGGGTTGAGGTGGTCGATGTCCGGCGCAGCCCCGAAGTCGGCGCCGGTGTCCGGGTTGCCCGTGCCGTCGGCGTAGGGGCGGTCGTCGCGGCAGATCATGTGGGGGCCCCAGTCGAGGCGCGCGTCGGGGGTGCCGCCCTCGAAGATGCAGTAGATGCCCCGGCCGTCCTTGCGCTCCGCCGTGCGGTGGTTGATGACGATGTCGGCGATGGCCTTGACGCCCTTGCCGTGGAGCGCCCCGATGAGCGACTTGAGCTGCGCCTTGTTGCCGTACTTGGAGGCATCCAGGTCGTACAGCCGGCCCGGCATGTACCCTTGCTCGGACACGGACTGCGACGCCGGGGGGAGCCAGACGTGCGTGACCCCGGCGGCGGCGATGTCATCCACCTTGCCCATCAGGAAGTTGTACCACCCGCCATTGTGCTTCCACGACTCCCAGTTAAAACCCTGCCGTACGCAGAACACAAAACTCAGTCCCCGAAACATGATCACAGTAGTACGTGTAGAAGCTGAAGACAGGACACGATCTTACCTGAAACAGGACTTGCCCGGAGGCCAAACTGGCCGACAGGCCAAGGAGGACGAGGAAGAGGGATAAGTGTTTGCTCGCCATGTTCTTCAGCTCTCTCTAGCTGTGCTCTCGTAGAGGAGGATGGAGAACTGATGGATTCAGCTGGTGTGTCTGGCCAGGTATTTATAGTGTGCTGCAAGCTACACCATGCCAGTGGGCAACTTGCAAGACATGTTCCGGTGCGATCGACTTCAATGCTCCGTTGGATCGATGGATATGTCGGCCAGAGTTTGTTATCGGCCGGTGCGGTGAGCTCAAAAGGCGACTGATGGAGCCAACCTTCGATGAGAAGGCACCGGCCAATACGGCTGCCAGTTATCCTGCTGAGCTTCAGAATTCCTCAAAACTCACACGCCAAATAAACATCGTCCTTTCTAGCGGTGGAAATGGAATCAAGCGAAGAAATTTGAGAAGGTTTTGCAGCCGAAAAGGTTTCAGCTCTGGCTCAGTGAAATGAGGGTCAGTTGACAAGGGCTGTAGCAGTTCGTAAGGTCTGCGGGCAACTGACGGTTACTTGCGCATTTCAGATTAACAAACAGAAATCCGGGTAAGAAAATTCCTGCCAAAATTTCCTGGATAACGTGGATGAGGTGCGTTCCTCGAGGCGGGTAAAACTGGACATAAATCTGCCAGCATCGAGTTCAGAAACTTTCTAGAGAGTACCCAGTTCGAACATTTTTTCAGTCCAAATAGATCAACATATATCCGAGCATTCATTCGTTCGATGAGCATTCAATTCGTGAGGGTACGAGTATGTGGCTGAGAAAGATAGATTGTTCACCCATTTTATCCCTTTTTTTATATCCCCGAGGACTTCGGAATGCAGTTGCAAACCTGCAGCCATCGACGTCATTTTATTCACCAGAAGTTGCACTTTTTGCTCAACCGTTGGGTGGGATAAGCAGACGCCATGATAAACGCTGGCCAGAGACGCTATCGCGGGGCCAAAGCAAATCGAACTGACTCAACTGAACAAACGGAAGACTGGAAGAGTATTTCCCCGAGATGGAGATGCCAATTGCCACCATGCTCTCTAGAGTCCAATCGATTACAAGATTGCACCGTAGCTCATTTTATTAATATACCTAGTAAGGGCATCTCCAACGCGGACCCCCCGTAACAAACACTGTATTGTCCGCGGACTAGACCGGATCAATTCGCGGACCCTAGGAGCCAGGCATCCAACGCCAAATCCTTCCATTGTGCACTTGAGGAGGAGAGGCTTCGTGCTGTCAAGAAAGCCGAAGATCATGCTATCATATTCATCAATCGAACCACAATAGGTGAAACCATAAGAAAGTATTGGGAGCTCATTCGTGGGGAGATTGTGACCCAAACAGAAGTCTCTCTTCGGAATCAGTGGCGGCGCCACGGTAGGGGCAACTATGGCCGGACGCTCCGGGTAGCCGAAATCCCGTATACGAAAAATACGATTCGTGTTGTACATGGGCTGATATATGTGGGGATTTGCACTGGACTGTACGGTCACGCAAAAGCCTAGTAGCAGCCAATAGCCCCAATTAGCATAGCTCGCGCGGCGGCAGGCGTGCCGCCGCGCCTGGTGATGCATTATATTTATACGGATCGTAAAGGCCATTCTTATATTTTTAATGACAGAATCGCATAACTAAAACCCAGAAAGAGTTTTAAAAGGTGGAAAATGAGTACATTTATTGCAGCCATGTATGATAAATACTGACGAACGGAAGTGTACACGCTACTAATAAGGTCTACTTATTGGCACATTATAGAAACCGTTCTATGAAACATACCATATACAATGATGCAACTGCATGAAAGTAAATGATTGCGGATGGCCTAGTTGAGTTAACTCATCCTAGTGTAGCCCCCTGTAAGATAGTTTGTAATGAAGTAGTCAAGAGCTTTTGCAAATTCCTCTACCTGTCCAACGGGTGTCTTAGCTCCTTTGTATGTAATGATGGGATCATCTCTCTGAGGACGTTGGGGTACATGCGAAGAAGTGCCATGTCGGAGAAATCATTGCATATTATCACCAAGATCATTGTTTGTCTTGCAAATTCATTCTGTTAGGTACTTACTTGCTAGCGAGCCATGTTGAATTTTCATGCCCGTGCGGCGCCTATTGATACTTTATGTGAGAAATTCTATGTACAATAATATTAAACTTCATATACCAATTATTTAATTATTTTATTCACTTTTTACGTGTTCACTTCGAATTTTATATTATGGTGTATGTAAAAAAAATATTGGTACAAATGCTATAATCTTTCATAAAGAAAAATTTTATTGAATGGAAAGAGTCAGTACATTAATTGTACATAAAGAGAATACATATTGATATTGCATGATAAATTTCTGATTCCTTGATAATTCAAGGCATCCTTGTTTGACCGCCCATTGGTTTTGTGTTCGTAATGAAATGATAGCTGAGGAAGTTCACATTAGTAGTTAACATGATAGAGCTTGTATATGGGGCAGTTGTTCAGCTTCAGTAAGAAAAACAGATTGTTAATGCATTGCAATTGCTTCCGGCTTTTCACCCCGTAAGGGTCTTATTAGGTAAGTTAATAGTATGTCATCCAAATTCATCATAGCTTGATGCATCCATACAATAAATATGAGAAGGGATCGTTCAAAAAAATAAATATGAGAAGGGGTTAAAACCATATCTCTAGTATTGATGCCTACATACAACAAATATGATAAGGGGGTAAACCCATATTATTTAGTCTTGATGCTTGCATAGAACAAATATTAGAAGGGAGTAAATCATGGTCATCCCAAAAACCATATCATTAAATTAATAGCAGATGCAACAAATGACACGGGACCATGAAGAATATATCCCACACCGGAACCGCCATGGGTTTAACGGTTGCAAATTCCTGCATCAAGGACAGATAGTAAATGTTTGCAGCAATGATGGAAGGGATACTATACCTTAAGAGCACAAAAATGAACCTGAAGCTAAATAACACCAATCAGTTAGTGGCCATCTCTGAACCTTTAGTCTACAAGAAAAGGCTTCAAAATAATCGACAGAAGCAATCCCTATATTTATTATCAAGAAGAAAGAGGATCAGGAGAAACCTTGTCTTATTACATAGCAATGATAGCACCAGAATTTTGACCACTTGCAAATCTCCCTCGCTGTTGAGCTGCACAAAAAATATGAGAGAGAGAGACAGAGAGAGAGATGATCACACGAACCTGGACGTACGCGAAACCTCGTCGGACCATGCAAGGGGATACAACGCGGATGGCATGCATCGCGGTTTGAGTGCACTTCATGTTCAACAGCATCACTGTAACGCTCCGGATTCGATGCGTCAGGTGTCCGCCAGTTATTTGCCGTCGCTGCCATGTCATTTGCTAGCGTGTTGCATTTTGCCATGTCATCATCTGCATTTCATATCATGTCATCATGTGCATCGCATTTGCATACGTGTTCTTCTCATGCATCCGAGCTTTTTCCCCATGGTCCGTTTTGCAATCCGGCGCTCCTATGTCCTCCGGCGTCCCATTTTTGTCTCTCGCTGTGAGCGGGTGTTAAACGTTCTCGGAATGGCCCGAGGTTTGCCAAGCGGCCTTGGTATAGCACCGGTAGACCGTCTGTCAAGTTTCGTGCCATTTGGAGATCGTTTGATACTCCAACGGTTAACCGGGTAACCGCAAAGGCCTCTGTTGTGTGCAGCCCAACACTCCTCTAAAGTGGCCCAATAACCCATCCTAACCCCTTCCATCATCTCGGTCGTTCGATCACGATCGTGTGAGCGAAATCGCACCTCATTTGGAGCTTCCTAGCTCCTTCTACCTATAAATAAGTGATCCCCTCCGAAATTTGCGGTCTAACCCTAGCATTCCCCTACCTCGTGCCACCGGACAAAAATCCCCGCCGCCGGACATGTCCGCCCGGCCACCTCACTCCAACCAATAGGAGCGCGCCACCTCAGCCCGCCGCCGCTCTCCTCCTATCCCACCTCGCCACGTCAACGCCGTCGGCCCCTCTCTCTCCTCCAGATCACGCCATGGCCCGAGTTGAGCCCAGCAGCCCGCCCGCCGTCGCCGCTCACACTGCGGAGGGCCCGCGCCAGCCGCCGTTCGGCCGCGCCGCTCCCGCCGAGCCCGTCGCCGGCGCCTCCCACAGCGCCGCCCGGCGCCTCGCTCCGCCGCCCGGCGCGCCGCCTCCAGCGCCTCAAGCCTCCGCCTGCCGCCGCTTTCCGCCGCTTGCCCGGCCGCCGCCCGCGCTGCCGTCGGCCTCGCCCAGCAGCCACGCTGGAGCCGGCCGTCGCCCACTGCTGCCCCACGCTGAACCGGCCGGATACGGTGAGATCCGGCCCGGATCCATCCGCCCCGGCCTCCCCGACGTCTTCCCCGAGCTCCGGCCACCTCCTCTCCATCTCCGGCGAGTTCTTCCTCGACTCCGGTGGGATTCCGGCGAGATCCACGCCGCCGTTGACTTTCTCCCGGGGTGAGAAATTTGGCCAAGTCCCAGGATTTCAGCATCATGTGCCTCTGTTCATCGCATCATAACTCTCTGCATACGGCTCCGTTTCATGCGTGTAATATGCCAAATTGTTCGTCTCAACGAGTACTTCATTTCGTTCCATTGCATCATGTTCATTTGAGTCCATATTGATGACCTAATCATCGTTGCAAGAGTGCTATGTGATGTTAATCTGCTGAAACTGGTATAACTTGGTGATTTGTCATTTTTGTTGCATTTGATGTGTGCATCCTATGAGGTTGATGCCTACATGAGTTCTGATCTATGTCATGCCATATTTACAGGGGTGCTATCCATGTATTTTTGTAATTCCTTTAGTGAGTGCATCAAGCTTGTTAAGTAGGGTACTTGCTGTTGCTGTTTTGCATGTCTAAATCTGCTATATCATGATGCTATGTTAACCTGCTTCTACAAGTCATTCTATGCATAATCTGGATATGTTCACTAAGAGTGTTTTGTTCTACATATCATGCTCTATCCAGCCATGCCTCTTGTTGCATTTATATCTTGCTGTAGATTGTTCATATATTGCTCCAAACTTGCTAAATGATGTTGCTGTCAGCCTGTTAACATGAAGTTCAGTTTTGCCATGTGATTTCCTAGTGATCCATGCACCCTATGAACTTGTTCTTGCCATGATTAGCTTCATAAACATGTCTTCTTACGTGAGTTGTCTTTCCATACCATGTATTGCTCTGTGGTGGGTGGTTCTAGCTCACCAACATGCCTACTTGTTGTTGTTCCTGCCATGTATGAATCTGTCATATAACTTGCTATGTTTACGTGGGTGCCATCATTTCTTCTGATCCTTTTTGGCTCATGGTCAATAAAGGACTTTTGTTCTATGCAATTAGTAGATTCATGCCATGTCTTTGTTTGCCATGATAAGTTCCTGTAACATGTTGTTTGATAGCTCTAAACATTGCAACCTGATTTTATTTCCTGATAAGTCTGTAAACTGTTATTATTTTCAATCTTGCATGTCCTTTTGAGCATGTTCTAGTGATTTCTGGAGATAGCTCAGTGTTCATGTTTTGTCGTACTTTACCTGTACTTCATGCCCATGCCTTCTGTTTTCACGTTGAGATGCTGTAGCATAGTGTTTTGGTGCATGCAATATGCCTAGTTGCTATTTTGGACAGTTTGTCCTTTAAACTTGTGTGGTGTGTATGTGTTGAACCGTTGCTCCGTTTTGAGTGTGCTCTATATGAAACTTGCTTAGAATTGCATGTAGTTTCATATTATCATGTTGCATCCATGATTTGAGGTGTGTGCTTGATGTTTGTATGCATTTTGCATCAATGTCATGTTTAATTTGTTTTGCTCATATCTTCTAGGCCGTAGCTCCGAATTAAATGAAATTTATATGTAACTTGACTAGAATTTCGTGTAGATTATCGTGGTGCATCTTAACTTGCTGTTTAACAACTTGAACTTAAGGTTTATTCAGATCTGGACCAATTTCGAAATTTGCATATGAGGACTTACCGGTATTGCTATATGTTGTTTCCGGCCTCATTTAAACTTGCTTTGAGGTGTTGTTCTTGTTTGCATCATATTTTGCCATGAGTAGCTCCATGTAGCCTTGTCATGCATCATGCTTGTTGTGCATCATGCCTTGTTCATGTGTGGTGTGTTTACTATGTTGTGTGCTTCTTCTCGATAGTTCCTGCTTGCTATGCGATCGTGAGAATTCGTTCGTCTACGCTTGGTTCATCTTCATGGCTTCATCTTCTTCATGGACTCGTTCTTCATCCTAGCGGGATTTCAGGCAAGATGACCGCTACCCTGGATCTCACTACTATCATTGCTAAGCTAGTTGCTTCGTTCTATCGCTTTGCTGCGCTACCTATCAATTGCTCTTCAAGCCTCCCAAATTGCCATGAACCTTTAACCTTTGTCACCCTTCCTAGCAAACCGTTGTTTGGCTATGTTACCGCTTCGCTCAGCCCCTCTTATAGCATTGCTAGTTGCAGGTGAAGATGAAGATTGCTCCATGTTGGATTATGTTTATGTTGGGATATCACAATATCTCTTATATTATTAATGCATCTATATACTTGGTAAAGGGTGGAAGGCTCGACCTTATTGCCTGGTGTTTTGTTCCACTCTTGCCGCCCTAGTTTCCGTCATATCGGTATTATGTTCCCGATTTTATGCTCCTAACGCTGCTGGGTGATTTATGGGACCCCTTGACAGTTCGCTTTGAATAAAACTTGTCCAAAGAAGGCCCAGCCTTGGTTTTACCATTTGCCTCACCACCACCTATTTTTCCCTTGGGTCGGCCAGCCCAAGGGTCATCTTTATTCAGCCCCGGGCCAATGCTTGTCTAAGTGTTGGTCCAAACTAGAGCACCGTATGGACCATCCCTTGGCAACTTGGGTTACGCCGGTACCAGACGCTTCGCTTATCCGTGTTTCCACGAGAAGAGATATGTGCAGCTCCTATCGGGATTGTCGGCGATCGGGCGGTCTTGCTGGTCTTGTTTTATTATTGTCGAAATGTCTTGTAGCCGGATTCCGAGACTGATCGGGTCTTCCCGGGAGAAGGAATATCCTTCGTTGATCGCGAGAGCTTATCATGGGCTAAGTTGGGACACCCCGCAGGTTTGAACTTCCGAAAGCCGTGCCCGCGGTTATGTGGCAGATGGAATTTGTTAATATCCGTTGTAGTAAACTTGAAGCAAACTCTTCTAAAATACACCAACCGTAATGCGAATCGTGAGTGTCTCTTTTCGGGTTGATCGAGAGGAGAACACGGTTTCGGGTTATGTCCGACGTAAGTAGGAGTTCAGGATCACTTCTTGATCATTACTAGTTGACGACCGCCTTTGTTTCTCTTCTCGCCTCATTTGCGTATGTTAGCCACCATATATGCTTAGCCGCTGCTGCAACCTCACCACTTTACCCCTTCCTTTCCCTTTAAGCTTTGCTAGTCTTGATACCCATGGTAATGGGATTGCTGAGTCCTCGTGGCTCACAGATTACTACACCAACAGTTGCAGGTACAGGTTGTGCGATGATCATGACGCGAGAGCGATGCTTGCTTGTCTTGAGTTCTTCTTCTGCTTCTTCGATCAGGGGATAGGTTCCAGGTCGGTAGCCTGGGCTAGCAGGGTGTATATTGTTTGAGTTTCTGTTTATGTTTCATCCGTAGACGGATGTTGATCTTGTATATGATGTGATGTTGTATTCGTGTGGCATTGTATGCCTTATGTATGTATCCCCATCTATTATGTAATGTTGATGTAATGATATCCACCTTGCAAAAGCGTTTCAATATGCGGGTCTATCCTTGGTGGGACCTTCGAGTTCCTTTTGGATAGGGTCGCATATTGGGCGTGACAAGTTGGTATCAGAGCCTCGACCGACCCTAGGAGCCCCCTTGATTGATCGTGTAGTTTGGCCGTTGTCGAGTCTAGAAGAAAACTAATTTCTGAGTCTAGTTATATCGGAGAGTAGGAATTATTTTTACTCCTCAGCCCCTTCGTTGCTCTGGTGAGAAATCCTGACGTAGGTGTTTTGAACTACTCCTCTTCCCCTTCAAATTTTCCTTTAGGATCACGCAGTTGGTTTTCCGATCGTTGGCTCTCAGCTCTTTTCATCCGGTGCATTTCCCGTCAAGTTGACTTGAACCTCTTCATCTTTGCCAAGTTCAATCCTCAGTTTGCTCTCGACGAAGTTATTTCTCTATCCTCAGTTGTTTTCTTTTCCCACCCGCCCACCCTTCTTCTTCTCGAAACCGGAGTCCGTAATCGAGTATCCATCCTACTCGTGTGAAGTTTTTGCTCTCTCTCCTCAATGATTTCAACCGGTGTTTTCTCTTCAAGATATTCGTCGATTTCCCCTTCCAAGTTACCTTTGTTTTCCCGCCCTCCCACCCTCTTCTTCCAGGGGCCTGAGTCTCTTTCGAACAACAATTTTCATTCATGTGGAGCCTCTTCAGTCTTTCGTTAAATCATTTCAACCGGTGAATTCTCATCTCGGTGGACATTCTTCATCTCTTTTCTTCTCGGGTGGATTCAATTCCAATTTTCGGTAGTGATTATATTCTTTCCCTCAGCTCAAGTGCTTTCCCTGCTCGTTCGCCTCTCGCCAGTTTATCCTTCCGGAGTGCTTAAGACATCTCAGGAGATTCGTCTGTGTTCCAATTAATTCGAGGTTGTCACCTCATTTAAATATTCCAATTGTTCTGGTGCATCATCTATCTGTTCAACAATCCTTTCCAACGGTGTTATCTCTTCAGTGGGCCCTAACCCACAGGTCTTTTCCCAGGATCTTACCTGACTCTTCTAATTTCCCCGGAGTTACTCTCAATTCTTTTCAAGTATGACGTAAGAATGGATCCCATCAGTCAGATGCCTTTCCAAGATCGATTTCAAATCATTTCATTGTTGGTTCAACCCCTTTGCTTTCCATTCTTCCAGAGTATCTCAGTAATTTTGGTGGTGTTTCTCGTCGTCATTTGAAGATCGAAGAAGAGTTTTTCCTCTAAATCTTGTCCGTTCTCTCGAAGATTCGTGGTTTTAGTTTCTTGTTATCCTCTCAAATTATTCCATTTGTCAGATATTCTTTTCTCAACCATCCGGAGTTTGTCAGGAGTTGTTTTTTTTTCATTTCTTTTCACCGGAGGCCATCATTCCAGTTATCGTTCTCTATTTATCCCGGCGCTTCGTTCAAATGTCCGCTAATCAGCTCGAGTTCTTCCCGTTCTCTTGCATCTAAATCCCCTCAATCATATTTGTTCTTCTAATTCTTCCCGATGATTCATTCTCTTTCGTCATTCAATTTTTGAATTCTTATGGTGGTTCATTCAAGATTCTTTTTCTTTGTTTATCATATTAATTCATTCGTTCTTTTCAATCCTACCGGTGGTTCATGAAGACCTTCTCAAGTTTGCGATATGTCACTTCTAAATCCTTTTTCAAGAAGAATAAGTAGTATGCTAAAAGCTTGTCATCATTTAATTTGATGAAGGTTAAGCATACAATAAATCTTATTCTTATTTCATCCAAGTGATTAATCTCTCCCTTCAGAGTTTGTTCGTGAGGAATAAATTCTAGTTCCAAGTGTTTTCATCTTTTCTTTTCCGGAGTTCAAATTTCCTCGGCCTTTTCGTCGGAACCTCTATCTAAATCATCGCAAGGCTCATCTTATTCTTCCATCCTTGAATTCTATGTCATCATCCTTTTGTCACCGGAGTTCTTCATGGTGGTTCTTCATGACTTATTTCATTCTTCAAGTTTTCATCAAGATTTAGTTGCTGGAGTTCAAGTATCTTTTCTTCTCGTGTCTCGAAGTGCAATTAATTCTCCATATTCTTTTGAAGCTGAGTTTTGCATTCCTTCGTTCTTCTCAGCTATTCTATCATTCCCGTTTGCGCCTGGTTATCACCTCATAATTCCTGAGATGTTATCCATAAGTCCACGACAAGCTTATTCTTTTTTTTGTTGAATTTTCTCAACAATTCCATTCAATCTTTTCTTCTAAGGTTGCTTTATATTTCATTCCTGGCACAAGTTGTGATTTTCTTCTCCGTTCTTTTCATTCTACTCTTTTAATTCTTCACAGAGTTTTTGTGTCATGTCTTCATCAGGTATCATTCCATCCCCTCAAGTTCATGTTCCTTTTACTTCCATTTTCAGCCGGAGAGCTGCCTAAATTCTTTCAGTCTTATTTCTTATCTCGTTCTAACGGGAGTGCTTTCAGAGTCTATCGTGTTTCCATGAGCATTTGATTCTCGTCATTCTCGTCGTTCCTCTCTTCTTCTCAAGTGCTCTCGATTCTTTGCTTCTTATCTTGAGTTCTTGTTTCACCTCATCCCTTTTCCCTTCCGTCTCGGTCCTAAGATCTCGGGACGAGATCTCTTGTTAGTGGAGGAGTGTTGTAACGCCCCGGATTCGATGCGCCAGGTGTCCGCCAGTTATTTGCCGTCGTTGTCATGTCATTTGCTTGCGTGTTGCATTTTGCCATGTCATCATTTGCATTTCATATCATGTCATCATGTGCATCGCATTTGCATACGTGTTCTTCTCATGCATCCGAGCTTTTTCCCCGTGGTCCGTTTTGCAATCCGGCGCTCCTATGTCCTCCGGCGTCCCATTTTGTCTCGCTGAGCGGGTGTTAACGTTCTCGAATGGTTCGAGGTTTGCCAAGCTGCCTTGGTATAGCACCGTAGACCGCCTGTCAAGTTTCGTGCCATTTGGAGGTCGTTTGATACTCCAACGGTTAACCGGGTAACCGCAAAGGCCTCTGTTGTGTGCAGCCCAACACCCCTCTAAAGTGGACCAATAACCCATCCTAACCCCTTCCATCATCTCGGTCGTTCGATCACGATCGTGTGGGCGAAATCGCACCTCATTTGGAGCTTCCTAGCTCCTTCTACCTATAAATAAGTGATCCCCTCCGAAATTTGCGGTCTAACCCTAGCCTTCCCATACCTCGCGCCACCGGACAAAAATCCCCGCCGCCGGACATGTCCGCCCGGCCACCTCACTCCAACCAATAGGAGCGCGCCACCTCAGCCCGCCGCCGCTCTCCTCCTATCCCACCTCGCCACGTCAACGCCGCCGGCCCCTCTCTCTCTCCTCCGACCGACCGGCGGCCAGGGGCTCGAGTTGGGCCTGCAGGCCCGCCCGCCGTCGCCGCCACCAGCGCTGAAGGCCCGCGCCCGCCGCTGTTTAGCGCGCCCGCTCCCGCCGAGCCCGTCGCTGGCGCCTCCCGCCGCCTTGCGGCGTGCCTCTCCGCCAAGCCCGGTGCCACGCCTCCGGCGCCAGAGGCGCCTCGGCCGCCTCCGCCCGGCCGCCGCCTTCGCCGCCTGCCCGGCCGCCGCCGCCGGCTGCCGTCGGCCTCGCCCAGCAGCCACGCTGAGCCGCCGCCGCCCTCGCCGGCAGCCGCCCATGCCCCCACGCTGAACCGGCCGGATCCGGTGAGATCCGGCCCGAATCCATCCGCCCCGGCCTCCCCGACGCCTTCCCCGAGCCCCGGCCACCTCCTCTCGATCTCCGGCGAGTTCTTCCTCGACTCCGGTGGGATTCCTGCGAGATCCACGCCGCCGTTGACTTTCTCCCGGGGTGAGAAATTTGGCTAAGTCCCAGGATTTCAGCATCACGTGCCTCTGTTCATTGCATCATAACTCTCTGCATACGGCTCCGTTTCATGCGTGTAATATGCCAAATTGTTCGCCTCAACGAGTACTTCATTTCATTCCATTGCATCATGTTCATTTGAGTCCATCTTGATGCCATAATCATCATTGCAAGAGTGCTATGTGATGTTAATCTGCTGAAACTGGTATAACTTGGTGATTTGTCATTTTTGTTGCATTTGATGTGTGCATCCTATGAGGTTGATGCCTACATGAGTTTTGATCTATGTCATGCCATCTTTACAGGGGTGCTATCCATGTATTTTTTTGATTCCTATAGTGAGTGCATCAAGCTTGTTAAGTAGGGTACTTGCTGTTGCTGTTTTGCATGTCTGAATCTGCTATATCATGATGCTATGTTAACCTGCTTCTACAAGTCATTCTATGCATAATATGGAGATGTTCACTGAGAGTGTTTTGTTCTACATATCATGCTTTATCCATCCATGCCCCTGGTTGCATTTGTAGTTTGCTGTAGATTGTTCATATCTTGCTCCAAACTTGCTAAATGATGTTGCTGTCAGCCTGTTAACATGAAGTTCAGTTTTGCCATGTGATTTCCTAGTGATCCATGGACCCTATGAACTTGCTCTTGCCATTATTAGCTTCATAAACATGTCTTCTTACTGTGAGTTGCCTTGCCATGCAATTTATTGCTCTGTGGTGGGTGGTTCAAGGTCACCAACATGCCTACTTGTTGTTGTTCCTGCCATGTATCAATCTGTCATATAACTTGCTATGTTTACGTGGGTGCCATCATTTCTTCTGATCCTTTTTGGCTCATGGTCAGTAAAGGACTTTTGTTCTATGCAATTAGTAGATTCATGCCACGCCTTTGTTTGCCATGATAAGTTCCTGTAACATGTTGTTTGATAGCTCTAAACATTGCAACCTGATGTTATTTCCTGATAAGTCTGTAAACTGTTATCATTTGCAATTTTGCCATGTCCTTTTGAGCATGTTCTAGTGATTTCTGGAGATAGCTCAGTGTTCATGTTTTGTCGTGCTTTACCTGTACTTCATGCCCAGGCCTTCTGTTTTCACGTTGAGATGCTGTAGCATAGTGTTTTGGTGCATGCAATATGCCTAGTTGCTATTTTGGATAGTTTGTCCTTTAAACTTGTGTGGTGTGTATGTGTTGAACCGTTGCCCCGTTTTGAGTGTGCTCTATATGAAACTTGCTTAGAATTGCCTGTAGTTTCATATTATCATATTGCATCCATGATTTGAGGTGTGTGCTTGATGTTTGTATGCATTTTGCATCAATGTCATGTTTAATTTGTTTTGCTCATATCTTCTAGGCCGTAGCTCCGAATTAAATGAACTTTATATGTAACTTGACTAGAATTTCGTGTAGATCATCGTGGTGCATCTTAACTTGCTGTTTAACAACTTGAACTTAAGGTTTATTCAGATCTGGACCAATTTCGAAATTTGCATATGAGGACTTACCGGTATTGCTATATGTTGTTTCCGGCCTCATTTAAACTTGCTTTGAGGTGTTGTTCTTGTTTGCATCATATTTTGCCATGAGTAGCTCCATGTAGCCTTGTCATGCATCATGCTTGTTGTGCATCATGCCTTGTTCATGTGTGGTGTGTTTACTATGTTGTGTGCTTCTTCTCGATAGTTCCCGTTTCGTTGCGATCGTGAGGATTCGTTCGTCTACGCTTGGTTCAGCTTCATGGCTTCATGTTGTTCATGGACTCGTTCTTCTTCCTAGCGGGATTTCAGGCAAGATGACCGCTACCCTGGATCTCACTACTATCATTGCTATGCTAGTTGCTTCGTTCTATCGCTTTGCTGCGCTACCTATCAATTGCTCTTCAAGCCTCCCAAATTGCCATGACCCTTTAACCTTTGTCACCCTTCCTAGCAAACCGTTGTTTGGCTATGTTACCGCTTCGCTCAGCCCCTCTTATAGCGTTGCTAGTTGCAGGTGAAGATGAAGATTGCTCCATGTTGGATTATGTTTATGTTGGGATATCACAATATCTCTTATATTATTAATGCATCTATATACTTGGTAAAGGGTGGAAGGCTCGGCCTTATGCCTGGTGTTTTGTTCCACTCTTGCCGCCCTAGTTTCCGTCATATCGGTATTATGTTCCCGGATTTTGCGTTCCTAACGCGGCTGGGTGATTTATGGGACCCCCTTGACAGTTCGCTTTGAATAAAACTTGTCCAGCAAGGCCCAGCCTTGGTTTTACCATTTGCCTCACCACCACCTATTTTTCCCTTGGGTCGGCCAGCCCAAGGGTCATCTTTATTCAGCCCCCCGGGCCAATGCTTGTCTAAGTGTTGGTCCAAACTAGAGCACCGTGCGGGACCATCCCTTGGCAACTTGGGTTACGTCGGTACCTGTACGCTTCGCTTATCCGGTGTTGCCCTGAGAACGAGATATGTGCAGCTCCTATCGGGATTGTCGGCGCATCGGGCGGTCTTGCTGGTCTTGTTTTATTACTGTCGAAATGTCTTGTAGCCGGATTCCGAGACTGATCGGGTCTTCCTGGGAGAAGGAATATCCTTCGTTGATCGCGAGAGCTTATCATGGGCTGTTGGGACACCCCGCAGGGTTTGAACTTTCAAAGCCGTGCCCGCGGTTATGTGGCAGATGGGAATTTGTTAATATCCGGTTGTAGTAAACTTGAAGCAAACTCTTCTAAAATACACCAACCGTAGCGTAATCATGAGTGTCTCTTTTCGGGTTGATCGAGAGGAGAACACGGTTTCGGGTTATGTCCGACGTAAGTAGGAGTTCAGATCACTTCTTGATCATTACTAGTTGACGAACGCCCTTTGTTTCTCTTCTCGCCTCATTTATGCGTGTTAGCCACCATATATGCTTAGCCAGCTGCTGCAACCTCACCACTTTACCCCTTCCTTTCCTTTAAGCTTTTCTAGTCTTGATACCCATGGTAATGGGATTGCTGAGTCCTCGTGGCTCACAGATTACTACACCAACAGTTGCAGGTACAGGTTGTGCGATGATCATGACGCGAGAGCGATGCTTGCTTGTCTTGAGTTCTTCTTCTGCTTCTTCGATCAGGGGATAGGTTCCAGGTCGTCAGCCTGGGCTAGCAGGGTGTATATTGTTTGAGTTTCTGTTTATGTTTCATCCGTAGACGGATGTTGATCTTGTATATGATGTGATGTTGTATTCGTGTGGCATTGTATGCCTTATGTATGTATTCCCATCTATTATGTAATGCTGATGTAATGATATCCACCTTGCAAAAGCGTTTCAATATGCGGGTCTATCCTTGGTGGGACCTTCGAGTTCCTTTTGGATAGGGTCGCATATTGGGCGTGACAATCACATAGCAGTGCAGTGCGCAACGCCAGGCCGTGCCTTGCTGATGGACGTTTCATGTTGAGATCCACATACTCATCCACATGCCTGCAGCATCATCAGCAACAGCCGATCCTGGCTAACAACGGACCACTCCGGCTCCAGTCGCTCCTGCGCAGTGTGGCCTCCTTCGAGACCATCCCATCGCTCGCTGCACCGCCCCCTCCGCCCGACGCTGCAACCTAACCCCTTGTCGGCGCCATAGAGCAACCCATCGTCTGCTGCACCAGAGCATCCGCCGCCATCGCCACACCGCTTGCAATCGGCAAGTGATCATTATCCGCGGTGGAGATGCCGTCGTCGTTGTCGTAGAAGTTGTTGCCGCAGGATCTATGCTCCCGAACAGGCATCCTACTACGCCCGAGCCGAGACCATGGCCTCGCCAAGGATACGCATAGCGCCGCCGCCGGACACCGGTTTTGCGCAGCTCGTAAGCAATCGACAACATCTTCGACGTAGTCACCGCCACCGCGACGGCGGTTGATGGACTCGTATGCGCCGAGCCGAGCTGTGGCTGATCCTCACCAGCTCGCCAAAGACCGCCAAGAAGGTCAAGGAGATTAGGAGGCCCGGCAAGTAGCGATGAGTTGCCGACAGCCAGGCGCGGCGGCAACGCCGATCATCGAGGACGAAGCATGCTCCATACATACGGGCCGAGCCGAGACAACGGCCGACGCAGCAAGACAACCCGAACCACCACACTGGCCAACCAGAGCTCCCCGCGACAGAGGAGGCCGAGTAGGACGCCGCAGTCCATTACGATAGGAAGAAGGATATACCATAGAAACAGTATATGCTAACCCAAAGAAAACCTAGCACAATGATATGAGAAGAAGGACGATCTATTTACAACCCCCAGGACGTAAGCGATGGTGGTATGTGGCGAGGTTTCGAGATCAAACGACTACAGCGGTGCAAACCAGAAACAAAAAGCAGACTCTATATCGAAAAATGAAAGCGGCACCGATCAAAAAACGCAAGAACCCTCCAGATCAGGTGATGGAAGCGGCACCGTTTTTCACCATAGAGCGGCAAAATCGCTAACCACACCCAACCGCACCCAAGAATTCAGCACACAAGTTCAAAAATTTGAAACTAAACACCGAATCCACAAAGCGTTTGTACACAGCCATTTACCAGAATAATACCACGTGCCAAGCCCAAAATTCACCATGGGTCACTTTCATCCAAGTGGATGAATGTTGAGGCAAAAACCTTGCCTGGAATAGAGGCTTGGGTATGGGTTAGCCCAACCACACTCCAATCCACCGAACACATATAGGAAATCCCAGTAAATCCCCAAATCGAGCCAGGCAGCCAGCGCCCAACGAGACTAACCTAGCCGCCGGCCATCGCTGGACCGCCAGCCATCGGTCGCCGGCCGCCGGGCACCTGAACCAGATCTGCATCCGCGGATGGGGTGAACCAAAAGAAGATGTTTCGGGTCTGGGAGGAGGCAGCGGCGGCAGAGCATCTAGCTCGTGCAAACGCGCAACTACAATTTGCAAAATCAGCAAGCGCAATCAGCAGGTAGTCCAACTCCAATCCATTTCCTTCTGATGTTGATCTTCAATGTCTAGCCAACTACAAATTGCTGCTTATTTTGGAACCAATTGCTGCAATCCAGTGCTATACATGGTTATGTTGTAATGTAGGGATTTTTTAAGAAAATGAAATCAATTGCTGCTTGTTTTGGAAATCACCTAACTAATGAATCTCAAGCTCCTGTTCTTGTTCATGAAACTGATGCAAACGTTTCATCCAATGAAACCTCTGATGCAAACATTGTTTAGAACCTAAAGTATCTAATCAGGGATCTCATGATAACACTTTGCAAACTTCTATTCTAATTGAACCTGGTCCGGGACTCCGGAAACAAATTTGTGATTATTCTACTCCATAAATCAGAGATGCAGTGAGGAGGGAATATTTGAAGAAAGGCCCATGTCAGCAGTGTGGTCATGATTTCCCTCGCAACATGTTCATGTTAGATTTTGTGATTTTTGGTGGTTACATCACCTAGTTGTCGAGAATCTTGAACTGTTCTAAATCATTGGTTATGTTAATTTTATAGTGCATCTAGCTTCATATTTGAATTTTATAAGATTTGGTTCAGCGGACTTGCATTTGTCCGTCAAAAAATTTGCACCTCAAATGTTCCGCCCCGGCTAAGTTCAATTCCTGGATCCGCCACTATTCGGAATGGTGGAGGTGGTGGTGGTGGTGGCTGAGAGGATGGTGGTTGCCGAGACATTGATGGTGGTGATGGTGTCCGAGAGGATGGTGGTGGTGGTGATGGTGGCCATGTGTACGGTGGTGTCGGTGGTGATTTCTTCAGCAAGGACGTTGTTTGAGTTTGCGCATGACATTGGTTGGCCTCGATTTACAACATAACACATGATATATTTGCGGTGATTTTGGATCAAACTTGAGCGGATACGTGATGCCTTTTGGAAGAACTATGCATGTTTTAATTATATGCTTATTAATGGTTATGTTATAAAACTATATGCTTGTTAATGGATGAGTTATGCATGTTTGATGATATATATTGTGAAGTTTTTAATGTTGGGGAACGTAGTACTTTCAAAAAAAATCCTACAATCACGCAAGATCTATCTATGTGATGCATTGCAACGAGCGGGGAGAGTGTGTCCACGTACCCTCGTAGACCGAAAGCGGAAGTGTTATATCAACGCGGTTGATGTAGTCATACGTCTTCACGATCCGACCGATCCTAGCACCGAATGTACGACACCTCCATGTTCAGCACACGTTCAGCTCGATGACGTCCCTCGTACTCTTGATCCAGTTGAGGAGAGGGAGAGTTCCGTCAGCACGACGGCATGGCGATGGTGATGATGAATTTACCGGCGCAGGGCTTCACCTAAGCACTACAACGATATGACTGAGGTGTGTAACTGTGGAGGGGGGCACCGCACACGGCTAAGACAAATCTTGAGTACCTTTGGGGTGCCCCGTGGCCACGTATATAAAGGAGGGAGGGAAGAGGTGGCCGGCCCAAGGAGGGTGCGCCAGGTGTGGGGAATCCTACTAGGACTCCCTAGTCCAAGTAGGATTCCCCTCCTCTTTCCTATTTGGAGTAGGAGAGAAGGAAAGAGAGGGAGAGGGAGAAGGAAAGGGGGGCTGCGCCCCCACCCCTTGTCCAATTCGGTTTGGGCAGGGGGGAGGCGTGCGCCACCTCTTGGCCCTTCTCCCCTCTCTCCACTAAAGCCCAATAAGGCCCATTACTTCTCCCGCGAATTCCAGTAACTCTCCAGTACTCCAAAAAATACATGAATCACTCGGAACCTTTCCGATGTCCGAATATAGCCTTTCAATATATCGATCTTTACATATCGACCATTCCGAGACTACTCGTCATGTCCGTGATCTCATCCGGGACTCCGAACAACCTTTGGTACATCAAATCACATAACTCATAATACAAATCATCATCGAACGTTAAGCGTGCTGACCCTATGGGTTCAAGAACTATGTAGACATGACCGAGACACATCTCTGGTCCATAACCAATAGCGGAACCTGGATGCTCATATTGGCTCCTACATATTCCACGAAGATCTTTATCGGTCAAACCGCATAACAACATACATTGTTCCCATTGTCATCGGTGTGTTACTTGCCCGAGATTCGATCGTCAGTATCCTCGTACCTAGTTCAATCTCATTACCGGCAAGTCTCTTTACTCGTTCCATAATGCATCATCCTGCAACTAACTCATTAGTCACAATGCTTCCAAGGCTTATAGTGATGTGCATTACCGAGAGGGCCCGGAGATACCTCTCTGATACACGGAGTGACAAAATCCTAATCTCGATATATGCCAACTCAAAAAACACCTTCGGAGACACCTGTAGAGCATCTTTATAATCACCCGGTTACGTTGTGACATTTGATTGCACATAAAGTGTTCCTTCGGTATTCGGGAGTTGCATAATCTCATAGCATTAGCAATGAAACTGTAACGATCAAAATGCTAAGCTAATGAATGGGTCTTGTCCATCACATCATTCTCCTAATGATGTGATCTCGTTCATCAAATGACAACACATGTCTATGGTTAGGAAACAAAACCATCTTTGATAAATGAGCTAGTCAAGTCGAGGCATACTAGGGACACTTTGTTTTGTCTATGTATTCACACATGTACTAAGTTTCCGGTTAATACAATTCTAGCATGAATAATAAACATTTATCATGATATAAGAAAATATAAATAACAACTTTATTATTGCCTCTAGGGCATATTTCCTTCAGTCTCCCACTTGCACTAGAGTCAATAAACTAGTTCATGTCGCCATGTGATTTAACTCCAATGGTTCGCATATTTATGTGATTAACACCCATAGTTCACATCGCCATGTGACCAACACTCAGAAGGTTTACTATAGTCAATAATCTAGTTCACATCGCTATGTGATTAACACCCAAGAGTAATAAGGTATGATCATGTTTTTGTTGGGGAACGTAGCAGAAATTCAAAATTTTCTACGCATCACCAAGATCAATCTATGGAGATTCTAGCAACAAGAGAGGGAGAGGATGAGCATCTTCATACCCTTGAATATCGCTAAGCGGAAGCGTTACAAGAACGCGGATGAAGGAGTCGTACTCGTAGTGATTCAGATCACGGTTGATTCCGATCTAAGCACTGGACAACGGTGCCTCCGCGTTCAACACACGTACAACCCGGGGACGTCTCCTCCTTCTTGATCCAGCAAGGGGAGAGGAGAAGTTTAGGGAGAACTCCGACAGCACGATGGCATGGTGGTGATGGAGCTCGTGGTTCTCCGGCAGGGCTTCGCCAAGCACTACGGAGGAGGAGGAGGTGTTGGAGGAGGGAGAGGGCTGCGCCAGGGGAAGGGTGCGGCTGCCCTCTCTCTCCTCACTATATATAGGGGAAGGGAGGAGGGAGGCACCTAGGGTTCCCTAGGGAGGGCGGCGGCCATAGGGGAAACCCTAGATGGGTTTTGGCGCCCCACCCCCAGGAAACTTGCCCCCAAGCCGGGAGGCGGCTGCCCTAGGGGTGGCGCCCCCACCTCTCCAGGTTACGTTAGATGGGGTGGGAGGGGCGCTCAGCCCCTTAGTGGGCTGATGTGCCCTCTCCCCTTGGACCATAAGGCCCCCCAACGCTTGCCGGGGCCTCCGAAATCCCTTTCGGACACGTTGGTCATCACCTGGTACCCTCGGAACAATTCCGGACTCCAATACCCTTCGTCCAATATACCGATCTTCACCTCCGGACCATTCCGGAGCTCCTCGTCATGTTCGGGATCTCATCCGAGACTCCAAACAACCTTCGGTAACCACATACTATTTCCCATAACAACTCTAGCGTCACCGAAGCTTAAGTGTGTAGACCCTACGGGTTCGGGCACCATGCAGACATGACCGAGACGTTCTCCGGTCAATAACCAATAGCAGGATCTGGATACCCATATTGGCTCCCACAGGTTCCACGATGATCTCATCGGATGATCCACGATGTCAAGGATTCAAGCAATCACGTATGCAATTCCCTTTGTCAATCGGTATGTTACTTGCCCGAGATTCGATCGTCGGTATACCAATACCTCATTCAATCTCGTTACCGGCAAGTCACTTTACTCATTCCGTAATGCATGATCCTATGACTAACTACTTAGTCACATTGAGCTCATTATGATGATGCATTACCGAGTGGGCCCAGAGATACCTCTCCGTCTCACGGAGTGACAAATCCCAGTCTCGATTCGTGCCAACCCAACAGACACTTTCGGAGATACCCGTAGTGCACCTTTATAGCCACCCAGTTACGTTGTGACGTTTGGCACACCCAAAGCATTCCTACGGTATCCGGGAGTTGCACAATCTCATGGTCTAAGGAAATGATACTTGACATTAGAAAAGCTTTTAGCAAACGAACTACACGATCTTGTGCTATGCTTAGGATTGGGTCTTGTCCATCACATCATTCTCCTAATGATGTGATCCCGCTATCAATGACATCCAATGTCCATGGTCAGAAACCATGACCATCTGTTGATCAACGAGCTAGTCAACTAGAGGCTCACTAGGGACATGTTGTGGTCTATGTATTCACACATGTATTGCGGTTTCCGGTCAATATAATTATAGCATGAATAATAGACGATTATCATGAACAAGGAAATACAATAATAACCATTTTATTATTGCCTCTAGGGCATATTTCCAACAGTCTCCCACTTGCACTAGAGTCAATAATCTAGTTCACATCACTATGTGATTGTAATGAATTGACACCCATGGGGTTTGATCATATCTCGCTTGTGAGAGAGGTTATTAGTCAACGGATCTGAACCTTTCAGATCCGTGTGTGCTTTGCAAATCTCTATGTCATCTCCTAGATGCAGCTACCACGCTCTATTTGGACCTATTCCAAATAACTGTTCTACTATACGAATCCGGTTTACTACTCAGAATAATTCGGATTAGTGTCAAAGTTTGCATCGGCGTAACCCTTTACGACAAACTCTTTTACCACCTCCATAATTGAGAAAATTCCTTAGTCCACTAGTTACTAAGGATAAGTTTGACCGCTGTCCTGTGATCTATTCCTGGATCACTCTTGTACCCCTTTACTGACTCATGGCAAGGCACACTTCAGGTGCGGTACACAGCATAACATACTATAGAGCCTATGTCTGAAGCATAGGGGACGACTTTCGTCCTTTCTCTCTCTTCTGCCGTGGTCATGTCTTGAGTCTTACTCAATATTCACACCTTATAACACAGCCAAGAACTCCTTCTTTGCCGATCTATTTTGAACTCCTTCAAAATCTTGTCACGGTATGTATTTATTTGAAAGTACTATTAAGCGTTTTTGATCTATCCTTATAGATCTTGATGCTCAATGTTCAAGTAGCTTAATCCAGGTTTTCCATTGAAAAACACTTTTCAAATAACCCTATATGCTGTCCAGAAATTCTACATCATTTCTGATCAACAATATGTTAATAACATATACTCATCAGAAATTCTGTAGTGCTCCCACTCACTTCTTTGGAAATACAAGTTTCTCATAAACTTTGTATAAACCCAAAATCTTTGATCATCTCATCAAAGCCTATATTCCAACTCCGAGATGCTTACTCCAGTCCTTAGAAAGATTGCTGGAGCTTTGCATACTTGTTAGCATCTTATAGGATTGACAAAATCTTCTGGTTGTATCATATACAACCTTTCCTCAAGAAAATTGTCGAGGAAACAATGTTTTGACATCCTATCTGCAAGATTTCATAAATAATGCAGTAACTGCTAATATAATTTCAACAGACTCTTAGCACCGCTACGAGTGAGAAAGTCTCATCGCAGTCAACTCCTTGAACTTGTCGGAAAACATCTTAGCGACAAGTCAAGCTTTCTTAACGGTGACACTTACCATCATTGTCCGTCTTCCTTCTAAAATCCATCTGTACTCAACAGCCTTACGACCATCGGGTAGTTTTGCCAAAGTCTACACTTTGTTTTCATACATGGATCCTCTCTCGGATTTTATGGCCTCGAGCCATTCATCGGAATCCGGGCCCACCATCGCTTCTCCATAGCTCGTAGGTTCATTGTTGTCTAGCAACATGACCTCCAAGACAGGATTACGTACCACTCTGAAGCAGTACGCATCCTTGTCAAACTACGAGGTTTGGTAGTGACTTGATCCGAAGTTTCATGATCACTATCATAAGCTTCTACTTCAATTGGTGTAGGTGCCACAGGAACAACTTCCTGTGCCCTGCTACACACTAGTTGAAGTGATGGTTCAACAACCTCATCAAGTCTCCACCATCCTCCCACTCAATTCTTTCAAGAGAAACCTTTCCTCGAGAAAGGACCCGTTTCTAGAAACAATCACTTTTGCTTCCGGATCTGAAATAGGAGGTATACCCAACTGTTTTGGGTGTCCTATGAAGATGTATTTATCCGCTTTGGGTTCAAGCTTATCAGGATGAAACCTTTTCACATAAGCGTCGCAGCCCCAAACTTTCAAGAAACGACAGCTTAGGTTTCTCTAAACCATAGTTCATATGGTGTCATCTCAACGGAATTACGTGGTGCCCTATTTAAAGTGAATGCGGTTGTCTCTAATGCCTAACCCATGAACGATAGTGGTAATTCGATAAGAGACATCATGGTATGCCCCATATCCAATAGGGTGCATCTATGATGTTCGGACACACCATCACACTATGGTATGAAGGAAATATGCCCTAGAGGCAATAATAAAGTTATTATTTATTTCCTCATATCATGATAAATGTTTATTATTCATGCTAGAATTGTATTACCCGGAAACATGATACATGTGTGAATACATAGACAAACATAATGTCACTAGTATGCCTCTACTTGATTAGCTCATTAATCAAAGATGGTTATGTTTCCTAACCATAGACATGTGTTGTCATTTGATTAACGAGATCACATCATTAGGAGAATGATGTGATTGACTTGACCCATTCCGTTAGCCTAGCACTTGATCGTTTAGTATGTTGCTATTGCTTTCTTCATGACTTATACAAAGTTCCTACAACTATGAGATTATGCAACTCCCGTTTACCGGAGGAACACTTTGTGTGCTACGAAACGTCACAACATAACTGGGTGATTATAAAGGTGCTCTACAGGTGTCTCCGAAGGTACATGTTGGGTTGGCGTATTTCAAGATTAGGATTTGTCACTCCGATTGTCGGAGAGGTATCTCTGGGCCCTCTCGGTAATGCACATCACTATAAGCCTTGCAAGCAATGTGGCCAATGAGTTGGTTACGGAATGATGCATTACGGAACGAGTAAAGAGACTTGCCGGTAACGAGATTGAACTAAGTATTGGATACCGACGATCGAATCTCGGGTAAGTAACATACCGATGACAAAGGGAACAACGTATGTTGTTATGCGGTTTGACCGATAAAGATCTTCATAGAATATGTAGGAGCCAATATGAGCATCCAGGTTCCGCTATTGGTTATTGACCGGAAACAGTTCTAGGTCATGTCTACATAGTTCTCGAACCCGTAGGGTCCGCACGCTTAACGTTACGATGACAGTTTTATTATGAGTTTATAAGTTTTGATGTACCGAAGGTTGTTTGGAGTCCCGGATATGATCACAGACATGACGAGGAGTCTCGAAATGGTCGATACATAAAGATTGATATATTGGACGACTATATTCGGACACCGGAAGTGTTCGGGGTGATTTCGGAGAAAACCGGAGTCTGGAGGGTTACCGGAACCCCCCCGGGAGAAGTAATGGGCCTTATGGGCTTTAGTGGAGAGAGAGAGGGAAGCCAGGATGGGCCGCGCCTCCCCTCGATCCGAATTGGACTAGGAGAGGGGGGGCGGCGCCCCCCTCTTTCCCTCTCCCTATCCCCCTTCCTTTCCCCCTCCTAGTAGGAGTAGGAAAGAGGGAGTCCTACTCCTACTAGGAGGAGGACTCCTACTAGGAGGAGGAGGACTCCTCCTTGGCGCGCCCCAAGGGCCGACCGGCCTCCCCCCTTGCTCCTTTATATACGGGGGCAGGGGGGCACCCTAGAACACACAAGTTGATCTTCGTGATCGTTCCTTAGCTGTGTGCGGTGCCCCCCTCCACCATAGTCCACCTCAATAATATTGTAGCGGTGCTTAGGCGAAGCCCTGCGACTGTAGAACATCAAGATCGTCACCACGCCGTCGTGCTGACGGAACTCATCCCCGACACCCTGCTGGATCGGAGTCCGGGGATCGTCATCGAGCTGAACGTGTGCTGAACTCGGAGGTGCCGTACGTTCGGTACTTGGATCGGTCGGATCATGAAGACGTGCGATTACATCAACCGTGTTGTCATAATGCTTCCGCTTATGGTCTACGAGGGTACGTGGACAACACTCTCCCCTCTCGTTGCTATGCATCACCATGATCTTGCGTGTGCGTAGGAATTTTTTTGAAATTACTACGTTCCCCAACAGTGGCATCCGAGCCAGGTTTTATGCGTTGATGTTATATGCACAAGTAGAACACAAGTGATTTGTGGGCGATACAAGTCATACTGCTTACCAGCATGTCATACTTTGGTTCGGCGGTATTGTTGGATGAAGCGGCCCGGACCGACATTACGCGTACGCTTACGTGAGACTGGTTCTACCGACGTGCTTTGCACACAGGTGGCTGGCGGGTGTCAGTTTCTTCAACTTTAGTTGAACCGAGTGTGGCTACGCCCGGTCCTTGCGAAGGTTAAAACATCGCTAACTTGACGAACTATTGTTGTGGTTTTGATGCGTAGGTAAGAACGGTTCTTGCTCAGCCCGTAGCAGCCACGTAAAACTTGCAACAACAAAGTAGAGGACGTCTAACTTGTTTTTGCAGGGCATGTTGTGATGTGATATGGTCAAGACGTGATGCTATATTTTATTGTATGAGATGATCATGTTTTGTAACCGAGTTATCGGCAATCGGCAGGAGCCATATGGTTGTCGCTTATTGTATGAAATGCAAACGCCCTGTAATTGCTTTACTTTATCACTAAGCGGTAGCGATAGTCGTAGAAGCAATAGTTGGCGAGACGACAACGATGCTACGATGGAGATCAAGGTGTCGCTCCGGTGATGATGGTGATCATGACGGTGCTTTGGAGATGGAGATCACAACCACAAGATGATGATGGCCATATCATATCACTTATATTGATTGCATGTGATGTTTATCTTTTATGCATCTTATCTTGCTTTGATTGACGGTAGCATTTTAAGATGATCTCTCACTAATTATCAAGAAGTGTTCTCCCTGAGTATGCACCGTTGCCAAAGTTCGTCGTGCCCACACACCACGTGATGATCGGGTGTGATAAGCTCTCGTCCATCTACAACGGGTGCAAGCCAGTTTTGCACACGCGAATACTCAAGTTAAACTTGACGAGCCTAGCATATGCAGATATGGCCTCGAACACGGAGACCGAAAGGTCGAGCGTGAATCATATAGTAGATATGATCAACATAGTGACGTTCACCATTAAAACTACTCCATCTCACGTGATGATCGGTTATGGTTTAGTTGATTTGGATCACGTGATCACTTAGATGACTAGAGAGATGTCTGCTAAGTGGGAGTTCTTAAGTAATATGATTAATTGAACTTAAATTTATCATGAACTTAGTACCTGATAGTATTTTGCTTATCTATGTTTGTTGTAGATAGATGGTTCGTGTTGTTGTTCCGTTGAATTTTAATGCGTTCCTTGAGAAAGCAAAGTTGAAAGATGATGGTAGCAATTACACGGACTGGGTCCGTAACGAGGATTATCCTCATTGCTGCACGTAAGAATTACGTCCCGAAGCGCCATTGGTGCCGTGCCTGCTGCAGAGCAACGCCAGATGTTATGAACGTCTGCGAGCAAAAGCGATGACTACTCAATAGTTCGATGTGCCATGCTTTACGGCTTAGAACCGGTCTTCAACGACGTTTTGAATGTCATGGAGTATATGAGATGTTCCAGAGTTGAAGTTAATATTTCAAGCAAATGCCCGAATTGAGAGATATGAAGTCTCCAATAAGCTCTATAGCTGCAAGATGGAGGAGAATAGTTCAGTCAGTGAGCATATACTCAAAATGTCGGGTATAATAATCACTTGATTCAACTGGAGTTAATCTTCCGGATGATAGCGTCATTGACAAATTCTCCAATCACGCCACCAAGCTACAAGAGCTTCGTGATGAACTATAATATGCAAGGGATGGAAAAGACAATTCCCGAGCTCTTCGCAATGCTAAAATCTGCGGAGGTAGAAATCAAGAAGGAGCATCAAGTGTTGATGGTCAATAAGACCACTAGTTTCAAGAAAAAGGGCAAAGGGAAGAAGAAGGGGAACTTCAAGAAGAATAGCAAGCAAGTTGCTGCTCAAGAGAAGAAACCCAAGTCTGGACCTAAGCCTGAAACTGAGTGCTTCTACTGCAAGCAAACTGGTCACTGGAAGCGGAACTGCCCCAAGTATTTGGCGGATAAGAAGGATGTCAAGGTGAACAAAGGTATATGTGATATACATGTTATTGATGTGTACCTTACTAGAGCTCGCAGTAGCACTGGTATTTGATACTGGTTCATTGCTAATATTTGCAACTCAAAGCAGGGACTACGGAATAAGCGAACACCGCCAAGGACGAGGTGACGATGCGCGTGGAAATGGTTCCAAAGTCGATGTGATCGCGGTCGGCACGCTACCTCTACATCTACCTTCGGATTAGTTTTAGACCTGAATAATTGTTATTTGGTGCCGCGTTGAGCATGAACATTATATCTGGATCTTGTTTGATGCGAGACGGCTATTCATTTAAATCAGAGAATAATGGTTGTTCTATTTATATGAGTAATATCTTTTATGGTCATGCACCCTTAAAGAGTGGTCTATTTTGATGAATCTCGATAGTAGTGATACACATATTCATAATGTTGAAGCCAAAAGATGCAGAGTTGATAATGATAGTGCAACTTATTTGTGGCACTTGCCGTTTAGGTCATATCGATGTAAAACGCATGAAGAAACTCCATCTTGATGGACTTTTGGAACCACTTGATTATGAATCACTTGGTACTTGCGAACCGTGCCTCATGGGCAAGATGACTAAAACGCCGTTCTCGGTACTATGGAGAGAGCAACAGATTTGTTAGAAATCATACATACAGTTGTATGTGGTCCAATGAATGTTGAAGCTCGTGGCGGATATCGTTATTTTCTCACCTTCACAGATGATTTAAGAAGATATGGGTATATCCACTTAATGAAGCATAAATCTGAAACATTTGAAAATTTCAAAGAATTTCAGAGTGAAGTTGAAAATCATCGTAACAAGAAAATAAAGTTTTTACGATCTGATCATGGAGGAGAATATTTGAGTTACGAGTTTGGTCTACATTTGAAACAATGCGGAATAGTTTCGCAACTCACGCCACCTGGAACACCACAGCGTAATGGTGTGTCCGAACGTCGTAATCGTACTTTATTAGATATGGTACGATCTATGATGTCTCTTACCGATTTACCGCTATCGTTTTGGGGTTATGCTTTAGAGACGGCCACATTCATGTTAAATAGGGCACCATCAAAATCGGTTGAGACGACCCCTTATGAACTATGGTTTGGCAAGAAACCAAAGTTGTCGTTTCTGAAAGTTTGGAGCTGCGATGCTTATATGAAAAAGCTTCAACCTGATAAGCTCGAACCCAAATCGGAAAAATGTGTCTTCATAGGATACCCAAAGGAGACAGTTGGGTACACCTTCTATCACAGATCCGAAGGCAAGACATTCGTTGCTAAGAATGGATCCTCTCTAAAGAAGGAGTTTCTCTCGAAAGAAGTGAGTGGGAGGAAAGCAGAACTTGATGAGGTAACAGTACCAGCTCCCTTATTGGAAAGTAGTTCATCACAGAAATCGGTTCCTGTGACACCTACACCAATTAGTGAGGAAGTTAATGATGATGATCATGAAACTTCAGATCAAGTTGTTACTGAACTTCGTAGATCAACCAGAGTAAGATCCGCACTGAGTGGTACGGTAATCCTATTCGAAGTCATGCTACTAGATCATGGTGAACCTATGAACTATGAAGAAGCGATGGTGAGCCCAGATTCCATAAAATGGCTTGAAGCCATGAAATCTGAGATGGGATCCATGTATGAGAACAAAGTATGGACTTTGGTTGACTTGCCCGATGATCGGCAAGCAATAGAGAATAAATGGATCTTCAAGAAGAAGACTGACGCTGACGGTAATGTTACTATTTACAAAGCTTGACTTGTTGCAAAAGGTTTTCGACAAGTTCAAGGGGTTGACTACGATGAGACCTTCTCACCCGTAGCGATGCTTAAGTCTGTCCGAATCATGTTAGCGATTGCCGCATTTTATGATTATGAAATATGGCAGATGGATGTCAAAACTGCATTCCTGAATGGATTTCTGGAAGAAGAGTTGTATATGATGCAACCGGAAGGTTTTGTCGATCCTAAGGGAGCTAACAAAGTGTGCAAGCTCCAGCGATCCATTTATGGTCTTGTGCAAGCCTCTCGGAGTTGGAATAAACGCTTTGATAGTGTGATCAAAGCATATGGTTTTATACAGACTTTTGGAGAAGCCTGTATTTACAAGCTAGTGAGTGGGAGCTCTGTAGCATTTCTCATATTATATGTGGACGACATATTGTTGATTGGAAATGATATAGAATTTCTGGATAGCATAAAAGGATACTTGAATAAAAGTTTTTCAATGAAAGACCTTGGTGAAGCTGCTTACATATTGGGCATCAAGATCTATAGAGATAGATCAAGACGCTTGATTGGACTTTCACAAAGCACATACCTTGGTAAAGTTTTGAAAAAGTTCAAAATGGATCGCAAAGAAAGGATTCTCACTTTGTACATACAGGTGTGAAGTTGAGTCGGACTCAATGCCCGACCACCGCAGAAGATAGAGAGAAAATGAAAGGAGTTCCTATGCTTCAGCCATAGGCTCTATCATGTATGCAATGCTGTGTACTGACCTGATGTGTGCCTTGCTATTAGTTTAGCAGGAGGTACCAAAGTAATCCAGAGTGGATCATCGGACAGCGGTCAAGAACATCCCAAATACCGAAAAGGACTAAGGATATGTTTCTCGTTTATGGAGGTGACAAAGAGCTTGTCGTAAATGGTTACGTCGATGCAAGCTTTGACACTGATCCGGACGATTCTAAATCGCAAACCGGATACGTGTTTATATTAAACGGTGGAGCTGTCAGTTGGTGCAGTTCTAAACAAAGCGTCGTAGTGGGATCTACATGCGAAGCGGAGTACATAGCTGCTTCAGAAGCAGCAAATGAAGGAGTCTGGATGAAGGAGTTCATTTCCGATCTAGGTGTCATACCTAGTGCATCGGGACCAATGAAGATCTTCTGTGACAATACTGGTGCAATTGCCTTGGCAAAGGAATCCAGATTTCACAAGAGGACCAAGCACATCAAGAGACGCTTCAATTCCATCCGGACCAAGTCCGTGGGAGACATAGAGATTTGCAAGATACATACGGATCTGAATGTTGCGACCCGTTGACTAAGCCTCTTCAACGAGCAAAACATGATCAACACCAAGACTCCATGGGTGTTAGAATCATTCTTGTGTAATCTAGATTATTGACTCTAGTGCAAGTGGGAGATCAAGGAAATATGCCCTAGAGGCAATAATAAAGTTATTATTTATTTCCTCATATCATGATAAATGTTTATTATTCATGCTAGAATTGTATTACCCGAAACATGATACATGTGTGTATACATAGACAAACATAATGTCACTAGTATGCCTCTACTTGACTAGCTCATTAATCAAAGATGGTTATGTTTCCTAACCATAGACATGTGTTGTCATTTGATTAATGAGATCACATCATTAGGAGAATGATGTGATTGACTTGACCCATTCCGTTAGCCTAGCACTTGATCGTTTAATATGTTGCTATTGCTTTCTTCATGACTTATACAAAGTTCCTACAACTATGAGATTATGCAACTCCGCTTTACGGAGGAACACTTTGTGTGCTACCAAACGCCAAAACGTGGCGGGTGATTATAAAGGTGCTCTCAGGTGTCTCCGAAGGTACATGTTGGGTTGGCGATTTCAAGATTAGGTTTTGTCACTTGATTGTCGGAGAGGTATCTCTGGGCCCTCTCGGTAATGCACATCACTATAAGCCTTGCAAGCAATGTGGCCAATGAGTTGGTTACGGAATGATGCATTACGGAACGAGTAAAGAGACTTGCCGGTAACGAGATTGAACTAGGTATTGGATACCGACGAACGAATCTCGGGCAAGTAACATACCGATGACAAAGGGAACAACGTATGTTGTTATGAGGTTTGATCGATAAAGATCTTCGTAGAATATGTAGGAGCCAATATGAGCATCCAGGTTCCGCTATTGGTTATTGACCGGAAACAGTTCTAGGTCATGTCTACATAGTTCTCGAACCCGTAGGGTCCGCACGCTTAACGTTACGGTGACAGTTTTATTATGAGTTTATAACTTTTGATGTACCGAAGGTTGTTCGGAGTCCTGGATATGATGACGGACATGACGAGGAGTCTCGAAATGGTCGAGACATAAATATTGATATATTGGATGACTATATTAGTACACCGGAAGTGTTCCGGGTGATTTCGGAGAAAACCGGAGTGCCGGAGGGTTACCGGAACCCCCCCGGGAGAAGTAATGGGCCTTATGGGCTTTAGTGGAGAGAGAGAGGGGCAGCCAAGATGGGCCGCACGCCCCTCCCCCTCTGGTCCGAATTGGACTAGGAGAGGGGGGGCGGCGCCCCTCCTCTTTCCCTCTCCCTCTCCCCCTTCCTTTCCCCCTCCTAGTAGGAGTAGGAAAGAGGGAGTCCTACTCCTACTAGGAGGATGACTCCTCCTCCTTGGCGCGTCCCAAGGGCCGGCCGGCCTCCCCCCTTGGTCCTTTATATACGGGGGTAGGGGGCACCCTAGAACACACAAGTTGATCTTTGTGATCGTTCCTTAGCCGTGTGCGGTGCCCCCTCCACCATAGTCCACCTCGATAATATTGTAGCGGTGCTTAGGCGAAGCCCTGCGACGGTAGAACATCAAGATCTTCACCACGCCGTCGTGCTGATGGAACTCATCCCCGACACCCTGCTGGATCGGAGTCCGGGGATCGTCATCGAGCTGAACGTGTGCTGAACTCGGAGGTGCCGTACGTTCGGTACTTGGATCGGTCGGATTGTGAAGACGTACGATTACATCAACCGCGTTGTCATAACGCTTCCGCTTACGGTCTACGAGGGTACGTGGACAACACTCTCCCCTCTCGTTGCTATGCATCACCATGATCTTGCGTGTGCGTAGGAATTTTTTTGAAATTACTACGTTCCCCAACAGGGTAATCCAGGCGGTGTTAGTTGTGAAACAATTTCCACAATGTCTCAATTGTGTATCAAACTCGCAACGCAGATATTCATCTCTATGATCATATCATAGACATTTTATCCTCTTGTCACGAAGATCTTCAACTTCACTCTGAAATTACTTGAACCTTTCAATAATTCAGACTTGTGTTTCATCAATTTAATATACTCAACATCTACTCAAATCATCTGTGAAGTGAGAACATAAAGATATCCACTGCATGCCTCAGCACTCATTGGAGTGCACACATCAAAATGTGTTACTTCCAACAAGTTGCTTTCTTGTTCCATCTTACTGAAAACGAGGCTTTTCAGTCATCTTGCCCATGTGGTATGATTTGCATGTCTCAAGTGATTCAAAATCAAGTGAGTCCAAACGATCCATCTGCATGGAGTTTCTTCATGCGTACATATCAATAGACATGGTTCGCATGTCTCAAACTTTTCAAAAAACGAGTGAGTCCAAAGATCCATCAACATGGAGCTTCTTCATGCGTTTTATACCAATATGACTTACATGGCAGTGCCACAAGTAGGTGGTACTATCATTACTATCTTATATATTTTGGCATGAACATGTGTATCACTACGATCGAGATTAATAAACCATTCATTTTAGGTGCAAGACCATTGAAGGTATTATTCAAATAAACAGAGTAACCATTATTCTCCTTAAATGAATAACTGTATTGCGATAGACATAATTCAATCATGTCTATGCTCAACGCAAACACCAAATAACAATTATTTAGGTTTAACACCGATCCCGATGGTAGAGGGAGCGTGCGATGTTTTATCACATCAACCTTGGAAATACTTCCAACACATATCGTCACCTCGCCTTTAGCTAGTCTTCGTTTATTCCGTAGCCTTTTATTTCGAGTTACTAACACTTAGCAACCGAACCAGTATCTATTACCATGGTGCTACTAGGAGTACTAGTAGAGTACACATTAATATAATGTATATCCAATATACTTCTGTCGACCTTGCCTGCCTTCTTATCTACCAAGTATCTAGGGTAATTCTGCTCCAAAGGACTGCTCCCCTTAATACGTAAGCACTTAGTCTCGGGTTTGGGTTCAACCTTGGGTTTCTTCACTAGAGCAGCAGCTGATTTGCCGTTTCATGAAGCATCCCTTCTTGCCCTTGCCCTTGTTGAAACTAGTGGTTTCACTAACCATCAACAATTGATGCTCCTTCTTGATTTCTACTTTCGCGGTGTCAAACATCGCGAATATTTCAAGGATTATCATATCTATCCCTGATATGTTATAGTTCATCACGAAGCTCTAGTAGCTTGGTGGCAATGACTTTGGAGAAACATCACTATCTCATCTGGAAGATTAACTCCCACTCGATTCAAGTGATTGTTGTACCCAGACAATCTGAGTACAAGCTCAACGATTGAGCTTTTCTCCCTTAGTTTGTAAGCTAAGAAACTCGTCGGAGGTCTCATACCTCTTGACATGGGCACGAGCCTGAAATCCCAATTTCAGCCCTTGGAACATCTCATATGTTCCGCGAAGTTTCAAAACCGTCTTCGGCGCCTCAATTCTAAACCGTTTAACATTACTGAACTATCACGTAGTCATCAAAATGTGTATGTCAGATGTTCGCAACATCCACAGACGATGTTCGAGGTTCAGCACACCGAGCGGTGCATTAAGGACACAAGCC